>JXCR01066514.1:45191-86838 GCA_002079205.1 Phalaenopsis hybrid cultivar
TCTTTTCAAATCAACATGTTAATTTAACATACCAAAAGATCAACCCATGTGCTGGTGCCCACAAGAATGGAGAAACCAAGGAGGACCTGCCATAAAAGAAAAGAATCAGTTCAATTCACCCATAATTTTTATGAAAAGAAAAACATACATACATAACTAATAAATCTTTGCAGCTTCACAATAATGAAAACTCGAAGTAAGAAATCAAATTTCTATGTTGATGCCCACCCAAAAAAGTATGAATTTTTTGTATTTGAAACTTAAAGGTAGAAACATTGGCGCCACAGTGATACTGCTAATACCCTCTTTTTCCTCTCATCCATGCCCTTACTATCAACTATAAGAAATAAAAACCTAAACTTTTACGTGAATACACCAAATAAAAGCAAAATTGATGAACACGAAGTAAGAGGAGAGAATCATCAACTAAAAGTCAGCCTTCTTCAAATCGGACCACACACTCAGAAACTCAAAAAAGCACACACATATAATATAGAATAACCAATTTACTTTTCTCCTTCACTATGTTCAGATGCACCAGCTGCATGTTCTCCTCAAGCGTTAAGCCCACCAGATCACAATAGCTAACGATTAGTTTCAATTACAAAACTCTTGATGTTGGTTTCTACTCCAAAGAACCGTCTGTCACCCAGCAGAAAGAAAGGACCTAAAGTTGCTTTAGAATGAAAAGCTATTTCAGGAATATTCTTTAAAAAAAAAGCTATTTTAGGAAATTTTAAATGTTTTCTAACTTTAGTATTTAGCGTCTTTGTTTTATCATTCATCTTCTTATCCTGACAAAAATGGTACATCCACATATAGCTTTTTTCCATGCATAATTCTAGAATATATCTCATGCACACAAAGTCACACCATATCCCATGCATGACAGCTAACATCATGCATTAATATAAAATTGGATAAAAAACAAAATTATAAAATTATTAGACAAATGCTTAAAAATTTGAAAACAATTAAACATAAACAAATAATAGTTCTAAATAAAATTAAACGTTTTCTAGTTTAAAATATCCATTGTCCATATTTATAAAAAACATATTAGGATACGCTCACAAAACTTTTTTCCATGCATGGTTCTGGTATAGATCCCATACACTAGAAGTTAATCCTTATCCTACTTTTTTGGCTTTCATACGAGCGACCGCCTGAATACATATGAAACCTAAAACCATTCATAAAATATATAAATAGATCATACTCAACACTTCTGGATTCCTTACAATGCAGTTTGAGCCAAAATATTGATGCAAATATTTAACATCAACTAACAAAGGTATTTATTAAAAAAAACAACAATAACCAGCTTAGATTTCGTAATTTTTTTAAAACTGAAAATGATGACCATGCGTCTTTCAAATTAAAAGAGCGCATAAAGCTCACCTTAATACATCCAAAGGAAATTGCCTTTTAGCATATTGATTGAAATCAGACTCAACATCTTATATTCCTTAGTTGCCGTTTCTCCTCTGACTAAGTTTTTCTAGCCATTTGTCCTTAAACCTGCTGCATATAGGATTTCATCAAGCTTTTCCAGATATGACTCAGGATTAAAAAACCAAGACAAAATGTCCATAGGTTCCATACGCTCATGCTTAACCAAGAAGGCTTAAACCACATCCACAATTTTTAGTGTCCATTTGGGCAGGTGGAAGCTATCAGCTAAAAGTAACTATAGATCTGCTCAGGCTAAAGTTCACACTAGTAGACCTAGTAATTAAAAGTAGTTTCTAACCATAAAAATTTCTGAATACAAGCAACAAATTTGTGGTCAAACATGGATTTGATGGCAATTCAAAAAGCAAAACAGTGAAAAAAATAGCTCCAACCAGACCATCGTCTTACTTAGGACCAAACTTTCAAATCAACTCATCAAATTTTACTTCTGAAACCTTTTAATTCAATTCATCAATAGGTTTAACTCAAAAAAGATCCAACTTTCAAAAATTAAAGTAGGTTGATTACTAAAAATTTAGAAAATAAATGGATAATTTAAATTTTAAATTTTAAAATAAGTTAAACAAAAATTATGAAAATCATGAGACAAAGTTAGAGAAAGTAATTTAAAATTTAAATATTGAAATAAGTTTGCTAGAAAAAAAAAAACTGGGAGGGAATTTAATTTAAAACATTGGAATCTATTAAAAGGATTTCTCAAATATAATTTTCATAATGATATAGTATAGATGAAATAAAAGAGATACATGGATAATAAATTACAATTTAAAATGAATGGATAAATTATTTTTTCATAATCTCTAATGATGAAATATAAAAATCCTTTATAATAGTGCAATATGGATGAATAAGAGATCCGTAGCCTTGCCTCCTATAGCCCTAAAATCTGAAATGAGTGCATATAGCATCTCCTGGAAGACAGTTGTTAATTACCCATATAAGAAGCTTCATTATTGATTAAAACAAGCAGATAAAGTTGCAGCAGAAAACTAAGGAAATTTCCATTAGACGCAGAGATAAACAGCTAAAGCATAATAGTCCTCTATACGAAACAAAGTCAAAGAGTGTAGCTAGAAATGGGATAATGAAGTTAAAGTGATGACCATAAATTTTATAAAATAACAAAGTCACTTACAAAGAATATCAAATTATTTTCAGTCAAGAGCTTCNTTTTGCTTTTATTTGGTGTATTCACGTAAAAGTTTAGGTTTTTATCTCTTATAGTTGATAGTAAGGGCATGGATGAGAGGAAAGAGAGGGTATTAGCAGTATCATTGTGGCGCCAATGTTTCTACCTTTAAGTTTCAAATACAAAAAATTCGTACTTTTTGGGTGGGCATCAACATAGAAATTTGATTTCTTACTTCGAGTTTTCATTATTGTGAAGCTGCAAAGATTTATTAGTTATGTATGTATGTTTTTCTTTTCATAAAAATTATGGGTGAATTGAACTGATTCTTTTCTTTTATGGCAGGTCCTCCTTGGTTTCTCCATTCTTGTGGGCACCAGCACATGGGTTGATCTTTTGGTATGTTAAATTAACATGTTGATTTGAAAAGAAATAGAAATATTCTGCTTAATTTCTTTTGTTGACAGAAAATCTTTGAAGAGAATGATAAAAACTTAATTATTGTGAGCTTATGGGTCTAGATAGACATTTGAGTAATCCGGGGCATTTACATAATTACCACCCAAAACCTATGTATNGATAGAAATATTCTGCTTAATTTCTTTTGTTGACAGAAAATCTTTAAAGAGAATGATAAAAACTTAATTATTGAGAGCTTATGGGTCTAGATAGACATTTGAGTAATCCGGGGCATTTACATAATTACCACCCAAAACCTATGTATTTACATATCTAACGCCTAAATTTTTTTTTTTTTTCATTTATGCCACCCAAATATTTCATCGCACATAAAAATACCACTATTTTAACTTCTAAAGACTGTGGAGTACATCTGTTCAGCTGTAGGTAAGGTGAAATATATGTAAATACTTTGGAATTGAGTTGTATGTATGTAGATCTTCCCAATTTATTNTTTGATTTGAAAAGAGATAGAAATATTCTACTTAATTTCTTTTGTTGACAGAAAATCTTTAAAGAGAATGATAAAAACTTAATTATTGTGAGCTTATGGGTCTAGATAGACATTTGCGTAATCCGGGGCATTTACATAATTACCACCCAAAACCTATGTATTTACATATCTAAGGACTAAATTTATTATTTTTTTTTTCATTTATGTCACCCAAATATTTCATCTCACATAAAAATACCACTATTTTAACTTCTAAAGAGTGTGGAGTACATCTGTTCATCTGTAGGTAAGGTGAAATATATGTAAATACTTTGGAATTGAGTTGTATGTATGTAGATCTTCCCAATTTATTAGTTGAAAACAGCAAAGTTTAATGATTTAGTTGAGTTGGCGTGACAATGCCTCCATGATGGAGCAGTGTTTTGCATTCTTTGGCTGTAATATGCTCTGCCAAAATAATTGTTAGCTCGCTTCNGGTATGTATGTAGATCTTCCTAATTTATTAGTTGAAAACAGCAAAGTTTAATGATTTAGTTGAGTTGGCGTGACAATGTCTCCATGATGGAGCAGTGTTTTGCATTCTTTGGCTGTAATATGCTCTGCCAAAATAATTGTTAGCTCGCTTCCAGTTCCATGGAAAGTTTACAAAAGTAGCCGTTCTTTTCTCCCTTTAGCATGATTGGATAATCCTCTATAACCATTTCATTTAATGTCTCTCTTTAATACTGAATTTTGTGAACGGATTTTTAAAAGTTTTTTTATCTTTATTTTTTGTTTTATAGGGTATGGTAGCAGGTCATGCTTATTATTACCTGGAAGATGTGTATCCACGAATGACAGGCAGACGACCCCTGAAGACTCCTGCCTTCATCAAATCTCTGTTTGNCCCATGTGGCATAACACGAGCTACATTACACTGGAAACACTACATAGAATGCTTAGCACTAGAGTACATTAAATTGCTGGGAATATTAACAATGGAACTTACCCATGGAAGGTATGCTGCTGTAAAGGTGAACAGACCCAGGAAACTCATGTGGATATAGGGATTGTGCTTACTCCAGACATAAACCTAAAGCATAAACCAGATTAGTAGCTGTCACTATGCAGGCCAATTAAAAAAAAAAAAAGATTATAGATAAAACATGGATGTTACAATACTAGCATATATGAAGCCAGACTAAACTCTAGCCACAGAAATTTTTTAATGGAATTCCATGCTACATAACCAGGATTAATTTTTTTCCATGTATTACTGAATAAATAACAATATTATTCTTAAAAAGGTTGCATCAAATCCATAAGAAATTCATGCATAAATGACTTTGATTACTAACCATCATGAAGGTCAATGAGTTGCTAAGAANTTTTTTTAATGGAATTCCATGCTACATAACCAGGATTCATTTTTTTCCGTGTATTACTGAATAAATAACAATATTATTCTTAAAAAGGTTGCATTAAATCCATAAGAAATTCATGCATAAATGACTTTGATTACTAACCATCATGAAGGTCAATGAGTTGCTAAGAANCGAATTTTTTGTATTTGAAACTTAAAGGTAGAAACATTGGCGCCACATTGATACTGCTAATACCCTCTCTTTCCTCTCATCCAAGCCCTTACTATCAACTATAAGAAATAAAAACCTAAACTTTTACGTGAAAACACCAAATAAAAGCAAATTTGATGAACACAAAGTAAGAGGAGAGAATCATCAACTAAAAGTCAGCCTTCTTCAAATCGGACCACACTGTCACGGACAAATAGTCCCACATCGGCTAGGTGTAGGGCCGAAAAGCAGTATTTAAGTCCTGGGCTGCCCACCACTCTCAAGGGCTCTTTTGAGAGGTGACAAGTGGTATCAGAGCGGATTACTGCCTGTCACGTGTGTGGACTCTCCATGGTCCAGTGGGACCCTCGGTGGAGCCGATCCGTGACGAGAGCGTCACATGAATGGGTGGAGGAGAATGTCACAGACAATGGTCCCACATCGGCTAGCTGTAGGGCCGAAAAACATTATTTAAGTCCTGGGCTGCCCACCTCTCTCAAGGGCTCTTTTGGGAGGTGACAACACGCTCAGAAACTCAAAAAAGCACACACATATAATATAGAATATCCAATTTACTTTTCTCCTTCACTATGTTCAGATGCACCAGCTGCATGTTCTCCTCAAGCGTTAAGCCCACCTGATCTCAATAGCTAACGATTAGTTTCAATTACAAAACTCTTGATGTTGGTTTCTACTCCAAAGAACCGTCTGTCGCCCAGCAGAAAGAAAAGACCTAAAGTTGCTTTAGAATGAAAAGCTATTTCTAAAAAAAAAAGCTATTTTAGGAAATTTTAAATGTTTTCTAACTTTAGTATTTAGCGTCTTTGTTTTATCATTCATCTTCTTATCCTGACAAAATGGTACATCCACATATAGCTTTTTTCCATGCATAATTCTAGAATATATCTCATGCACACAAAGTCACACCATATCCCATGCACAAGCTACCCCGTTAACCCACATGACAGCTAACATCATGCATTAATATAAAAATGGATAAAAAAAACAAAATTATAAAATTATTAGACAAATGCTTAAAAATTTGAAAACAATTAAATATAAACAAATAATAGTTCTAAATAAAATTAAACGTTTTCTAGTTTAAAGTATCCATTGTCCATATTTATAAAAAACATATTAGGATACGCGCACAAAACTTTTTCCATGCATGGTTCTGGTATAGATCCCATACACTAGAAGTTAATCCTTATCCTACTTTTTTTGCTTTCNACTCACAAACTTTTTTCCATGCATGGTTCTGGTATAGATCCCATACGCTAGAAGTTAATCCTTATCCTACTTTTTTTGCTTTCATACAAGCGACCGCCTGAATACATATGAAACCTAAAACCATTCATAAAATATATAAATAGATCATACTCAACACTTCTGGATTCCATACAATGCAGGTTGAGCCAAAATATTGATGCAAATATTTAACATCAACTAACAAAGGTATTTATTAAAAAAAAACAACAATAACCAGCTTAGATTTCCGTAATTTTTTTAAAACTGAAAATGATGACCATGCGTCTTTCAAATTAAAAGAGCGCATAAAGCTCACCTTANCCAACACTTCTGGATTCCTTACAATTCAGGTTGAACCAAAATATTGATGCAAATATTTAACATCAACTAACAAAGGTATTTATTAAAAAAAACAACAATAATCAGCTTAGATTTCCGTAATTTTTTTAAAACTGAAAATAATGACCATTTTCGCCTCTTTCAAATTAAAAGAGCGCATAAAGCTCACCTTAATACATCCAAAGAAAATTGCCTTTTAGCATATTGATTGAAATCAGACTCAACATCTTATATTCCTTAGTTGCCGTTTCTCCTCTTACTAAGTTTTTCTAGCCATTTGTCCTTAAACCTGCTGCATATAGGATTTCATCAAGCTTTTCCAGATATGACTCAGGATTAAAAAACCAAGACAAAATGTCCATAGGTTCCATACGCTCATGCTTAACCAAGAAGGCTTAAACCACATCCACAATTTTTAGTGTCCATTTGGGCAGGTGGAAGCTATCAGCTAAAAGTAACTATAGATCTGCTCAGGCTAAAGTTCACACTAGTTGACCTAGTAATTAAAAGTAGTTTCTAACCATAAAAATTTCTGAATACAAGCAACAAATTTGTGGTCAAACATGGATTTGATGGCAATTCAAAAAGCAAAACAGTGAAAAAAATAGCTCCAACCAGACCATCGTCTTACTCAGGACCAAACTTTCAAATCAACTCATCAAATTTTACTTCTGAAACCTTTTAATTCAATTCATCAATAGGTTTAACTCAAAAAAGATCCAACTTTCAAAAATTAAAGTAGGTTGATTACTAAAAATTTAGAAAATAAATGGATAATTTAAATTTTAAATTTTAAAATAAGTTAAACAAAAATTATGAAAATCATGAGACAAAGTTAGAGAAAGTAATTTAAAATTTAAATATTGAAATAAGTTTGCTAGAAAAAAAAAAACTGGGAGGGAATTTAATTTAAAACATTGGAATCTATTAAAAGGATTTCTCAAATATAATTTTCATAATGATATAGTATAGATGAAATAAAAGAGATACATGGATAATAAATTACAATTTAAAATGAATGGATAAATTATTTTTTCATAATCTCTAATGATGAAATATAAAAATCCTTTATAATAGTGCAATATAGATGAATAAGAGATCCGTAGCCTTGCCTCCTATAGCCCTAAAATCTGAAATGAGTGCATAAAGCATCTCCTGGAAGACAGTTGTTAATTACCCATATAAGAAGCTTCATTATTGATTAAAACAAGCAGATAAAGTTGCAGCAGAAAACTAAGGAAATTTCCATTAGACGGAGAGATAAACAGCTAAAGCATAATAGTCCTCTATACGAAACAAAATCAAAGAGTGTAGCTAGAAATGGGATAATGAAGTTAAAGAGATGACCATAAATTTTATAAAATAACAAAGTCACTTACAAAGAATATCAAATTATTTTCAGTCAAGAGCTTCNTGACAGCTAACATCATGCATTAATATAAAATTGGATAAAAAACAAAATTATAAAATTATTAGACAAATGCTTAAAAATTTGAAAACAATTAAACATAAACAAATAATAGTTCTAAATAAAATTAAACGTTTTCTAGTTTAAAATATCCATTGTCCATATTTATAAAAAACATATTAGGATACGCTCACAAAACTTTTTTCCATGCATGGTTCTGGTATAGATCCCATACACTAGAAGTTAATCCTTATCCTACTTTTTTGGCTTTCATACGAGCGACCGCCTGAATACATATGAAACCTAAAACCATTCATAAAATATATAAATAGATCATACTCAACACTTCTGGATTCCTTACAATGCAGTTTGAGCCAAAATATTGATGCAAATATTTAACATCAACTAACAAAGGTATTTATTAAAAAAAACAACAATAACCAGCTTAGATTTCGTAATTTTTTTAAAACTGAAAATGATGACCATGCGTCTTTCAAATTAAAAGAGCGCATAAAGCTCACCTTAATACATCCAAAGGAAATTGCCTTTTAGCATATTGATTGAAATCAGACTCAACATCTTATATTCCTTAGTTGCCGTTTCTCCTCTTACTAAGTTTTTCTAGCCATTTGTCCTTAAACCTGCTGCATATAGGATTTCATCAAGCTTTTCCAGATATGACTCAGGATTAAAAAACCAAGACAAAATGTCCATAGGTTCCATACGCTCATGCTTAACCAAGAAGGCTTAAACCACATCCACAATTTTTAGTGTCCATTTGGGCAGGTGGAAGCTATCAGCTAAAAGTAAATATAGATCTGCTCAGGCTAAAGTTCACACTAGTAGACCTAGTAATTAAAAGTAGTTTCCAACCATAAAAAATTCTGAATACAAGCAACAAATTTGTGGTCAAACATGGATTTGATGGCAATTCAAAAAGCAAAACAGTGAAAANATTCACACTAGTAGACCTAGTAATTAAAAGTAGTTTCTAACCATAAAAATTTCTGAATACAAGCAACAAGTTTGTGGTCAAACATGGATTTGATGGCAATTCAAAAAGCAAAACAGTGAAAAAAATAGCTCCAACCAGACCATCGTCTTACTCAGGACCAAACTTTCAAATCAACTCATCAAATTTTACTTCTGAAACCTTTTAATTCAATTCATCAATAGGTTTAACTCAAAAAAGCTCTAACTTTAAAAAATTAAAGTAGGTTGATTAATAAAAATTTAAAAAATAAATGGATAATTTAAATTTTAAATTTTAAAATAAGTTAAACAAAAATTATGAAAATCATGAGACAAANATTTCAAAAAATTAAAGTAGATTGATTAATAAAAATTTAAAAAATAAAAGGATAATTTAAATTTTAAATTTTAAAATAAGTTAAACAAAAATTATGAAAATCACGAGACAAAGTTAAAGAAAATAATATAATTTGAAATAAGTTTGCTAGAAAAAAAAAAACTGGGAGGTAATTTAATTTAAAACATTGGAATCTATTAAAAGGCTTTCTCAAATATAATTTTAATAATGATATAGTATAGANATAATTTAAAATTTAAATATTGAAATAAGTTTGCTAGAAAAAAAAAACTGGGAGGGAATTTAATTTAAAACATTGGAATCTATTAAAAGGCTTTCTCAAATATAATTTTAATAATGATATAGTATAGATGAAATAAAAGAGATACATGGATAATAAATTACAATTTAAAATGAATGGATAAGATTATTTTTTCATAATCTCCAATGATGAAATATAAAAATCCTTTATAATAGTGCAATATAGATGGATAAGAGATCCGTAGCCTTGCCTCCTATAGCCCTAAAATCTGAAATGAGTGCATAAAGCATCTCCTGGAAGACAGTTGTTAATTACCCATATAAGAAGCTTCATTATTGATTAAAACAAGTAGATAAAGTTGCAGCAGAAAACTAAGGAAATTTCCATTGGACGGAGAGATAAACAGCTCAAGCATAATAGTCCCCTATACGAAACAAAGCCAAAGAGTGTAGCTAGAAATGGGATAATGAAGTTAAGGTGATGACCATAAATTTTATAAAATAACAAAGTCACTTACAAAGAACTTCTTAGCACTCTATAAAACTAAGAAGATAGCATAAAACAAGTTACATAACCGATTCCTAAAACCAATGATCAGAAATATAAAAAACAAAACATAGGAATGCATGCCAAGACAAACCTAAAGCATAATTAACACNCGGGAACACTTGCACTGCGACTATGTTTTGAAGAAGCATCAACAGTATTTTTACTACAACCTAACAACGACAACTACAAGCCTTTATCCCACTAAGTGGGATCGGCCACATGAATCCTTTTTCTCCATTTTGTCCTATTGAGTGTCATATTTTCATTTAATTTTTACTACAAACTAGAGGGAAAAAAAAAGTTTATCAAGTATAGCCTTCATTAAGAACTAGTATGTATACCCAAAATGCACTAAAGGTCAACCTTGCCTAGTCAGACTAAAGATGACTAAAGATGATCCGCAAAACCAAGATAGAGTGAACTCACCAAATTGAGTTCAAGAAGAGCATGCTAGTTGAGGCCGAGACAGATCACAGAACGAGCCCAAGAAGAACTCGTCAACTAGGTTCGACGTAAATTGTCTAGCCAATCTAGGCAAACTTATTGAAACAAGCTCAAGTCACACCGGCCAATCAAACCCTAAAACCTAAACCAAAACGAAGGTAGACCCACCAATAGAGCACAAGCAAGGATCATCCACCAAATTCATGAAGAGCTCACCAAAATCAATATCAAACTCATAGATTGACTCGGTCCATACAACTTCCTGAGCCCAAAAAGCTAATCTACAGCTTCTACCAAAGAAAATCCTATCTTCCTCAAGTTAGACACTCAACCATTAGTCTAATTCAGAGTTCTCACTTAAGTTATATGCCCTTGTACTTTATTTTGTATTGCTTTATATGCATATATAGTTCATTGTGTAGTCATTTTTATAGCCCTCGAAATCCCGATCGTTACCTATAAATAAGAAGTCGCGGGAAGCACCAAGGTTATGCAATCGTTTGCATTCTAGCCCAAATTTATGATTTATTGATTTTGATAGTGGGTTTTCCTCTTCCTTCTCAGCTTTCTTCGTCCCTCATCTCATTTCTCAACATAGCCCTCATGCATAATAATACAAATACTTTAGTTATACTTCAATTTTTCACTGGGTTAATCAAAGGATCATAAAGATAAATCAATATAAGTTCTAACTTCTCAGCCGTACATAAAAATATCTGGAAGGCTCAACAGTTTGGATTTACCTACATCAACATGAATTTGTTGAGGTTAGCATAAATCCACAGACTTGAATAAACTCACCAGAACTAGCTAATGTCATGGCGAACTTGCCAAACTGATGAAACTCATCAAACTCATAATGAAACCATTGAACGAAATAAGTGTTTGACAACGCNAACAATCCATCCTTTCTAATTTTTCTAAAATTTCAAACTTAAAATTTTTATTCTTACCCTCCACTTGCCTATATGAACAAAGAGAAAAAATAAAAAAAGAAAAAAGAAAAAACATGCAATTTTAAGAGTATTGCAATAGAAATTTTAATTGTTTTGAAAAAGCANCACAATCCATCCTTTCTGATTTTTCTAAAATTTCAACTTAAAATTTTTTTTCTTACCCTCCACTTGCCTATATGAACAAAGAAGAAAAAAGAAAAAAGAAAAAAGAAAAAACATGCAATTTTAAGAGTATTGCAATAGAAATTTTAATTGTTTTGAAAAAGCACAAACATAAATTATAATAAAAATTAGAAAGAAATAAATTAATTTTATTACATAATTGCTGACAGTACTCTTTAAATGAGGTAAAGCAAGAAAAGAGAAAGTGTGCACTCACTGTTTCTAAAGTTCCTTTAGACAAAAATATTATAATTACAATTTGTCGATACTTTGAAAAAGCAATATAACTGCAACCTTGGCAAAACTGAAAGGTACTTAATAACATATGATAACAAAATAGTACGATGAAGAATATCAATCAATACCCTGATATTAAAAAATGAACAAGATAGTTAAGACCAAGCTCCGTTAATAACACATTATAATGGTATTTCAATTATTTTGAAGAAGCATCGGTAGAACTTTTACCATGAAGTANTCCGTTAATAACACATTATAATGGTATTTCAATTATTTTGAAGAAGAATCGGTAGAACTTTTACCATGAAGTACACAGAAATAAAGTACAGAATATTTTTTCATTAAGAGGTACTACACTTTAAACATGATAAGAAATGTGAATTCAATCCAAAACTTATGTCATACCTTAAGGCTAGAGGTATGATCAGAAACAATACATTGGTACCAATAAATGAAGAAAATAATTCTAAAACAAGCAACTTAGGGAACACTTGCAATGCGACTATGTTTTGAAGAAGCATCAACAGTATTCTTACTACAACCTAACAACGACAACTACAAGCCTTTATCCCACTAAGTGGGATCGGCTACATGAATCCTTTTTCTGCATTTTGTCCTATTGAGTGTCATATTTTCATTTAATTTTTACTACAAACTAGAGGGGGGAAAAAAAGTTTATCAAGTATAGCCTTCATTAAGAACTAGTATGTATACCCAAAATGTACTAAAGGTCAACCTTGCATAGTCAGACTAAGATGACTAAAGATGATCTGCAAAACCCAGATAGAGTGAACTCACCAAATTGAGTTCAAGAAGAGCATGCCAGTTGAGGCCGAGATAGATCACAGACTGAGCCCCAGAAGAACTCGTCAACTAGGTTCGACGTAAATTGTCTAGCCAATCTAGGCAAACTTATTGAAACAAGCTCAAGTCACACACGCCAATCAAACCCTAAACCCTAAACCAAAACGAAGGTAGACCAACCAATAGAGCACAAGCAAGGATCATCCACCAAACTCATGAAGAGCTCACCAAAATCAATATCAAACTCATAGATTGACTTGGTCCATACAACTTCCTGAGCCCAAAAAGCTACTCTACAGCTTCTACCAAAGAAAATCCTATCTTCCTCAAGTTAGACAGTCAACTATTAGTCTAATTCAGAGTTTTCAGTTAAGTTATATGCCCTTGTACTTTATATTGTATTGCTTTATATGTATATATAGTTCATTGTGTAGTCATTTTTATAACCCTCGAAATCCCGATCGTTACCTATAAATAAGATGTCGCGGGAAGCACCAAGGTTATGCAATCTTTTGCATTCTAGCCCAAATTTATCATTCATTGATTTTGATAGTGGATTTTCCTCTTCCTTCTTCTCGATCCCTCATCTCTCTTCCTCTTTCCCTCTACATTAATTAGGGTTCCGACATAGCTAATGGATAAACAAACCAAAATCTAACGTCCAACATAGCCCTCATGCATGCTAAATCTAACAATTAGTTTGTGCAATCATTGCTTTTACGCATAAAGTTTGGTTAAGCATATATATCACATTTACAAGTTGCACTGACCTAAGAATAAACATGTGAATTGCAATTTTCCCGCATGGAGCTCAAAGCATAAGAATTAGAACTCAGGCATTTACACAAATTAAAACAAAAAACCAAAAGAACTTCCTTATTACGTCATAAGAGTACGACATCTCAATAAGATATAAAGCTCTCCAATCATAAAATTTTTGTAGGCTTAAAGTTCAATAGAATAGTGCACATAAACACCAACAAATCCAAAAATAAATAAATAAAAATTAAAAAAAATTAAAAAATTAAAAAAAAAAAAAAAACACCAATAAAGCCAAATCTGCCATTTTTGCGTCCGAACATTTCAATTTATGAAAACCAGGTATCATATCAAACATTAGAAAATAAGTATGACAGAATTACTATGTATTTATTTACATATTGGATTCACTACTAATTCCCAAATAATGATACCCTATGAAAAGGAACTAGCAACAATAACCTCATATTGTCAAAAGTAAAGCATCAAATATATGAGATGGTAATCCCAAAGTGTCAATAAATCAATCAAGTACCTATATGCTAGCACATTCATAATCCTTCAACAACTAAAACTACTCAATAAAAAAGTATCACATGACAATAGCACAAGGAATTTAGAATGTTTAAAGGAATTGAACAAAATTTGTTTTAACGCACTTGTTTGGTAGGGAGAAATTGAGTGAAAAAGTAATTCCCTTTTTTTATTAAAGGGTGGACTCAATCATAATAATACAAATACTTTAGTTTTACTTCAATTTTTCACTAGGTTAATCAAAGGATCATATAGAGAAATCAATATAAGTTCTAACTTCTCAGCCGTACATAAAAATATCTGGAAGGTTCAACAGTTTGGATTTACCTGCATCAACATGAATTTGTTGAGGTTAGCATAAATCCAGACTTGAATGAACTCACCAGAACTAGCTAATGTCATGGTGAACTGGCCAAACTGATGAAACTCATCAAACTCATAATGAAACCATTGAACGAAATAAGTGTTTGACAACGCTCAGGCATCTAATATAGACATTCGCCTCAGCTAAGGGACTACAAGTTAAGCCAGTCTATTCGCACCCAAAAAAAAAAAGAGAAGATTAAAGACCAATATGTCTTATGATATAATTGTCTCATTCATGTAACTCCATATACATCTTTTCCTATAGAGAACTCTGATCCAAGAGAATATATTACGTGCGGAGTCCAACCATAAGACTCCAATAAAATCGCGGCCCCAGTCATTCTCGCGGCCCCAGTCATTCGATGAACCAACACCCTTAAAATTAATAAATGGGTGAAAAAAAAATTATTTTTTGAAGGGGACTGAACCCAGCCCAAAACAAGCCCTACATATTAAGGAAAAAGCCGCCTAATCAAAAACCCGCGCCTCGCCTTCTATACCATTTTTCGCTCTAGGGTTTCCTGTTTTGCTTTCCACAATCAATTTCATTCTTCTTCACGTTCTAAGGTTTTCATTTAGGGTTTGATGCTGCATATTGAGGAGATACCTACTACAAGAAATCCGCAGTAGATCAATTTTGAGAATGTAAAGTAAAAAAAATGATGATAAGAATGACAAAAAGCTAAGTTTATTTGTCATTGAAATCATTACACTGTTTGAAGTGGTATTGAGATGATATTGATGTAATATTGTAGTGGATTAGTAGTGCTATTTAGTTATAGTATTGGGGTGATATTGGAGTGTCATTGAGGTTATCTATTGCCATTCCTCACACATTGAACAGAATCTCCATGTCAAATAAAGCACATTGTTTTCCAAAAATAACTCCATGAATATATATGGGCCCAAAATTTACATATGAAATAATATAGTGAACAACTGAGCCAAAAAATTCGTAATGGAGCAATATATTTCGCGATAAAGGATGATTTATACATCTAAAATATTAAACACTGATTGAGGATGACCTATTTACCTCAAAACTCCTTCACCATTGCTTTTGCCTTTTGTTCCTTCCATTTCCTTCTTCGGCATCACACAAAACCCTAAAAATTATATAATGAATTCAAAAGATGCTAGGCATCACAGAGAGACGTAACATAAAACCGAGAGGCAACATTAACTTAGCGAATCTCCTCACTAAATCTCATCCCTGCTTCGGCGACACATCCCCGAACCTTGCCAGCCAAAAGGAAACCCTAGAGCGAAAAATGGCGAAGAAGGCATGGCGCCGGTTGTTGAGTAGGGGGCTTCTTCCCGTAATATTTAGGGTTAGGTTGCCTATGAAAATAACAATTTTCACCAATTTATTTAATATAAGAGGATAGGCCCTTCTAATGACGGGTGTCTTGATTTTATTGGAGTCCAGATGCAAAATTGCATCATTGTGCACGTAATATTTTCTCCTGATCCAAATCTATAATTATTGTGAAAAGAGCCCGTGTTTATGAAGATTGATATAAGTTTTTGTACTTTAACATATAATAAAGAAATCATAGAAATTTTTACTCTAAGTCGTCTCTCTCTCTTATCTTTCCCCTTCTTTGCGCTATAAGTGCTTAAAAGGTTTTTGTTTAAACAATATATTGTTTCCTTAATTCCTCCAAAACCAATCAAAATTTGATATATCACAACTAATCATAGGTCACAAGAGAAAGAAAACGACACAACGAGGCAATGATAAGTTTCAAACTGCTGAATGTTCCAAAAGGAAAACAAAAATGCCAGTGATTGTAGCATCTGGAAGCAAAAATTACATAATTAACTACTAATCTTCCGGTTTTCACAAATATCAGTAAGCAAGAGTTATTCCGATCCAAGCATCTTACCCATTTTCCTGAAATAGAAGAAGTTTGTAATAAGCCGCCAAATTTCATAGTCCTTAACCACCAGCTTAGGATTCAGATACAAATGATAAGGGGATATGATCTGCGAAAAGATAATCCAAATACAATCAGTAAGAGCCCAATACATTAATCTAGCAAATCATCCTCCAAATAATTTAAATATAACGAATATAAAGAAAATAATCATAAAATCAAAGTCAGAGACTTCAATTTCCAATTAAACAAAAAACCCAAACGGCATCACCAAATAAAAAATCATTCAAACCCCAAGAAAATGCAAAGGGAAGAAAAAACAGGGCATTAAAATGAAAAATCTCAGACGATCAAGCTCGATGGAAATCTAGATCTGATGACGCATGTAGGAATACCCGTAGCCTAAGAGCAGCAAAGGAAGAACAAAATACGCACATCGAGAGAGCATCCGACGGTTGTGACAACGGCGGCCGTAAGGTAAGACCGCGTGATGATCGNGATTTAAATATAACGAATATTAAGAAAATAATCATAAAATCAAGGTCAGAGACTTCAATTTCCAATTAAACAAAAAAACCAAACGGCATCACCAAATAAAAAATCATTCAAACCCCAAGAAAATGCAAAGGAAAGAAAAAACANGCTTCAATTTCCAATTAAACAAAAAAAAACCAAACGGCATCACCAAATAAAAAATCATTCAAACCCCAAGAAAATGCAAAGGAAAGAAAAAACAGGGCATTAAAATGAAAAATCTCAGACGATCAAACTCGATGGAAATCTAGATCTGATGACGCATGTAGGAATACCCGTAGCCTAAGAGCAGCAAAGGAAGAACAAATACGCACATCGAGAGAGCATCCGACGGTTGTGACAACGGCGGCCGTAAGGTAAGACCGCGTGATGATCGGCATCTGCTTGTACCATTCCTCCACAGCCTGCGCCATTCCCGCACTTGATCCGTCTAAACCAAATGAAACCCTAACCCTAGACTCGAGGGGTTTGCAGCTGAAAAACGACAGAATGGGGCGGAGTATCCTCTGAAGCTTCCCTAGCTGCACTTTTTATCCACCCTCCCTGTTTCACAAAGCTTAGCATGCCAACGTCGCGTCAGTGTTATGGTTGCAACCAACTGTATTCTGCCGCGTGTCAAACATATCCAATCATAATATTACTGATGATTTTTAACAGTATAAAAAAGTTATATATATAAATTAGATTTTCCCTTTTTCTTTCTAGGTAACACTTAGTTGTGGAGTTGGGAGGAGAAAATTTTGATAAGACGTTCGTGAGATTATTCAGAGAATATTAAGGAGTTATATCTACATTATACCTCCTGTAACTTCAATGTAACCTACATGTATCTTCTAGTAAATTCTACGCTTCTGTTTTCATATATTTATAAGTTACATGTAGATTGCATGAAAGTTATAGGAGGTATAACGCAGATAATCTTCTGACGTCTTACATACGCAAATTTTTCTCGCGAAAGAGACAACATGTTAATAGCTCAATTCAATTGGCTTCGTTAAACTTAACGTCTGAAGATAAACAACTATTTTTTAATCAAAATAATTAAATAATTAATATTTATTTATCTTATTTTTATATTGATTTTTAATATATATTAAACAATGCTAAATTTATTTTTTTAAAAAAAATATATAAATTTTGTTGTTAGATATGTAAATTAATTGAATTATTATATAATACTTATTATTTAATGTGGGTGGAATCATTAATGTAAATGCCATCTTATTTATANGATTTTTAACAGTATAAAAAAGTTATATCTATAAATTAGATTTTCCATTTTTCATTCTAGGTAACACTTTGTAGAGTTGGGAGCAAGATATTTTTTAAACATTAGTGCTAAGGATGTCAAAGAGGAGAAAATTTTGATAAGATATAGGCAATGTTTGTGAGATTATTCAGAGAATATTGAGGAGTTATATATGCATTATACCTCATGTAACTTCTATGTAACCTACTTGTATCTTCTAGTAAATTCCACGCTTTGTAGGTTACAGGTAGGTTGCATGAAAGTTATAGGAGGTATAACGCAGATAACCTTCTGACGTCTTACGTACGCAATTTTTTCTCATCAAAGAGACATCATGTTTATAGCTCAATTATATTGGCTTCGTTAAACTTAACGTCGTGAACATAAACAACTATTTTTTAATCAAAATAATTAAATAATTAATATTTATTTATCTTATTTTTATATTGATTTTTAATATATATTAAACAATGCTAAATTTAATTTTTTAAAAAAATATATAAATTTTGTTGTTAGATATGTAAATAAATTGAATTATTATATAATACTTATTATTTAATGTGGGTGGAATCATTAATGTAAATGCCATCTTATTTATATTTATTGTTGTCGCCTACCTTTTGGCTCTTCTGTAAGAATTGGGGTGGTATGTATGTAATTATTCAATTTGGGTGGAATCACTGAATCTAAATTGCCAGGCCTGGCCTACCTTTTTGTCATTTCTGTAATAAGTGGGGTGACATGTATCTGAACGAAATCAGGGGGCAGGACCTGCCGTGCCTACACATTTGTCCCACATCGTGTGGAAAAGAAATATTTCTGATTACAGTTCTACATAAATATAAAAGCAAAATGAAACAAAATCATTTTTCCTCTTGGTTCCACCAAGCGGTTTCAAGAAGGGGATGGGTATATGATCGAACTTATCTTCATGATTGGGGTGAGTCAGGGTCTGTTTGGGGCAGCTTATAAGTGTGGGCGGCATTTTCAAAACGCCACAGTACTGTTTGGTTCGCGCGTTTTGCCAGCTTATCCAAAACTGCGTTTGGATTTTTACACTAAACCCAGGCCGCGGGTCGACCCAGCGGCCGCCCCGCGGGCCACATTTCAGGATAAACAGCTTATCCTGAAACGCACAAGCTACCCAAACAAACCCTCAATTAACATAAAAATAAAGATAAAATTTTTTGAACAGTGTAAATTGTGTGAGCTGTCTGCTCAGAATAATAACTCGTATATGATCAAATTGATTTTTTATTTATTTTTAATCAAATTGATTCTTATCTTTTCGTGAAATATTCTAAATAAAATTTTTATTTGTAACAAGGTTTGAATAAATTTGAGTTTAAATTAAATTAAAAATTTAGGCCATAGATTTCAAAATTTAGCTAAACACGAGCTAATTTAAATGAATTTGACTTGATATGAATATAAATAGGGCTATTTATGAATTATTTGGAACGGGTTCATTTTGAATGAATGAGCTGAACACGAACAAGCTCGAAGCTTGCTTAAGTTCGGCTCGTTTACACTCTTAGCAATATTGAACTTTTAAAGTTATTTGATTGCCCTTATGAATAGTGGGTTTAGGAGTGTAAATGAGTAAAGTCGAGCTCAAGCCATGCTCTGCTTGAGCTTGAACTTAATTCTACGAGTTAGAACATTAAAGAGAGAAAAAAGTATTATTTTAAGTTAGTGTTATAATTAAATGAGAAATATAATGAACATTTATGAGATAATTAATAAGAAATCACTTGATATAAAATATAATATATTAGTTTTTAGATATTTTTAATTTTTTAAAGAGAAATTCTTAAATTTTAATATATTTTAAGCATATTATCAATTATTTTTTTAAGTGAAACGGCTTACAACCTAACGATTATGTGTTGGGGTTGTCTTGAGCTTGGGTTATTAGCTCATCAAGCTCAATTCACGAGCAACTCATTGAGTTGAGCCCGAGCAAGGTCATGAGAAAGCTTGGCTCACTTATACAACGATCGAGAGTAGTAGCCTTTGGAGTTGTTTCCAGAACTTTGGCAAACTGTTTGTGATATGTCGTCGCACAATATTCAGGACACTACTTTACTCTGCGATGTAATTTGTTACTCCAAGTGATGCTTGGTTACTTTGCAACATACATCATTATTCCTCAAGATTCATCAATGAAGACGAGCAGGAGGTGACCGATGGCGATAGACGCTAGTTTTCAGGTCATAGTCGACGACCAAAAAAAAAAAAGTGTTTTACTAGTATTGCTTTTGTTGGACATTTCACAAGTTCTATAAGTTCTTCAATTATGGAATTATATTTTCCATAGACGAAGCCAAATTAGAATGTGTTAGAAAATCTACGATTACAAAGTAACAAATCAATGTCTCAACATAGTAAAAAATCTAGCACACACGTATATAATAAAATAATAGAAGAAGACAACGAGAATTTTTTATGTGAAAAACCTGAAAATGAAAAAAATCACGAGCCTAGCCTAATGAGAATGATCCATTATAAGTTTGTCTGTACAAATATAAACCCTTATCCCATAATTGAGAAAGGGTTATAATGTTTCCCCACTTGCAATATCCGTAAGTAGAAGGGTGTGTTATACAATAGTCAAGAGTAGTCACTAATGAGAGTTATCACCGTGTCCGAGGTACATTATTGCACATTATCTAAAACATTGTCACTCCACGACGTAAGTTGTTACTCTACATGATGCTTCATTACTCCACAATGTCTATCGAAAGTGATGAGCACGTGAAGCCAAGATGGTTGATGACAACTGACAAGCGGTAGTTGACCACCATAGAAGCAGTAAGTGTCGCTAGTTCTTCAAATTCAGAAGACTCTCAGATTCTCCTCTACCTCACCACTGTCCAGGTCCAACTCTTCATTCATGAAGAGAGTAGGGCTTTATTTATAAATTATGAGAGTGACATTCCCTGTAAATAAGTTAATCTGAATCACTTCTCCAGATGACCCAGAGTGATTTCTTTGATTTACTTTTAAGTGCCTTAATAATGTCGGAATTAAATGATTTTAAACTCATTGGATTGGTCTCATGAGATGCTCGATTTAACTATGAGATTGTCAGATTTTGAATCCATTTGACCTTTAATTAGCCACACAAAGCTTTCAAAAGTGATTTAACAACTTGATTTGAGCTTAATTTTACTTAGTTTGGTCAAATTTGTGTCTTTAAGTTTATTGAAAGTTTTTTTAAAATTTTAAATTTTTTGGTGAGTGATAATTATGGGTCATTTTTTACTATTCTTAAGATTTTATTGAAAGTATATGTAACACATGTCTCTTCATGCTTATGGGCTATGACTAGAAGAGGTTTTTTTGTTAGTTTATTTATATTTAATATGAAATTCAGCTTAGTTGAAGAATATGCAACACTTATCTTTTCTTTTCTATTTTTTATTTTCACTTAGATTTTTTATTAACTTAATGTTAGAATTTCTTATAAAGTCAATGATAAGTAGAACTAAGAAAATCTAATAACTATTCAAGCCAGTCTTGTGTTGGTGTAGCAGCTACCCAAAATCAATGTGTGGGTAAAATAACTTTTAGAGAGGAAAAAAAACTAAAAAGTGACACAATTAGAGGTGAGACAAAACTTTACTAAAATATCAATTGTAGAAAAGAGAGATGTAATACAATAATGATAATATAATTATTATGTAAAGTCTTATGTGAAGTAAAAAATAGACACCACAACTTAAATGAATAGATAATTTAGGGATAATTAATATAATAAAATTTTTGTTATGGAGAATAATTTTTTTTATACAATTGTTGAGGATATTGAAAAAAGTAAATATTTATATTTTTATAGTAGGATTAAAAATATTATGACTAAGATGATCATTATTCATGAGCACCCATTCATGATAATTGAACTTCCATGGTTTTAAGTTTAAAAGAGATAAATGAATCTTAATTATCATAAAATTTTCAAATTTACTATCAAAGAAGAGTATATGAAAGTGTATAAAATTGAGAAAGTGAAACTTTAAAAAAATTTAAAATTAGTTGAAAGAATTTCATTTTCTAGTTATTGTTGGGCATTAATCAAAACAATTGGTTGCATGTCTTGTTGTTTATTATATTGCTTTGATTAAAAGTTATATTTCAGGATCATTAGTTTTAATGGCTCAAATTCTCCATTCAGTAGAGTTATGATTTTTGAAGCAATTTCAAAAAAAAAAAAATTATAATGGGGTTTGCAGAATAAAATAAGTACAATTACTTTGGATAATGTATTATCAAATGATACAACTGCTAGAAATTTGAAGGGCTTATTTGACAGAAGAATTGTTGCTCTTATTATGGGTGGTTTTTTTTCATGTTCATTGTGCTAATCATATTCTTTACTTAATCGTGCATGGTTTGAAAGAGTTTGTTAAAATGGATAAGAATGGTAGCGAGTCAATTTTGTTTATAAAGTGATCCTTTGGTTACTTACATAAATTTGAAGATATTGTAAGACAAATTAACATATTTATAATGAAGACATTACACATTGATGTTCCAACTAATTGGAATTCTACAAACAAAATTATAGACTATGCATTTTATTATAAGTTTTTCTTCCCTAACTATGTTGCACAGGAACATAATTATGCTTGATTTTCATATATTGAAGATTGTGATTATTTTGGGAAGATTAGAGAACTACCACACAATTTTCATAAATGTTTTCAAGTTTAAGTTATCCCACTACAATTATGTTTCTTCCAAATTTAATACTCATTTAAAAAAACTTTGGATAGAGAATGATTTTTTTATAGTCATTTTATTTTAAATATGACAAATAATATGAAGACTAAATTTGGTAAATTTTGGCTAAACTGTTCACTTTTGTTTTCATTTGTTCGTATTCAAGGTTTTAAAACAAAATTATTTGTCACCAACTACTAACATCCTCAAATTTATGGAGATAACAACGTAAATGAAAGAAATAGATAACATGAAATCGTATTATGCAACTAACAAAAAATATATTGGAAGTGAACTTTCAAAAACACCCTCCTCTCGCATACTGAAAACAATCTTAACACAAGATTATAGTTTTTCACTTAGTGATTTTACTGATTTGTATATATTCATAGGTTTAAGAGGGCTTAAAGTTTCATAGAAGTATGACTTTAAAAACATTTAAAAGAAACTAGTGTTAAATGCCCAAACATGGAGTTTGATATTTTAAAGTGGTGAAAAATATTTGTCATGAAACAAAAAACTCTTTTTAAGATGATAAAAATATAATTTTATAATTCCTATAACAATATTTGCATCTAAGTCAACATTCAATGCAGGAGAGCATGTGCTAAATGAATGAAAAAAAGTTCAATTTCACCAAAGATGTCGGTATCTACGTATGCACTGAGAATTAGATTCGAGCAGCATGGACATTATCAAAATATTTTCTCGTAATATTTCGATACTTTGTTAATATTTACATATACGTTGCAACTTTTTTGTAAATATACTTAATTTTTTATTACCATTTTATAATTTTATTTGACATTCTTGGACTTAATTGTGATTGTGACTGAAAACTTGAGTGTGGAACATCAAAAGTCAAAATTTTATTCCACAAACATCAGTAAATTAGTATATTGACATTTGACTATAAATTTATAATTGTGGGACAATTATAGTGCGCTAATGTGGCATTTTACTCCCTAAACATTATAATCTTTTGCTTTGTTTGTTTGTTTGTTTTTGTGTTGCCATATTAGTGCTAATGTGTCGGACCAAATACTATTGTCTATCATAATTATTCTTCTATTTTCATCTTTGAGCTACTACTTATTTGCCAATAAACATATCATTTTGTGTTGTCTTTGGCAAGTTCTTCTTTCTTAATGGTTTGAGTGGTTTTGAGACTGCATATCTTATGGAGGCAAGCTTTGAACATGAAAAAACATTGATAAGAGTCATCCATTTTGTGAATTTTTTAGTTTTATGAGGACACATTCATTCTAATTTGTATTGTTCTAATTTTTTTCATGCAACAATAGAGAAATTTACATAAATACCAAATAATTTTTATGCGTGTAAATATTAAAAATTGTAGTGAGATATGTAAATGCCCCAAAATATGACAATAAAACTTATTTCCATCTTATTTCTACATAAAAATTGTTTTATGCATGTAAATCTTCATATCATTACTTGCTGAAGGCCTCATGCTTTGTATTTTTAATGTGATATGAAAGTTTTAGGTGGTATAAATGTTAAAGTTTACACATTGGATGCACAGGAACTGGGTGTTATGCATGTAAATATGAAAATTTAGGTGTTAGATATGTAAATTATATAAGACTTATGAGGCATGCAGAGAAAAACCTGGAAGACAAACAAACGTGCCGTAGGGTAATAAGCTCCCATGTAGTAAATAAAGCTAATATAGACATAGATGAGGTTAGAAACATCAAAGAAGATAACAGAAGATGCAGATAAATTTGTTAGCAAAAGATATTATATAGAAGGAAAGCTGATTTATGTTACACAAAATATGGGGTGTTGAAAATCATGAAATAGTTATAGCCATGAAGTAAATCTGGGACCAACTTCTTTGGCATGGCTGGGTGGAGAGCTTTCTTCTGATGTTCCAAAGACATTTATTTCATATAGCCGCCTCAGCTATTGACAAATTTCTCCACGTATGCCTGTTGAAAACCAAACCCAAGTCAAACATTGGTAAAGCCATCAAGTGGAATGTTTACATACATGCCATCCAATTTCTGATTATTCACATATGTACCGCCACCTAAAGTTTGATTTTTTACATTCATACCAATCAAATCTTTTATATCACGTAAAAAATACCAAGTGATATACACCTTTTCATGCAGAAGTAAGGTGGTATGCATGTAAAAATTCAAGTTTTGTGTTAGACATGTAAATACATGTGAATTGAGTGGGTACATATGTAAATCTTCCATTTGCTTTTCAGGATGCAAAATATGAAAAACTAGAGAAATGACAATTTACATGCATAGCACATTGGTAATTACAAAATTAGCACTCCACATCTGTTTTTCAAGTTCTCACCTAAATATTTACAAAATTAGCATTCCAATCTGTACTTTTTGCTTTAATTGGTGGCATTTACATACATACTACACAGTTCTTTGGTATTTACAGATTTAACACTCAAAACTTTGTATTTACATTTATAACACCTTAGTGTCATAAACCTAGGCATGAAATGACACATTTCAGTTCTAGAAAAATAATGATGAGGGTATTTTTGATGTGATGTTAAAAAGTTGGAGTGGATGCATGAAAATATGAATGTTTAGGTATCAGAGAGGTAAACGCACGAGAGTTAGGTGGTATGTATGTAGATGCACCTAAAAATAATAATGATATAGTTGATACTTTGGTAAATACATAAATTTGAACGCTATGCATGTTATTATCCCAACAAAATGAACTAGGCTCACCTGTACAAGCTTGCTTAGCTTCGCTTTAGAGTTTAAAAGATAAAGATCAATTTTTTCTTGTGTCTGAGGGACATTAGAACCCTGCATGGATCCACAGACTTTGTCAACTACCTTCTTCACAATGCTTTTGTGGGCTTCTTTGCTGAGTTGACCTTCTTTCCACTTAGGCTTCAATATATCCTTCACAAACTCAACCAGGGCACATTTAAACATTCTCATCTCTTTTACTTCCTTGATTTTATCCTTCCTCCCTTCTGCATCACCATTCTGTAACTGTGATTGCTGTCCTTTATCTATCTTTTTCGCTTCCTTGGAAGAAGAATCATTGACCTGTTTAAAATTCTCGTTGACATGTTTTTGTTGATCAGGTTTCGGAGTTGACTGACTCGGATTGGTTTGTGAACCTTCCGCTTCAGTTGGCGGTGGTGCTACGGCAGTCATCAAGGAACTCATAGAGCTCGNGGTTTTTGTTGATCAGGTTTCGGAGTTGACTGACTCAGATTGGTTTGTGAACCTTCCGCTTCAGTTGGCGGTGGTGCTACGGCAGTCATCAAGGAACTCATAGAGCTCGGGTTCAGGAAAGACTGAGGCGTCATGCTGGATGAAGGTTGTGAATTATGAACAGCAGTTCCGAAGAACTGAGCCAATGATGCTGAAAGATCCGTTATCTTGGCGGCTTGTTCACTGGTTACCACCTTATGAGCAATGGAATTATCAGAATTGAATGTAGATGGTTTCACCTCTATTGAATCTGCAGCTTGACCAATCTGTATTGGATCGTTCTTCGTTGATATTTCAGAAATTNGGGTTTCACCTCTATTGAATCTGCAGCTTGACCAATCTGTATTGGATCGTTCTTCGTTGATATTTCAGAAATTTTCTCATTTGAATTGAAAATTTGTGGGTTTAAAGAAGCTTGAAGAATTTGCNTTAGTGATAATTTTTAACAGTATAAAAAAGTTATATATATAAATTAGATTTTCCATTTTTCTTTCTTTTAGTTGTGGAGTTGGGAGCATGATATTTTTTAAACATTAATGCTAGACGTACGCAACGTTAAGGAGATTATTCAGAGGATATTGGGGGCTATATCCGCATTATATCTTCTGTGACCTATCTGTATCTTCTAGTAAATTCAGCGCTTCTATTTTCATATATTTGTAGGTTACAGATATGCTACATGGAAGTTATAAGGAATATAACGTAGATATAATCCCTCAATACCATCTAAATAACCTTCTGACGTACGCAACAATGTGTTCGTCTTACATGCACAAATTTTTCTCGTCAAAGAGACAACATGTTTATAGCTCAATTCTATTGACTTCATTAAACTTAACGATCTGAACATAAATAACTATTTTTTAATCAAAATAATTAAATAATTAATATTTATTTATATTATTTTTATATTGATTTTTAATATGTATTAAACAATGCTAAATTTATTTTTTTTTAAAATTATTTGAGTGTTGTAGCTAAAAAAAATATAAATTTTGTTGTTAGATATGTAAATAAATTGAATTATTATATAATACTTATTATTTAATGTGGGTGGAATCATTAATGTAAATGCCATCTTATTTATATTTATTGTTGTCGCCTACCTTTTGGCTCTTCTGTAAGAATTGGGGTGGTATGTATGTAATTATTCAATTTGGGTGGAATCACTGAATCTAAATTGGCAGGCCTGGCCCACCTTTTTGTCATTTTTGTAATAACTGCTGTGCCTAGACATTTGTCCCACATCGTGTGGATAAAAAATATTCTGATTACAATTTTACATAAATATAAAAGCAAAAAGAAACAAAATCATTTTCCCTCTTGGTTGCGGTGAGTCAATTAACATAACAATAAAGATAAAAATTTATTGGACAGTGTAAATTGTGGGAGCTGTCTGCACAGAATAATAGCTCGTATATGATCAAATTGATTTTTTTATTTATTTTTAATTAAATTGATTCTTATCTTTTCTTGAAATATTCTAAATAAAGTTTTAATTTGTAACAAGGTTTGAATAAATTTGAGTTTAAATTAAATTAAAGATTAGGCCCTAGATTTCAAAATTTAGCTAAACACGAGCTAATTTAAATGAATTTGACTTGAGATGAATATAAATAGGGCTATTTATGAATTATTTGGAACGTGTTCATTTTGAATGAATGAGCTGAAGATGAACAAGCTCTAAGCTTGCTTAGGTTCGGCTCGTTTACACTCTTAGCAATATTGAACTTTTAAAGTTATTTGATTGCCCTTATGAATAGTGGGTTTAGGAGTGTAAATGAGTAAAGTCGAGCTCAAGCCATGTTCTGCTTGAGCTTGAACTTAATTCTACGAGTTAGAACATTAAAGAGAGAAGAAAGTATTACTTTAAGTTAGTGTTATAATTAAATGAGAAATATAATGAACATATATGAGATAATTAATAAAAATCACTTGATATAAAATATAATATATAACTTTTTAGATATTTTTAATTTTTTAAAGAGAAATTCTTCAATTTTAATATATTTTAAGCATATTATCAATTATTTTTTAAATGAGATGGTTTACAACCTAACGATTATGTGTTGGGGTTGTCTCGAGCTTGGGTTATTAGCTCATCAAGCTTAATTCACGAGCAAGTCATTGAGTTGAGTCCGAGCCAGGTCATGAGAAAGCTTGGCTCACTTATACAACAATCGAGAGTAGTAGCCTTTGGAGTTGTTTCCAGAACTTTGGCAAACTGTCTGTGATATGTCATCGCACAATATCCAGGACACTACTTTACTCCGCGATGTAAGTCGTTACTCCAAGTGATGCTTGGTTACTTTGCAACATACATCATTATTCCTCAAGATTCATTAATGAAGACGAGCAGGAGGCGACCGATGGCGATAGACACTAGTTTTCAGGTCATAGTCGACAGTCACAAAAAAAGGAAGTGTTTTACTAGTATTGCTTTTGTTGGACATTTCACAAGTTCTATAAGTTCTTCAATTATGGAATTATATTTTTCATAGACGAAGCCAAATTAGAACGTGTTAGAAAATCTACGATTACTAAGTAATAAATTAGTGTCTCAGTATAGTAAAAAATCTAGCACACACACATATAATAAAATAATAGAAGAAGACAACAAGAATTTTCTATGTGAAAAAACTGAAAATGAAAAAAATCACGAGCCTAGCCCAACGAGAATGATCCATTATAAGTTTGTCAGTATAAATATAAACCCTTATCCATAATTGAGAAAGGGTTATAATGTTTCCCCACTTACAATATCCGTAAGTAGAAGGGTGTGTTATACATTAGTCGAGAGTAGTCACTAATGAGAGTTATCACTGTGTCTGAGGTACATTATTGCATATTATCTAAAACATTGTCACTCCACGACGTAAGTCGTTATTCTACATGATGCTTCATTACTCCACAATGTCCATCGAAAGTGATGAGCAGGGGCAGCCGCGATGGTTGATGACAACTGACAAGCGGTAGTTGACAACCATAGAAGCAGGAAGTGTCACTAGTTCTTCGAATTCAGAAGACTCTCAGATTCTCCTCTACCTCACCACTGTCCAGGTCCAACTCTTCATTCATGAAGAGAGTAGGGCTTTATTTATAAATTATGAGAGTGACATTCCCTCTAAATAAGTTAATCTGAATCACTTCACCAGATGACCTAGAGTGATTTCTTTGATTTAACGATATTTATGGACATTTAAGTGCCTTACTAATGTCGGAATTAAATGATTTTAGACTCATTGGATTGCTCTCATGAGATGCTCGATTTAACCATGAGATTGTTAGATTTTGAATCCATGTGACCTTTAATTAGGCACACAAAGCTTTCAAAAGTAATTTAACAACTTGATTTGAGCTTAATTTTACTTAATTTGGTCAAATTTGTGTCTTTAAGTTCGCATGATTAAACATCTCAAGATTCGTGCTAAATGTTAAAATTTATTGATGGTGCATCAATACTGAAAGTTTTTTTTTTAATTTTAAATTTTTTGGTGAGTGATAAATATGGGTCATTTTTTACTATCCGTAGGATTTTATTGAAAGTATATGTAACAAATGTCTCTTCATGCTTATGGGTTATGACTAGAAGAGGTTTTTTTTTGTTAGTTTATTTATATTTAATATGAAATTTAGCTTAGTTGAAGAATATGCAACACTTATCTTATCTTTTCTATTTTGTATTTGCACTTAGATTTTTTATTAACTTAATGTTAGAATTTCTTATAAAGTCAATGATAAGTAGAACTAAGAAAATCTAATAACTATTCAAGTCAGTCTTTTGTCGGTGTAGCAACTACCCAAAATCAATGTGGGGGTAAAATAAATTTTAGAGAGGAAAAAAAAAAACTAAAAGGTGACACAATTAGAGGTGAGACAAAACTTTACTAAAATATCAATTGTAGAAAAGAGAGATGTAATACAATAATGATAATATAATTATTATGTAAAGTCTTATGTGAAGTAAAAAATAGACACCACAACTTAAATGAATAGATAATTTAGGGATAATTAATATAATAAAATTTTTGTTATGGAGAATAATTTTTTTTATACAATTGTTGAGGATATTGAAAAAAGTAAATATTTATATTTTTATAGTAGGATTAAAAATATTATGACTAAGATGATCATTATTCATGAGCACCCATTCATGATAATTGAACTTCCAATGTTTTAAGTTTAAGAGAAATTAATGAATCTTAATTATCATAAAATTTTCAAATTTACAATCAAAGAAGAGTATATGAAAGTGTATAAAATTGAGAAAGTGAAACTTAAAAAAAAATTAAAATTAGTTGAAAGAATTTCATTTTCTGGTCATTGTTGGGCATTAATCAAAACAATTGGTTGCATGTCTTGTTGTTTATTATATTGCTTTGATTAAAAGTTGGATTCCAGGATCATTAGTTTTAATAGCTCAAACTCTCCATTTGGTAGAGTTATGATTTTTGAAGCAATTTCAAAAAAAAAAATTATAATGGAGTTCGCAAAATAAAATAAGTACAATTACTTTAGATAATACATTATCAAATGATACGACTGCTAGAAATTTGAAGGGATTATTTGATAGAAGAATTATTGCTCTTATCATGGGTGATTTTTTTCATGTTCATTGTGCTAATCATATTCTTTACTTAATCGTGCATGGTTTGAAAGAGCTTGTTAAAATGGATGAGAATGGTAGGGAGTCAATTTTGTTTATAAAGTGATCCTCTAGTTACTTACATAAATTTGAAGATATTGTAAGACAAATTAACTTATTTATAATGAAGACATTACACATTGATGTTCCAACTAATTGGAATTCTACAAACAAAATAATAGACTATGCATTTTATTATAAGTTTTTCTTCCCTAACTATGTTGTATGAGAACATAATTATGCTTGATTTTCATATATTGAAGATTGTGATTATTTTGAGAAGATTAGAGAACTACCACACAATTTTCATAAATGTTTTCAAGTTTAAGTTATCCCACTACTATTAGGTTTCTTCCAAATTTAATACTTATTTAAAAAAACTTTGGATAGAAAATGATTTTTTTATAGTCATTTTATTTTAAATATGACAAATAATATGAAGACAAAATTTGGTAAATATTGGCTAGATTGTTCTCTTTTATTTTCATTTGTTCGTATTCAAGATTTTAAAACAAAATTATTTGTCACCAGCTACTAACATCCTCAAATTTATGGAGATAACAGTGTGAATGAAAGAAATAGATAACACGAAACATAAATTTTTTGAAATGTACTCTTATTATGCAACTAACAAAAAATATATTGGAGGTGAACTTTCAAAAGCACCCTCCTCTCGTATAGTGAAAACAATCTTAACACAAGATTATAGTTTTTCACTTGGTGATTTTACTGATTTGTATATATTCATAGATTTAAGAGGGCTTAAAGTTTCACAGAAGTATGACTTAAAAAACATTTAAAAGAAACTTGTGTTAAATGCCCTAACATGGAGTTTGATATTTTGAAGAGGTGAAAAATATTTGTCATGAAACAAAAAACTCTTTTTAAGATGATAAAATATAAATTTATAATTCCTATAACAATATTTGCATCTAAGTCAACATTCAATGCAGGAATGAAAAAAGTTCAATTTCACCAAAGATATTGGTATCTACGTATGCACTGAGAATTAGATTCGAGCAGCATGGACATTATCAAAATATTTTCTGGTAACATTTCGATACTTTGATAACATTTACATATATGTTGCAATTTTTTTGTAAATATACTTAATTTTTTATTACTATTTAATAATTTTATTTGACATTCTTGGATTTAATTGTGATTTTGACTGAAAACTTGAATGTGTTATTCCACAAACATCAGTTAATTAGGATATTGTCATTTGACTCATGAAAGTTAAAACTTCTTTGTTTTATTTAGCATCCTTCTAACATTCTTTGAGCTTTGATTTGGATAGACTATAAATTTATAATTGTGGGACAATTATAGTGCGCTAATGTGGTATTTTACTCCCGAAATTGTGAGTGCGGTCGTAGAATTCAATCGAGACATTATAATCTTTTTTTTTTTGTTTGTTTTTGTGTTGCCATATTAGTGCTAATGTGTCGGACCAAATAGTATTGTCTATCATAATCATTCTTCTATTTTCATCTCCGAGCTACTACTTATTTGCTAATTAACATTTTGTTGTATGAGGAGCCAAATATATTTTTCTAATAAACATATCATTTTGTGTTGTCTTTGGCAAGTTCTTTCTTAATGGTTTGAGTGGCTTTGGTATTGCATGTCTTATGGAGGCAAGCTTTCTACATTAAAAAACATTGATAAGAGCTATCCATTTTGTGAATTTTTTGGTTTTATGAGGACACATTCATTCTAATTTGTATTGTTCTAATTTTTTTTATGCAATAATAGAGAAATTTACATAATTATCATAACTTTTATACATGCAAATATTAAAAATTGTAGTGATATATGTAAATGCATTTAAATGCCCCAAAATATGACAATAAAACTTATTTCCATCTTATTTCTACATAAAAATTGTTTTATGCATGTAAATCTTCATGTCATTACTTGCTGAAGGCCTCATGCTTCTACGGCTATCACATTAGCAGTATTTTTAATGTGATGTGAAAGTTTTAGGTGGTATAAATGTTAAAGTTTACGCATTGGATGCACAGGAACTGGGTGTTATGCATGTAAATATGAAAATGTAGGTGTTAGATATGTAAATTATACAAGAATTATGAGGCATGCAGAGAAAAACCTGGAAGACAAACAAACCTGCCGTAGGCTAATAAGCTCCCATGTAGTAAATAAAGCTAACATAGACATAGATGAGGTTAGAAACATCAAAGAAGATGACAGAAGATGCAGATAAATTTGTTAGCAAAAGAGATTATATAGAAGGAAAAGCTGATTTATGTTACACAAAATATGGGGTGTTGAAAAATATTGAAATAGTTATGGCCATGAAGTAAATCTGGGACCCAAAGGTTTGTGAAGAAAATCAAATAGGTCCAACTTCTTTGTGCATGGCTGGGTGGAGAGCTTTCTTCTGATGTTCCAAAGACATTTATTTCATCTAGCCGCCTCAGCTATTGACAAATTTCTCCACGTATGCCTGTTGAAAACCAAACCTAAGTCAAACATTAGTAAGGCCATCAAGTGGAATGTTTACATACATGCCACCCAATTTCTGATTATTCACATATGTACCGCCACCTAAAGTTTGCTTTTTTTACATTCATACCAATCAAATCTTTTATATCACGTAAAAAATACCAGGTGATATACACCTTTTCATGCAGAAGTAAGGTGGTAGGCATGTAAAAATTCAAGCTTTGTGTTAGACATGTGAATTGAGTGGTACATATGTAAATCTTCCAGTTGCTTTTCATGATGCAAAACATGAAAAACTAGAGAAATGACAATTTAAATGCATGGCACATTGGTAATTAAAAAATTAGCACTTCGCATCTGTTTTTCAAGTTCTCACCCAAACATTTACAAAATTAGCATTCCAATCCGTACTTTTTGCTTTAATTGGTAGCATTTACATACTTACTACACAGTTCTTTGGTATTTACAGATTTAACACTCAAAAGTTTGATATTTACATTTATAACACCTTAGTGTCATAAACCTAGGCATGAAATGACACATTTTAGTTCTAGAAAAATAATGATGAGGGTATTTTTGATGTGATGTTAAAAAGTTGGAGTGGATGCATGAAAATATGAATGTTTAGGTATCAGATAGGTAAACACACGAGAGTTAAGTGGTATGTATGTAAATGCACCTAAAAAAGGTAAACACACGAGAGTTAAGTGGTATGTATGTAAATGCACCTAAGAAAAAATGATATAGTTGATACTTTGGTAAATACATAAATTTGAACGCTATGCATGTTATTATCCCAACAAAATGAACTAGGCTCACCTGTACAAGCTTGCTTAGCTTCGCTTTAGAGTTTAAAAGATAAAGATCAATTTTTTCTTGTGTCTGAGGGACATTAGAACCCTGCATGGATCCACAGACTTTGTCAACTACCTTCTTCACAATGCTTTTGTGGGCTTCTTTGCTGAGTTGACCTTCTTTCCACTTAGGCTTCAATATATCCTTCACAAACTCAACCAGGGCACATTTAAACATTCTCATCTCTTTTACTTCCTTGATTTTATCCTTCCTCCCTTCTGCATCACCATTCTGTAACTGTGATTGCTGTCCTTTATCTATCTTTTTCGCTTCCTTGGAAGAAGAATCATTGACCTGTTTAAAATTCTCGATGACATGTTTTTGTTGATCAGGTTTCGGAGTTGATTGACTTGGATTGGTTTGAGAACCTTCCGCTTCAGTTGGCGGTGGTGCTACGGCAGTCATGAAGGAACTCATAGAGCTCGGGTTCAGGAAAGACGGAGGCGTCATGCTGGATGAAGGTTGTGAATTATGAACAGCAGTTCCGAAGAACTGAGCCAATGATGCTGAAAGATCCGTTATCTTAGCGGCTTGTTCACTGGTTACCACCTTATGAGCAATGGAATTATCAGAACTGAATGTAGAGGGTTTCACCTCTATTGAATCTGCAGCTTGACCAATCTGTATTGGATCGTTCTTCGTTGGTATTTCAGAAATTTTCTCATTTGAATTGAAAATTTGTGGGTTTAAAGAAGCTTGAAGAATTTGCTGAGAATCAGAGTGTCCAATATGAGAGGAGAGATTTTGTTGAATATGCCCACCAACACTGAGATCTGGTTGGTTGTGTGGATTATGAGTAAGTTGTCCATTCTGCTGGATCGGCTTATTGAGATTGATATTGGAGACACTATGTGAGATCATAGGAAGATTTTGTTGAGCTTGGGCTCTAGATTCTAAGTTCTGTGGATTCAGTTGATAAGATGGAGGATTAGCAGAAAGATTCTCCATGCCTGCATTGAATGATTGAACATCTGGAGGCTTATGAAGAGCTCCCAACTGATTGTTGCCATTTTGAGGATGGGAAGGCATAACTTGTTGAATTTTCCCTTTCAATGGAGATGGAGCAAACTGTTGAAACGAAGAATTTGAAGCAAAGTTTTGGGCATGCAAAAGCTGAGGAGCGAATTGGATTTGCCCACTAATATCAGCATTTTGGCCGGCGATCGAAATTGTAGGAAGAGGATTGTTTGCAGAAAGCTCCTCTGAAACTTTTGATCTAGTCTTCTGCTCAGAAGATTGGGTTTCTTTATGAAAATCCTGGGTCGGGACTGGTTGACTTTGGGGTCTGTTTGTGAAATTTTGCTTATCACCACTCACAAAATTATGATGGCTGCCATCAAATGATCCCTCTACAGGAGAATTGAGTGGACCAACCTGGTGGCGGAACTTACAGCCATCGCCATGAAGACAATAACCTCGTAAAAAGTACTTACATGGAACATCGCTTGACCTTCGATGCTCAATCCTATGACCAAAAGACACATTGCCATCCCTCCGATCATGAACCCTTCCTCTCGATTCATCTCTCGAGCTCCTTCCACTGTCAGATGATGCATCGTGATGAATGTATCGGCATGCCGCCCCTCGATTACACCTACCTATTGTGAAATCATAACACCTCTCGTTAGAACGGTAACCTTGGTACGGTACATTATTGCCAAGTCCATCTCCGTGGTTTTCCTCGTGTCGCCTAAAAGGTTTCTCATGAGTGTAGTTGTCTTTCTCCCGTGGATCAGTGAGATTCTCTCCATGTGGGGGTCGACTTTCCCTCTCGAGTCTACTTCCCCTTCCATCATTTGATCCGGCATCATGGTGCCTATCAGTCTGCCTCCAATCACCAGCTTCATGAAGGAACCTGCATTCAGTACCCCATCTACATTGGCCAGCAGCAAAAGCTCTACATGGTGGGGTCATTCGTCTCATCCTACCTTTGTCTGTCCACCTATCAGAACCCTGCTTGGAGATATAGGAAGGGCTCTTACTCCAGCTCCTGCTCCTGTATTATAAGAAGTATAAAAATTTTAAAGAACTTCATAGCACCGAGCAATTTTATAGAAAATGGGAAGAACAGATTCAATCCAATTCTAATATGTCATATTCTCACCTTGAATCATAAGGAGGGCTCCGGCTCCGGCCCCGGCTCTGGCTCTGGCCCCGGCTCCTGCTCCGGCTCCTGCATGGCATATATATTAAAAAATAAGAATGTGAAAACATATCATCAAATCTTTCTTTTGTGTAGGTAGTTAAGTGTAAATAATTCAAAACTCATATTTTCCAAATAAATTAAAACAAAAAAACAAGAATAAAAAGTAAAAAAAAAATAAAAAAATAATCTATGAGCTTCTCATATATTTAGATTTAAAACCAGGCTCATGTTACCTAATAAAGTTCAATTGATTGACTACACTCTAAAGCATAAATTCGTAAAATCGTTCAACTCAGTGCAGGCCATTCACAAGTGTGCTAAATTTCTGTGCATGATGCATAGCTTAAATATTTTGAAAGCTAGTGAAATTTGATCCTATTTGAAGGAAGTATCCAAAACAATGTTCCAATTATGTTCCTCACTGCATCTTTATTTGAAGTTCGGAGTATTCACCCGAAGGAAACTATCTTGCAATTGGAATAACTCCACAAGGCCATTGTCAACTTTTACTCAATAACATTACCTTCTCAGCTCCTTATGTCAATTTCCACTTGCGCTCTTTAAAATTAAATTCTGTTAATGTATACATTGCTTTTGTGACATCAAACAAATTTGCAATAGTGGAGAAACCAATGTTTCAAAAGGCGTGTGATCGATGAAAGTGACCAGTTTTCTATCAAGCGAACACATAAACAAGAGGCTCTCTATACAAGATAAAATATAGACTCGGGGTATGAAACATTTCAATTAGGACACAGAATACTAGTGTTTTGAAATCCTCCAAGAATGCAGTTTAAAATATATACTGCACAATGTGGAAAACTGAGAAGATCTTGCAAAGGATTTAATTTTAATTGGGACGACTTAGAATACCCTTGGTTAGTTTATTCCTTCTCTATTCTGTGTTATTTTATTTTTATTTCAGAAATATTTATGGGGGAAACAGTTCTTAGTACAAATAACTTATCAATCAAATGCATAGTCGGTTACTTAACTTCAAAACACCTCTCCATGTTTTGATGGGTATCTATCCTCACATCAGAGCTTTCTCTTGTACTAATATCACTTAAAATCTTTGGGTGTGTATCCTTTATTCATGTTCATTCCCAAAATCGCAAAAAACTTGACCTAGACCTATCAAATGTATTTTTCTTGGGCATGCCACCAACACAAATGTTACATGGATTCTTACTAAGTGTCACTCTCCAGTTACCAAAAAATTATACATGGATGTCACTTTTTTTTTTTTAAATCGATCTTACTCTAAATTTGATGTTCAAAAGAGAGCAAGTGAATAACAATATTGGGATGTACTTGATGAAAGTAACACAAACTCATCACCCACTCCACCAAGCCCTCCTATCATGATTGAGTATGTCCAACCAACGCAATAAACCCAACTTAAAGCCTTGAACAAAGAACTTTTGTGTATAGGAGGAGGAAGAAAAAACTTAAGCAGGTGGAAGACAACTTGCAAGGATAGAGCTGCTCAAACCAAAATTCAAGTATGCATTTACCTAAAATTTTGGGTAAGGAGTCTATTACTCATGAGTTATCCCAGTCCTCTTCTGATGTCGACAACGATGAAAGCTGAATTAGATATCCAATTCAAGAGTATATAGCTTATGAGAAGCTTTTTTAATCCTACAAAAATTTTGATTCTAACCCTGATAGTATTCTGATTCCTAATAAATCTAGTCATGAAGCTCTTGAAAATCTAAAAATGAGGAGAGCAGGTGAAGAAGAGATTCGAGCACTAAAGCTTAATGGTACATGGATTCTTAGTAAGCTCTCTCGGGATAAGAAGCCGATTGACTGCAAATGGGTGTTCAACATCAAATGCAAAGTTGATGAGGGTATTGAAAGATTCAAAGCCATACTTATTACAGAAGGGTTTACTCGAGCATATATGATCGACTATCAAGAGATCTTCGCATCAGTTGCCAAACTTAACACTATCAGAATTCTCCTCTCAGTAGCAATTACTAAAAAAATGAGAAATTGCATCAACTTGATATAAAACATGACTTTCTGATGGGGATTTGGATAAAAGTGTATATGGAGATGCGACCAAAACTTGAGAATGATTCCTACAAACACCTAATTTGCAAACTCAGGAAATCTCTCAATGGGCATAAGCATTCACCAAGGGCGTAGTTTGAAAGGTTTGCTAAAACTATGAGATCTAATAGGAATTCTCAAAATCAAACTGATCATACTAAGTAAAACACACTTAGAAAAGTAAGATTGTTACAATAATATTAAATGTGGACGACATGATAAGTTTTTTCCATGGAATTTGAAATTCATGACATAGAAACCATGAGAGTATTTTTTAGGGTATGGAGATAGCAAAGTTCCAAGAAAGGCATCGTTATATCAGAGAGGAAATACAACCTAGATTTACTAAAAAAAAAAAGGAAGATTGGATTTAAGCCAATTGATACTTCAATGAATCCCAACCACATGTCAAAAGGGGACAAGAATATGTGTCTGTGGATAAAGCAAAATATCAAAGATTGGTAGAAAACTCATATATCTGTCATATACGAGGCCATATATTGCATATCCTATCAGTATAGTGAGCCAAAACATGAATAGCCTCAATGACGAGTATTTGGAGATGGTGTACAAAATTTTGAGATATTTCAATGAAAATCTTGGTTATGGATTAAATTTTATAAAAGCCAGAAACAGAGATGAGGAAGTCTATACTGATGCTAGTTGGGCTACAGAACTCACTGACAGAAGGTTCATTATTGCTTCTATGTATGGGTTCTAAAAGCACTGCAAAATCATACTATAAGACAATCACCTTGGTAATCTGTGAAGATATATGAATTCAAAATTGTTAAAGTAACTGAGATGTAACTCCAATAGGCCTACAAAAATATTTTGTATTAGGCAAGAACCTATCAGTAATGCCAAGAACCATGTGCATCATGACAAAGCCAAGCATATTGGAGTTAATAGACACTTCATCTCTGAAAAAGTTAATGGGGGATTATACAACTAAGCTATATCTCGACACACCAACAAGTTACTAATATATTCACCAAAGCTTTTTCTTTAAAGAGCTTCTCAAAGTTCAATACTAAGCTTGGTATTTGGAATATCTACGACACAACTTGATGGAGAGTGGAAATATGAGAATATCTTTTGGAGGATTTGATTCCGACAACTTAAGAAACCCTACATTAGTTTATTCCTTCCTATTCTATGTTACTTTATTTTTATTTCAAAATTATTTTCTTTCCTAATTTACGTTAGATGTATTTGGTAAGTTTGTAGATTAGTAGAAATAAATTTCTCTCTAGATATGTACCCTACACATGAAAAGGATAATTAAAAAGAATTATTCCTTTCCAAATCAGTTCTCTACACACAATTATGCCACAAATTAAATTTTTAGAAAAGAAAATATAATAAATAAAGTAAATATATTCATGAGAAGTCAATAGCATTTGAATAGTATTACTAAGTCAAGTGAAGTAAAGAATAAAATCAAGGTGTTATGCAAGGAAGCTAAACCTCATTGATGAAGAGAGAAAATATGCTGGAAAGAAAGAACTCCAAGAGAAAAATATTGCTTGAACATGAATATAAGATTTATAAAGTGTTTCCAAGAAGTATCAAGAGGGTCATTAATATCACATGTACAGAGCACCCGCTAAAACTGCGCTCCAAATAATAATTCTATTGTTTTCTATTATTTTTACTATTAAATCAAAACATGTGCATCCCACATCGGGTGTCAAAAACAGGTCATTATTGATTTTATCCAAACTACTTGTGATCAGTTTTGTGAATTCTGATTTTTCATTCATTTCTTTTTCAGTGCAATTTCCAGGGAAAAGTAGACATAATTAATGGACTCGCCTGTTAGATGCAAAGCAACAGCAATGCCTTCAAAAAAATTCAAAAATTAAAATTATGTGTCTAGTCTAGTGCAACGCTGTAATGAAGACCAAGTCACGTTTTTAGAGAGTTCAAAGCATTTGGCAAAGTACATGCGGTCAGTTTTAGAATTAACTTTAAACAGCAGGAACTCGGGATTAGGCAATGAAAATGAAATTACGCACTAACTACTTCCACCAAAACAAATCTTAAATCGAAACCTTTACGAAGAGCACATGTGTCACAAATAAAAATGTCATTTGCAACTTGCACCAAATACAAATCTATATAAATCACACATTGCAACTTTTTCACGCTGATTGTGAAAATGGAATTATGCTCAACATATTTATGACTTAAAAAAATCAGCTTATGCCCTTTGAGATAATCCTGCTTCCACCACCTCCACCCAATGAAAAGATTGAACTGATTAACACTCATCATTCTGAAAAAAGAATTACCTGCGTGACCTACTTCGGTCATCAATTTGGGACACAATGCGGTTCCTCCGGTGCTTTTCTTCATAACCAGGTGACATATCATATGCTGCCTTGGGTGGTCTATCCTGATTCTCTGCATACTCCGCCATGATTGTGTCTTGAGAGACAGGTTCCCGATCATCTTTACAACCACCTTCCAGATCCAGCCGCTCTGAGTATCGAGTCTTTTCAAAAATATCATCTGAATGTATAATATTGCTGATTCTTTCCTCTCCAGACTGATTGGCAGATTGATTTATTTCAGAGACGTCTACATTCATAGATAGGATGGGCTTTATGGAATCCACTTCTGTGAGATCCATAACAGGATCATCAACATTAGTGGGCAAATCACTGCCATGGACAACAGCCTCCACATGTTGTTCTGCTGCCATGTCCCATTTTGATATCCGTTTCTTCATCTTTTCAGCCATTACAAGGTGTTTAAATTGTCTACTTCCCTTGGTAATGATTTATTATTGCTCTTTTCTATATTAGACAAACAATATGCTCTGCAAAAAAAAAAAACAAATTAAAAATCAAATAGCTATTATCAAGAAATAATAAAAGCGACCAATAAGAAAAAATAACTGACAGAAAGTTTTGGAAAATAATAAACCAGAATTGGATGAATTAAAAATAAATTAAATTACAGCTGATCCTGATTTTCATGACAGATATCTGAACTACCTCTAGCCACAGAAAGAGATAAATTTAAGAGGGTAAGACACCAGACAATAAGGTATTTATTTATTTTTTTGTATATGCTTCCCCATTCAAACATATAATAAAAAATTATAGCCTGTTGTCAGCAATATGCTAAAATTCAATTGAATCAGTTCTCAATCGTGTAAAATACATGCGTGCATGGCTGTGCATGTGCATTGTAACCAGAAGTGTTTAACAAGATGAATTAGAACACTTCAAGTCCATCAAAGGGAAGTTTGTAAAGCCCACGTAGCTGTAAAGACTAACCGATCATTTAGTATGAGAAAGAGCAATAAATGGACCTCCATTGCTGAAGATACCAACATATATATATATATATATATATATATATATATATATATATGTATATATA
>JXCR01066514.1:92745-165503 GCA_002079205.1 Phalaenopsis hybrid cultivar
ATATATATATATATATATATATATATATATATATATATATATATATATATATATATATATATATATAATAAGAAGAATAAACAAGCGGGATGATGCAACAATTCAAGTAGCCTTGCATCGAGAGCATAATTTGTGTATGTATTTGCAGCTGATCATATAATTGTCCAAAACTTGTGGCAATCATGACAATTAGTGGCAGTTCTTAATGTTCTTCAACATATGAAGTAGACAAAATTTATGCTCAGATCTTGGGAAAATATTTTTGATAACTTATTCCAACTTTCAAAGCTTTCTTGACTGCATAAATTAAAACAAAGGGCGTAATATTAGAATCAAATTCCTGAAAAAAAATTCAATAAAAACCATTCCCATGTGTTGTGTGGATTAAGTTTCACTGACTGCAAATGCTAGGATAAATAGATCATTGTTTCCGTCTCAATATATTTATCGATAATAATATACCCAAGTACTTAGATTTCAAATGGCAAACATCCAGAACAATGAAAAACAAAAAAACAAGAAAAAAACCAGCACATGCCTTGACTTCTAAAAATCTCTTGAAGTTGTCATTACCATCATAAGTGTAGATAATGTGAGAGCCAAGGGTGAATCCTTTCAATCTATTAAGCGAGCATGTGACAATTAAACACATTTTATCTAGCTTGACAAAACTTTCTTTCATCCCAAATACTTTCTTATAGCCTTATTTTTAACGTCAATCCAAAATTAGGCAAATTTAAATGTAGCAAAAAATTCTGCTTGACATCCATCAGCATAACACAAAAGAATGTATTGACAATAAAAAGATCATTAGAATTAAAAAAAAAAAAGCATTATTAAAAAATGAATAAAATTTACAAAATATGAAACACAAACACTGCGATGATAATCTGATGGGCTGAATTGCAAAAAAAAAAAAAATAAAAAAAAATAAAATAAAATAAAATAAAATAAAATCCAGAAGCTAAGAATTGTAAACAACCTGAATTTCACTATGAAATTCAGGTAGAATGCTTTTGGAAGCATGTAAGAAGAACAATTTGGAACAATTAAAAGAGAATTTTTTGGCTCGAAGAAATCTGACAAATTGATGCTTGAAATTGACATTTGCATCACATTGTAAATAGAATATGCAATGTTAGGCTTCTTGTTGTTACCTCTCTTGATCTTACGCCTCTCACGCTCTCCATGATCTCGTCAAGCCCTTGATCGCCTCCTATGACACCCTCACTTCTATGAATGACCGTAAGGGCCAAACATTGAAGTTGTGATAAACAATTGTTGCCATAAGCATGGCTTTTGCAAAGACTTGGGAGTAGGGAGGAGAGACGGTTAAGGCTATGGTTTAGGTGATAATTATGATGGTAATAGGATATCTATAAAAATCAAGGTTAAATAAATATGTTTTTCTTCAAAGCAAACAATACAACCACGAACAAGAAAAAACAAAAGATAAACACATAATTCGAGAGGTAGGAAATCTCTCCCACTTCCTATAATTCGAGAGGTAGATAATCTTTTCCACAGCCTAACCCTAAGATCAACAACAATAATCTGATGCATAACCTTAACCTTAAAAAATATTATACCTATCTATACCAAACAAGAATAAAAATAAAAGACTAAATTGCTCTTAGACTAGACACCGGTATAACAATACTCCACTCTCAAAAGATATCTTCTCCTCAAAGTGGAAAAAATTGAGTACTTCTCCCCTCTACCACAATCGTCTCTATTTCGTCATCAACTGCTTCCTTGACACATATTGTGAGAAACTGCAAAGTTCAATCTGTGTGATGATGTCCTCAGGTAAACTTCTCATGACCCATAATTCTTGTCTTGTCAAGCCTCCCTCTGAACTCTCATTATTTGACCTTTTGGTATCGATGTGGTTGTATTAGTTTGTTATGTCATTCCACCTGTTACATTTTTATCTTCGATCCGCTGTGCTAATTCCATAGTTTCTTCATATCCTTGCGGTCTCATCAAACAAAATGATGCTTGAATATCTGATCTTAACCCGTTCATAAACTAGCTTTACAACACTTCATTAGAAATCCTTCTAAAATGACCAGATAGCATCTCAAATTTCTCCCTACACTCTATGACATACTCTTTCTAGACAAATGCAAAAACTGCTCAAATAAATCCCCTTTTAGAGAGGTTCTGAAACGCTCCAACAATCGATCCTTCAATTCTTTTTTTTAATTAATTAACAACAAAACATCTCTCCAAATGATAAACAACCGTAAGCATCTTCTTTTTCAAGATCAGCATCTTTAGCTTCCTTATCCTTCTGCAATTCCCTCGCACGAAGTTAATTCCACCCATGCAGTGAGGATGGGGTTCTCCATTCCTCAACCTATATTGATTTCCCTTATTCCATAAGTTTGGCGCGCCATATAATCAAATCGCTCGTCCCCATACGCTCCAAAATCACCTTCTGCTCAAAATATTTTTGCCAAAAAAGGCATTGATGCTATTGGATGCAACGCTTTGTTCGGGTCCCACCGACATTGTTCCCTATTTCGGGTCCCATTCTGCATGTTGCCTCTCGTTCAAGCCTGTCCGGATGTTTTATGATATTCCTTCCAAGTGTTGCTGCTTGAGTCCCCTTCCCATTCCTTCGCTCGAAGCTACAACTCAAAATTCACTTAACGCAACGATGATGCTCTGATGTCGTCTGAATCCTTCGAATTGTTGTCACTCATGTCTATTCCAAACGTCGTCACTCGATCACGCTGCAAGCAACATAGAGTTCGTGTGAGACTCCACAACCTTCTTTATCATCTCTTTTAGAACAGTGAACCTTCTCTCCATGGCCGCAAAATGCCTCTCCATTCTATATTTGATTTGATTGAACTCTTCAGCTAGTTTTTCCTCTAAAACATCCACCTTTTTTGTTGTCATTACTCTTAGACGGATTTGAAACTCCCATATGCCACAAGCTCATCTGATTCCCCAACAAACTCAATCGTGAGGAACTCTACATGTAGTTTAGTGCATAACTCCAGTATATTGCATGAGACTTTGGACACTACAATCCCAGAATTCTCGTACGCAAGTTCGGAGCAGACATTACGCAAAACCCTAGAAAACTACGATCCAAAATTCTAGTACACAAGGTGGCACAAAACTCCTACGCGCCGAGACCCGAACCCCTACACGCGAGTTGGAAGCAAATCTCTAGATGTCACGCGAAATTTAGGACATCCGCAACCCAAAGTTTTTGTATGTGGTTCAATGCAAAAGGCTGAACATTGCTATCTATTGTTGGCCTTCGTTGTCAGTCCAGGCGACACCACGATCCCGTTACCCTTTCCCAACGAGCAATGCTGCAATCCTGTCATCCCTTCCCAATGAGCTCTAACCGCAACCGTATGGCATGACCAAGTCAAGAAGCGACGTGCAATTAGGTCTTCTCAGCATCGAATTTCGTGGTACCTTCGTTTGCCCTCTCTGATTGCTCGGAGTGCGCCTGTTTCACAAGGCAATGAACGAAAGACTGCCAAATTTCATAATCAATCTCTCAAAAACCAGGTATTCTAATACCAATTTGATAAAATTCTCCATAGAAATTAGGGTAAAATAAATATTTTTTTCTCCAAAGCAAATAATACAACCAAGAATATATAAAATAAAGGATAAACACCTACAATCTGAAAGGTAGCTGATCTCTTCAAATTCCTAAAATTCAAGAGATAAGAAATCTCTCACAAATCCTAATGCTAAAACCCACAATAATAATCTCATGCATAACTCTAACCTTAAATATATTAGTCATATTTATATCAAACAAGAATTAATAATAAACAACTAGATTGCCCACAGGCTAGGTAAGTTATTAGGTGTTTGTTAAGTAAAGTTTTTAAGATGTTTAAACATGTGAATTATAAGTTTAGACTGCTATGTATGTAAATCTCCCCGTGATAAAATACTAAATGCCAATATTTGAACAAGAAAAGCATTGGTTCTAACCTTAAATTCTTTCATGAAGTCAACATAACAGAGGTAGGATAGAATATAAGAGCATGTTTGACTTGAAATGGGTAAATTATCCAAAAAAATTTTCATGAAATGCTAAAAAAGAGTTTGTTATGCTAAAGTATCATATGAATAGCAGCAATAGTAACCAATCAATAAAAAAAGACGAAGAAAATCATCCATAAATCAATAAAATCAAGAACATTAATAACAAAAAAAAAAAAAACTTAGTATACCTTAAGAATGTTGCTCATTTAAAAATGTATATGTAAATGAGTTCAGATGTACAATAAAATTAAGCCAACAATTACAGATGAAAGAATGATAGAAAACGATAAAATTTTTCAAAGAGACCTTTTCAAAACAACTACACTGACAAAAACAACAAGCAGTTATCATGAATCCTTTTTTCTCCATTGTGTCCTATTGAGCGTCATATTTTCATTTAATTTAAATAAATTAAGATCATTTTAATACAACATGCCCATGTCGTATAATAAAGCTACGAAGTATAAGAGGATGCCAAATAATTAGAGATACATTATAATACCAATATTTAAGAAACATAGACAGTATTTAAGATATTAATTATTAAATAAAAAAACTTATGCCAATGTCATATAATAAAAAGCTACGGGAGAGAGTTATGGAATATAAAGTTAAAAAAAATTATATCAATTTTGAAAAATCAATTTGACTTAATGCTAGGAAGATGTACCATAGAAACAAATTTATTGATCTCAAGATAATTAATAGAGAATTATAGAAGAAAACGAAAGGAACTTCATATGATCAAGTGTCATCATAATTGATTATTTTTTGCTTTAAGGTAGAAATATACCAAAGATAAGTTGACATTATTAAAGATAAATATAATAAACTATTGACCAGTTTTATAAGTAATTACGGGAAGAACCTTACAAAGGATGTTTGAAACAAGGTGCCTTTTTTTTTCGTTGAAGATGATTCAATTTTAATTAGTGAGACATCAATTACTATAAGTGAATAAAAAAAGTGGAGAAAAAATTTAGCAGTAAATGCATTAGTGTTATAAGAGAATAAAATTGAGTATATAATTTTAATAGATATAATGTCAACAATTATCATTCAAAATCAATTAGAATGTGATACATAACTACGATTGGTTTAAAAATCTTGGATCTATTAAATGAAGGAATAAAGACATAAATGAGTATATAAATTCTACAATTAAAATTGGATTACTAAAATGAATAAGTACCTAAAAAGTTTTTCTTTGCAGATCCAAATGCTGCCTATGAAAATTCATTGTCAGATCTCTTCACTACAATCCACTTATAGTACACAATGCCTCAATCACTTCTTGATGTTGTCCATTATCAATATCGCGCCCAAAAAATTAGCTCAGCCTTTTCATCCTCTTTATCAATAAGAAAGTCATTTAAAGCCCTCTTACAATTCTCACTTTCGTGTAACAAAGAATTTCACAAAAAAAAAAAAACAGGCTAGTTTTCATTCTCTTCTTCCATAAATTCATTCATGTCTATGTCGTAATCTAATTATTCATCATCATCAAGCCTACACATCATCATCATTAGTATTATCCCAACTATTTCAAGCCAACTATGAATCCTCCTTAAACATTAATTCCTACTAAATAATACTTCAAGTTTTCGAATGTAGTCTTCTCAAATTATTCTAAAAAACTTAGATCCATATTACCTTTTAATACTATCGTTTTTCCCCCCTTTCAAATCATCTAACACTAAATTATCAACTTGTTTAATGGGACATGTCATTTAAATCTATTTTCAACAATCTCATCCTGAACAAATGCCCCTCCGTCCATTTCTTTAACTTATTCATTCTTTACTTTTCCCCTTCAGAGCTTTGACACAATTGTATCTTAACATTGNAAGCATCGAGCAATTTTATTGAAAATGGGAAAATGAGCAATTTTATTAGATTCAATCCAATTCTAATATGTCATATTCTCACCTTGAATCATAAGGAAGGCTCCGACTCCTGCTCCGGCTCCGGCCCCTGCTCTGGCTCCGGCCCCGGCTCCTGCTCCGGCTCCTGCATGGCATATATATTAAAAAATAAGAATGTGAACACATATCATCAAATCTTTCTTCTGTGTAGGTAGTTAAGTGTAAATAATGCAAAACTCATATTTTCCAAATAAATTAAAACAAAAAAACAAGAACAAAAAGTAAAAAAAATAAAAAAAATAATCTATGAGCTTCTCATATATTTTAGATTTAAAACCAGGCTCATGTTACCTAATAAAGTTCAATTNATTAAAAAAATAAAATAAAAATAATCTATGAGCTTCTCATATATTTTAGATTTAAAACCAGGCTCATGTTACCTAATAAAGTTCAATTNCTTCTTCACTACAATCCACTTATAGTACACAATGCCTCAATCACTTCTTCTTGATGTTGTCCATTATCAATATTGCGCCCAAAAAATTAGCTCAACCTTTTCATCCTCTTTATCAATAGGAAAGTCATTTAAAGCCCTCTTACAACTCTCACTTTCGTGTAACAAAGAATTTCACAAAAAAAACAGGCTTGTTTTCATTCTCTTCTTCCATAAATTCATTCATGTCTATGTCGTAATCTAATTATTCATCATCATCAAGCCTACACATCATTATCATTAGTCTTATCCCAACTATTTCAAGCCAACTATGAATCCTCCTTAAACATTAATTCCTACTACATAATACTTCAAGTTTTTGAATGTAGTCTTCTCAAATTATTCTCAAAAACTTAGATCCATATTACCCTTTAATACTATCGTTTTTCCCCCCTTTCAAATCATCTAACACTAAATTATCAACTTGTTTAATGGGACATGCCATTTAAATCTATTTTCAACAATCTCATCCTGAACAAATGCCCCTCTGTCCATTTCTTTAACTTATTCATTCTTTACTTTTCCCCTTCAGAGCTTTGACACAATTGTATCTTAACATTGTCATTTCTACCACATTAAACTATCAACAACATTTTATTTTCCAAGGGTCAAATCCTACCAACACAACCGACCAACTTAATATTTTATAAAATTTACCTTCAAATCTCCATGATACCTCTTTACTGAATAATAACCTTCAGGCAATATGCTAATCACTCAGTCATAACTCTAAATGTCATATTATATCATCTGCATTTCCATTCGTTTGAATACTGAATCCAAAATGCTTAAATCTATAGCACCCAAGTTTCGTTGTATATTCTAGTAATATTAATTTATAAATATTAATATCAAGCCCACTAAAATTGCATCATATATTTGATCCTTGTTCAACTAATTTCAGTCTTCATAATATAAATGGCTTTTCCATTGTTTTAAATTCATCAAAAAATAAGATTTGGCATGGCAAGACTTGCATATTTACAGTTATCTTATGTTTCTTGCATAAAATTTGGCATGAAAATTTGCTTGCATGTCTTCTTGACTATATAAAAAAGAATATGATATTAAAAAAAAGAAGGCCAACATTGTCATTTCTACCGCATTAAACTATCAACAACATTTATTTTCCAAGGTTCAAATCCTACCAACATAACCGACCAACTTATTATTTTATAAAATTTACCTTCAAATCTCCATGATACCACTTTATCGAATAATACTCTTCAGCCAATTTACTAATAACTCAATCATAACTCTAAATGTCATATTATATCATCTGCATTTCCATTCTTTTGAATAATGAATCCAAAATGCTTAAATCTATAGCACCCAAGTTTCGTTGTATATTCTAGTAATATTAATTTATAAGCTATAATATCATGCCCACTAAAATTGCATTATATATTTGATCCTTGTTCAACTAATTTCAGTCTTCATAATATAAATGGCTTTTCCATTGCTTTAACTTCATCAAAAAATAAGATTTGGCATGGAAAGACTTGCATATTTACAGTTATCTTTATGTTTCTTGCATAAGATTTGGCATGAAAATTTGCTTGCATGTCTTCTTGACTATAAAAAAAAGAAGGCCAACATTGTCATTTCTACCGCATTAAACTATCAATAGCATTTATTTTCCAAGGTTCAAATCCTACCAACATAACCGACCAACTTATTATTTTATAAAATTTAACTTCAAATCTCCATGATACCACTTTATCGAATAATACTCTTCAGCCAATTTACTAATAACTCAATCATAACTCTAAATGTCATATTATATCATCTGCATTTCCATTCTTTTGAATAATGAATCCAAAATGCTTAAATCTATAGCACCCAAGTTTTGCTGTATATTCTAGTAATATTAATTTATAAGCTATAATATCATGCCCACTAAAATTGCATCATATATTTGATCCTTGTTCAACTAATTTCAGTAATAATAAAAAAGGCTTTTCCATTGTTTTAACTTCATCCAAAAATAAGATTTGGCATGGAAAGTCTTGCATATTTACAGTTGTCTCATGTTTATTTGAAGAAGAATTTGCTTGCATATCTTCTTGACTATAAACAAAAGAAAATGACTTAAAAAAAAAGATGGCTAACAAAACTAATGCTCTTGAGCTTCCTTAGCCCACTAACAAATAGTCTCCACAAGGCAAGATTACGAAATGAATCTCAATTTTTTAATAGCCTTTAGGGAGAACGCAAGAATACCGCAATTTTTTTAACTTGTTGCTTATCAAACTTTTCTTCATAAAAACCTTCCAAAGATTGGCTCGTCAAAAGATTCAAGGCAAGGGTGTGTGCATCGCTTTTTATTCCATTGATAGTTAGCATTTAAAATTGTGCAGCTAGAGGCACGCCTCTGCGCAATCAAGAATTTTTTTGCCTTGAAGCATGTGTATTATTTATATAGGTAATTGAGTATGCCTCATGTACTCTGAGGCGTACAATAAGGCACGCTTCACCATCGATTAGACGAGATGTCCACTTTGCATGATTTTGGTATTTAAAAACTCAAATCTATTTTGAACCCGCAAGCTTCCCAATCTCCTACAAGCCACCCGTCTTGATCCCACGCACTCGACGCACGCAAACAATGTATGATCCTCCCACTGTCGGCACTGAAGCGGCCACATGCTATAGTTTTGATCGAACCCGCAAGCTCCCATCTCCCACTCACGCAACGAACTTCGCCTGCTGCATCGAACAACATCATGGACGTCGATGTCGTCTGATCCTGTTGTAGCCGACATCTCCCTAGCCACCTGCTGCTATTTGGTTCAAATTCATGCTTTTGACTCTGTTTGTTGAATCAGCAGGTATCTATTAAGTATTATAAATGTAAAAAGTAAAGTTAAGGTGTTAGATATGTAAATATGTAAAAAATAAAGAATTGGGTGGTATGTATGTAATACCCCAGAAAAATGAAGATGTGCATATATACCACATAATTTATATGTCACATATTAATACCCAAACTTCAATTTACAATCTTGAATCACATTGGGTGATATTTTACGTGATATGAAAGCTTTTAACGGAACACAAGTAGAAAATTAAAGTTTAGCTGCTAGATATGCAAATACAAAGGAATTTAGTGGTATGTATTTGAACACCCCCAAAAAATGTATGTTTTAAATTTTGAGTGGTTAGGTATATGAGCTTAAGCATCAAATATTTGATATTATAAGAATAATATTTTTATTTATAAATTTAGTTGTTTACATTATTATAATAATTTATTTTTTAATCTAATTGTCTCCCATAAATGATCATTTATATGAAGTTAGTTGCATATTTATTTGCATTTTTATATTTGATTGTGCATCTAAAATATTTTATTATATCATATGCCATGGTTTATGTCTCCATTAGACATTTGCATTAGACATTTGCACTCTTAGTTATACAACTCAATGATCATTACAAATGCAATAGATGTCTAAGTTCACTCTTAATCATTGGCATAGACAATTCTATCTATATTCTTATGTTCATTTTATGTAATGTGCAATACGTTCATTTATCCCTACAGATGAAAGTTGAATTTTAACATTTGCATTGAGTTACAAAATTCCAATTTGCTTTAATTTTAAAACAAAATTTTCATTATAGGATTTTCAACTTCCATGTAAAATGGTTAAAGACAAGGAGAAATCCACATTAGTGCAATAAAAAAAAGTCAGCATAGAGGCATAGTGCAAGTTGATGTTGAAGATAAAGATAAGAAATGTATACTAGAACTGCAATTACAGTGATAAGATAATTAAAGGAGGTGTTACAAAGATGAAAGAGCACATCTCTTGATCACATAAAATTATGCACCGTATGCTAGAGTTCAAATGCAGTAAAAAAAGAAAGTAAATCTTATATGAAAAAGTAGACGATGTCAAAGCATCTTGCATAACAACAATTTGATGATATAATTGATGCTGAATTTTACTATGAGAGTGAGTGCAGTGCCATAGATTCCTCATCATTCCTATAAATGATGTCTAATACCGGTACAAGAGGTCTTTTTAGATCAGTATATGATGATAAGGGTGATGGAAAGAAGGCAGATGTAGCACAAAAGATGTCTCTGGAGCATGTCAGAGAGTCGCAAACGTTTTTGCTAGAATATTGGGAGTTTTTATTTTATGAGAATGATATTCCATACAACATGGAAATATCTCCTTAAATATGATCAGTTCCATTTGTATTTATGGTGGATGTTTGAAACTGTCAACTATGCATGCCTTGAGAACATGGGTTTCAAAACAAGAGTTGGGTAATGCAGATAAAAACATAGAAGAGATTAAGAGGACCTCGAGTTAGACTAAAGTTACAATCATGTATGATGGGTATCGAAAGAAGAGCTGAGTAATACAGATAAAAAAAATGGAATAGATTAAAAGGACCTCGAGTTAGACTAAATTTACAATCATGTTTGATGGGTAGTCATAACATAAAGAATAGAAGTTTGTTTAATATTCTAATCAATAATGAATATGGCGTACCTATCTTGAAATTTGTAAAAAATTTGTGATAAGAGGAAGGATGCAGAGTACATTATTGGACTACTTCATGGAGTGACATATAAAATTGGAGAGCATTTAGTAATTCGAATTGTGACAGATAATATGAGTGCTTATAAAGCAATTACAAATAAATTGATGTAGAAGAGCAAGCATTTATATTGGACACATTGTGCTACATATTGCCTAAGCATGATATTAGAGATGATTTGTGAATTTTCATAAAATTGCCCTAACCAAAGCCGAAAGGGCAAATAAATTCATTTAATTATTCTTAGCTATTATCTTTAATGAAATAAATTTTCTAAAAAGGAGCCTCTATATCTTATTGTAAGAAGATTTGCTAGTCTTTTTTATTCTGTAGAGTATATTGGAAGCTAGACAACCAGTGGAGACAATATTCACTTCCACTACTTGGCTTAACTGTACATGCGCTAAGAAATATGAGGGAAAAAAAGTCAGAAAAATTATTTTAAATGAAAGATCGCAAATGTAATAACTACTAAGCCATGAGTGCAAGTCTTGAGGATGGTCGATGCAGAGAAGAAGCAATATATGGATTTCATTTACAATACAATAGATTAGGCAAATGAGTTAATATCATATAACTTAAGAAGAGAAGAGATCACTTATAAAGAGAAATGAGATATCATTGATGATACGATCCACCATCATTTTGCATCTAACTAATTTTTCCTCAACCCTCAATTTTAATAAGTTGAGAATAAATTCACTAATTATGAGATTAAATTGAGACTATATCATTGTAAGGATAAATTCAATGCTGACCCAAATGAGAGCACTACCGCTGATATGAAACTTGTTCCATTTAGGTATAAGGAATGTTCCTTTGGGCTATAAGGAGCAAATGACATTGTTCTGTAACACTCTTCAAGTAAATTTTTTAATATTTAATATATTCATTGAAATAATTATTTAGAATCTAAGTACTATTCTTTTAAATTCTAACTAAATATTTTTTTTTCAAATATAGTTGAATGGTACATCTAGTTTTGGGGTGGTACTCAAGAGCTCCAATGTTTTGATTAGAGCACATATAATCAAGTTCATACAAAAAGGAGAAATCACTAACAACTTTAAGGATAAATTCTTTGGTGTATAATTTGCACAGCAAAAAATTGAAAGATAGAAGTAAGAAAAAAGACGAGCTAAGGATGATGAGGATCCTCTTTTATATGAAAATATACCATCAGACATGTTGTTTGTAAATGAGGATAATGTAATCACACCGACTGAGTTACAATAAGATTTGAATGTTCATTTCTTTGATGCTGACATAAATAAATGCAGCACATTCAGCACTAAACAAGAAGAGATAAAATGAGAATGTATTTTTAAAAATTGAAATATTTGACATTTTCATAAATGATAATTTTCAATTTTTTTATTGATTAATCTTTTATACTTGAATGGGAAAAGGAAAGATGATTAGGGAGGATGAAGAATGGAAACACTTGATCTCAACAAATGAAAAGACGGGAGAAAAGTTCAATGAAGACCCTTAAGTGATGAGGGTGTTGAGGACTTTTGATAATTTCTTATCTTATTAATAAGTATGGATAATAATATTATGTTGTTCGGTAGGAGTGAAAAGTCCTATGTTTTTTATCATGTTATGATGTTAATGTATTTTTCTTACATATATTTATAAATTACGATGCCATTATATATTTTTAGTCATTTATTTTGACTATACAATTTTCAAATTGAAAGGCTTACGACTCAGACCGCCTTAAGACTTATGTCTCACCTCACGAACGGAAAACGAATTAAAACTCAATTAAGCAATTTTAAACATTGTCGATATTATAAGCCAAACTCACACTAATAAAAGATTTGCATGCACTTTATAGAAGCTAAACATAATACAGAGACACAANCAAAGAGCCTCTACATCTTATTGTAAGAAGATTTGCTAGTCTTTTTTATTCTGTAGAGTATATTGAAAGCTAGACAACCAGACAATATTCACTCCCACTAGTTGGCTTAACCGTACATGCGCTAAGAAATACGAGGGAAAAAAGTCAGAAAAATTATTTTAAATGACAGATCGCAAATGTAATAACTACTAAGCCATGAGTGCAAGTCTTGAGGATGGCCGATGCAGAGAAGAAGCAATCTNCTTGGCTTAACTGTACATGCGCTAAGAAATACGAGGGAAAAAGTCTGAAAAATTATTTTAAATGACATATCGCAAATGTAATAACTACTAAGCCATGAGTGCAAGTCTTGAGGATGGCCGATGCAGAGAAGAAGCAATCTATGGATTTCATTCACAATGCAATAGATGAGACAAATGAGTTAATATCATATAACTTAAGAAGAGAAGAGATCACTTATAAAGAGAAATAAGATATCATTGATGACATGAGAGTTTCGGCTCCACCATCATTTTGCATCTAACTAATTTTTCCTCAACCCTCAATTTTAATACGTTGAGAATAAATTCACTAATTATGAGATTAAATTGAGGCTATATCATTGTAAGGATAAATTCAATGCTGACCCAAATGAGAACACTACTGCTGATATGAAACTTGTTCCGTTTAGGAATAAGGAATGTTCCTTTGGGCTATAAGAAGCAAATGATATTGTTCTGTAACACACTTCAAGTAAATTTTTTTATATTTAATATATTCATTGAAATAATTATTTAAAATCTAAGTACTATTCTTTTAAATTCTAACTAAATATTTTTTTTTCAAATATAGTTGAATGGTACATCTAGTTTTGGGGTGGTACTCAAGAGCTCCAATGTTTTGATTAGAGCACATATAATCAAGTTCATACAAAAAGGAGAAATCATCTAACAACTTTAAGGATAAATTTTTTGGTGTATAATTTGCACAACAAAAAATTGAAAGATAGAAGTAAGAAAAAAAAAAAGCTAAGGATGATGAGGATCCTCTTTTATATGAAAATATACTATCAGACATGTCATTTGTAAATGAGGATAATGTAATCACACAGACTGAGTTACAATAAGATTTGAATGTTCATTTCTTTGATGCTGACATAAATAAATGTAGCACATTCAGCACTAAACAAGAAGAGATAAAATGAGAATATATTTTTAAAAATTGAAGNGTTTGTAAATGAGGAAAATGTAATCACACCGACTGAGTTACAATAAGATTTGAATGTTCATTTCTTTGATGCTGGCATAAATAAATGTAGCACATTCAGCACTAAACAAGAAGAGATAAAATGAGAATATATTTTTAAAAATTGAAGTATTTGACATTTTCATAAATGATAATTTTCAATTTTTTATTGATTAATCTTTTATACTTGAATAGGAAAAAGAAAGATGATTGGGGAGGATGATGGATGGAAACACTTAATCTCAACAAATGAAAAGACAGGAGAAAAGTTCAATGAAGACCCTTAAGTGATGAGGGTGTCGAGGACTTTTGATAATTTCTTATCTTATTAATAACTATGGATAATAATATTATGTTGTTCAGTAGGAGTGAAAAGTCCTATGTTTTTTATCATGTTATGATGTTAATGTATTTTTCTTACATATATTTATAAATTACGATGCCATTATATATTTTTAGTCATTTATTTTGACTATACAATTTTCAAATTGAAAGGCTTACGACTCCGACCGCCTTAAGAATTATGTCTCACCTCACGAACGGAAAACGAATTAAAACTCAATTGAGCAATTTTAAGCATTGTCGATAGTATAAGCCAAACTCACACTAATAAAAGATTTGCATGCACTTTATAGAAGCTAAACATAATACAGAGACACAACTCACTAAAATAGTTCAAAAAATAATGAGCACATTCAAACATCCAACAAATATAATTTAGAATAGTTTAAACAGTTCCTCCCATTCTTTATTACTTTTTTTATTTGACAAATACGTTGTTAAGATTAACCTAGTTTTGGATCCTTAAAATGACTCCAAACGAGCACTAATATTTCCATCCTCCGGTAAAATAAAAAGAAAAAAAAATGAATGCATGAATGCTTTGCCAATATGAACAAATGAGCACGCCTAGCAAGCAAAGAAAGCAGATCTTATACAATTGACAACCATCCACTAGCATTCCACTGGATTTGGACAGAGAACTATACTAAAAAAGAATTCTCATATTAAGAGTGATTCATGGTTAAGCCACAGCACAATCCTAAAGATCTGCTATTGCCCTGAGAATTACCACGTCACTAGCATACCCAAAAGCTCATTTCCACAAATCATAATGCATACATGGCATAAAAGACTTTTTTCCAGACATAAAAAAGTTTCTTTACAATTGCATGGAGAAGGTGAGTAAATCAATTCCTTCCACAGCCAAAGTTGCAAGAAATTCATACACCAAACACACCCTTTATACATAACTACATATAGATTTAACGTCTGCAAGACACACAGCATTTAAAACTACTTGTGACTCGCAAAATTTTATTGACGATTAAATCTAAATAGAAGTTCTAACTACACTGTTATAACTAGATATTACATAATTTTATGTTTTGAAGCAGGAAGGCAAGTAATTTTTGCCAATAGTCCACAAAGTCTATTCATACAGAACAAGATAAGCTCAGCCTATAAACCATAAATCTGCAATCTAAAGAGAATTTTCAGCTTTGACAATGGCAAAAGAACTGCAAAACCATTTGCTAATACAGAAGAAAACAACTCGCACTAAAGAAAAATTCAAAACAGCAAGAATAAATTTTGCAGGTTAAGTACCATTGAAAATATTGAGATATAGCGCCTCCTAATCTTGGAATTGCAGTTCCACCATATCTTCCATCAAAATCATCACCTACACTGTACACTTATCATTATCTTAAATCAATTCCACCATATCTTCGATCTAAATCATCACTTGCACTGTACCACTTAATGTTATCTTAAATCACCTCAAAGGTGTCAATAAATGAAGAAGATCGCAGCTTAGGTGAAAGAAATTCCTTCAGCAGATCCTCCGGAACAAAAGGACAAAAAGTACAGAAAAAACTTAAACTCTTCAATTGCCTTACCACGATGTTTACTAGCCCTCAGTTTTGCTCATGTCCACTGCTACAGCATTGAATGGCAAGTTAGTCAATAATGACTTATTAAACTCCAGTTTGCTGTTAAATGAAATAGTTTCCAGCATAAGCAAATATGTGAATTAACGTGAAGAGGGGTTCCCAGGAAAACGTGCCAATTCACTTGAGATGTTCCGTTCCCAATAAATTTCCATAAGGTCAAATATAAGTCTTAAGATATTCTTAAGAAACCACAATAGTTTCTACAAGTTCGTATGCTCATTTGTGACCATAGAACACTTGATACATGAATATTTAAATGATTAGAAAACTTAATTTACAAGTGCATTTTTTATGACAGAATAATATCATGAAAAAAATATGTAACAATAGTATATGATACATATAAAGAATGTTAAATAAAACTCATCTTATAGAAGGATTAGATAAGACGCACTGTTGGGGAAAATGAGCCAAAGAAGCCAAATAAATAGAAAATTATATTATTAATTATGTACTTTCACTTGATCAATAAATCCAATTTGATAAAAAAATTATATCCATGCTTGATCAAGTGGATCTAAATACATAAGAAGCCAAATAATTTCAAAATTTTTAATGCTTATATTCAAGTTGAGTGTGTCAAGAAAAAAAAATAAAAATCAAACGAGTCAAAGATTACTTAATTCTAATATCATTAAAAAAATATTCAAACACTCCAAAAATATCTTATAATCAATGAAATCACTTCGAGCCATCTATTGGTGGTAAAATTTTAGAAAAATGACGCTCCCAAAATCTATAAATATATCCACATTGCTTAAATGGAGAGAAATAAACTCAAAATGGGAGCATTACTAAACATTGGATGGTGCTCAAAAGCCGTAAAGATACTTAAGCTCTGCCTTACTACCCCATCAGATCAACCACCTCCGTCAGGCCACCGCCACCACCTCCCGACCACCTCCGTCAGGCCACCGCCACCACCTCCCGACCACCTCCGTCAGGCCACCGACACTTGTCCACCACCCTAGGGCCAACACCCGTTCACCACCCTAGGGCCAACACCCGTTCACCACCCTTGTAACTATAACCCTTCTTAGCATAGATAAAGAGTCAGGTTTAAATTGCAATATCAATACACCGTCTTTATCATAGCAAAACTCCAATCATATTTGGACACAGGAAAAAAATGAAAACTTAGAAAAATAGAAAATTCTTATTTTATATTCACATAAGAAAAGTATGTTACAGAATTATTGTATCTATAAGATATTAACATATTCTCCATCACCAGTGATTAGGATTATCTTGATCAGCTTGCTTTCTACATCTATAACATCTAAGCATGACCTTTCAAATGCTCAGCTAAAATCCTGGACAATGGCTCGATTCGAAGATGCGCCCAATCAAAACCCCATCAAGATTTTGATAAAAAAGGCTCCTTCACTTCAGTCAAGTAATGATACGCCAAAAATCTCTTGAATTCTCGAATAGCCACAAAGTTCTCCCAACTTTGGACCTCACAAAGTTAGTCGATTTCACTAGATAACTTTTGTGGGCTTCAAATATATCCCTACACATGGCCTCAACTTCTAATTGAGTTCAATCAGCCTCTTAAAGTTGGTACAACTGTCAACTCAAACATATACTTCATTATTTGGACTTTCAAAATCATCACTTTTGATTCCAGCATACAATTCTCACAAGTACTCGATCTTAACAAACTTTGCTGGAGGTATTCAATCATATAAAGATGCATTTTTAACAATACCTGAAATATATACATATATGTACATCAGATCCGTTTTCAATATTATTAAAAATTATGTAGAAAAAAAAATCACAGATTTGTCTTTCCAACTCCATCTAACCCACTAAAAAATTCATCCATTTGACACTTCAAAAAAATTTTCTACAATTATAACGGAATACCAAAATCCCTAACCACAAGCCACTCAAATATTTTCCTAGAAAAAACTAAAACAAAAAACTCTAAATTTTTTTCAGAGCAATAACACAATAATTGAAACTTTCACAAAAATTTTCGACTTATTTTGATAAATATGCAAGCCATAATAAATTCTTGAAATTTGTAATCAATTGAATGACAAATTTTGCAAAGTTTTGGTTGATGGAACTTCTACACTGTTAAATGACAATATTTCAAATTAAAGAAGTTCATGCAGCAGCCAATGATAATACCTACAACCACACAAAAAAATTTTGAATTTTATCAGAAATCCATCAAACACAGCAATGTCATAACGTACACAAAAAGCATTGGAGAACAAAATTCTCTAAAAAATCAAAATGAAGAAATCTGGTACTAAAAATTCTTGGGGAAAACATGCATATACGGATGATTCTTAAGGAAAAAAAAAAACAAATAGGGCTTTAGCAAGAAAGAAAAACTCAATCATAATCTTCAAAACTGCATAAAAATTAGAGCTAAAATACCAGACAAGTTTAAGGAAATTTTGGAGGAACATCTTTTCGCCATTGCACTGCCATCCTCCCATCATTTTACCAAACTACAAAAGACAGTTGTCATCGTATAAAAAGAACGATAATTTGACAAAAAAATATTTGCCTCTAAATCCCATCCCCATTGAACAAGGATGACCAAAGCCTTTCTCAAAGGAAGGTAAAAGTCTCGTTGTAGAGACTGCAAGCCTTAATCGCCTCCAATTCAATTCATCCGGCAAGGACAATCTACACATTTTCCAAAGAAAGACTAGAGTCTTGCCACAGGCTGCAGGTACTTATGAACTTTGATCATCATCAAATCCAATCAATCCAACGAGGAAAGCTGCTCTTCATCATAGAGACTAAGAGCCTCGTCACCTCCAAGTTCGGTTGGTTCGATGAAGACATAATATAGAATATAGGTTTGGAGAGGACTAATTCCCTGGTTACATTATAGACATGTAGTGTGCGCCTGCGCACACAGATAAAAATATATATATATATATATATATATATATATATATANACAAAAGACAGTTGTCATCGTATAAAAAGAACGATAATTTGACAAAAAAATATTTGCCTCTAAATCCCACCCCATTGAACAAGGATTACCGAAGCCTTTCTTAAAGGAAGCTAAAAGTCTCGTTGTAGAGACTGCAGGCCTTAATCGCCTCCAATTCAATTAATCGGGCAAGGACAATCTACATATTTTCCAAAGAAAGACTAGAGTCTTGCCACAGGCTGCAGGGACTTATGAACCTNCTAGAGACTGCAGGCCTTAATCGCCTCCAATTCAATTCATCAGGCAAGGACAATCTACATATTTTCCAAAGAAAGACTAGAGTCTTGCCACAGGCTGCAGGGACTTATGAACCTTGATCATCATCAAATCCAATCAATCCAACGAGTAAAGCCGCTCTTCATCATAGAGACTAAGAGCCTTGTCACCTCCAAGCTCGGTTGGTTCGATGAAGACATAATATAGAATATAGGTTTGGAGAGGACTAATTCCTTGGTTACATTATAGACATGTAGTGTGCGCGTGCGCACACAGATATATATATATATATATAGGGGGAAAGAGCAACTTGTGGCTCCTTACATGTTAAAATAAAAGATAATTACAAAAGGGGAGGGAAGGAGGATCCACTCTAAGAAGAAAGAACAAACATAAATTCCTAGGGGTTCCTCCATCCACATTACAACTCAACCCAAAAAAGAAGAAAATAAGGAAAAGCTTTCAAAAACCCAAAAATACGTGTAATCAATCAAAACGTATACCCAAACTTTGAAGTATACCCTGTATGGGCATCTACAAAAAGAAATCTGAAATAAATTGTGATGTAAATAAAAAAAAACAAAACTTTGACGCTTGGAGATCAACCACCCATTCAGTCTCCTCGAGCCATAATCTGCAGCTAAAAAAATTTTTGAAAACAACAGCAATAAGGGAGCCCCATACGACATCCAGGCTGAACCAGAAATCACCTTATCCAGAACACCTATCTGTGAAAAGTTCCTGCATAACACCCATTCCCAAAAGCAAAAAGGAGGCTCAAAAAAAAAATCTGAAGAAAGTAAACATGAAACAGAAGCCAATGGCCTCCCAAGTAGATCAAACCCCACAAAAAATTGAAGCCATGTGCCTCCAAGATATTCTCTTTACCCACTCCCTCAAAAAGATCCAGATGATGCCAGTAAATATAGCTCCCCTTAACAACCATGTAAAGCCTCAAATTGCAAGTCAAATAGCTGCAGATATTCCCCTTCGAAAAAACAAGATGTTCTCATCCAGAAACAGTAAAGAGAGAAAATAGAATAAGGCAGTAAAAATTGCAAAGTTCCTCCCCCACAGATCAAACCAGTCAAACTGGACTGAGAGACAGCCAGGGGAAATAAACAAAACATGGAGTCGTGGGCCTCCCAAGAAAATTAAAACCATCATATCAATGGAGCCATGGGCCTCCAAGAAATTGTTCATGCCAAACCACTTGACAAGATCCGTGTGAAGTTCCAAGCCATAGTAAAAAAAGTAAGAAAAGTAAGAGAAGGAAATATCAGTTCNTGAAAATAAAGAAAAGCTTTCAAAAACTCAAAAATATATGTAATCAATCAAAATGTATACCCAAACATTGAAGTATATCCCGTATGGGCATCTACAAAAAGAAATATGAAATAAATTGTGATGTAAATCAAAAGAAACAAAACTTTGATGCTTGGAGATCAGCCACCCATCCAATCTCCTCAAGCCATAATCTGCAGCTAAACAAAATTTTGAAAACAACAGCAATAAGGGAGCCCCTGTACGACATCCAGGCTGAACCAGAAATCACTTTATCCAAAACACCTATCTGTGAAAAGTTCCTGCATAACACCCATTCCCGAAAGCAAAAAGGAGACTCAAAAGCAAAATCTGAAGAAAGTAAACATGAACAAGAGCCAATGGCCTCCCAAGTAGATCAAACCCCACAAAAAATAGGAGTCATGGGCCTCCGAGATATTCTCTTTACCCACTCCCTCAAAAAGATCCAGATGATGCCAGTAAATATAGCTCCCCTTAACAACCATGTAAAGCCTCAAATTGCAAGTAAAATAGCTGCAGGTATTCCCCTTCGAAAAACCAAGATGTTCTCATCTAGAAACAGTAAAGAAAGAAAATAGAATAAGACAGTAAAAATTGCAAAGTTCCTCCCCCACAAATCAAACCCATCAAACTGGACTGAGAGACAGAGCCAAGGGAAATACACAAAACATGGAGCCGTGGGCCTCCCAAGCAAATTAAAACCATCATATCAATGGAGCCATGGGCCTCCAAGAAATTGTTCATGCCAAACCACCTGACAAGATCCGTGTGAAGTTCCAAGCCATAGTGAAAAAAGTAAGAAAAGTAAAAGAAGGAAATATCAGTTCCCCGAAGATTCAAAGCTGATAGTGAAACCTTCATCAACCAACAAATATCACACTTCCATACGAACATAAGGGGCATCGATGTTGTCCCCAACTAATAATGTATGAGGGGTGGGGGGTGGGGGGGGATCCCACCTGACAAACATTTGTGGCGCTACCTAAAGTAGCTAGCCAGTTAGTTGGTTGATTGTCTTCTCTAAAAATGAAACTCCACACCAAATTCATATTGGAGGTCAAACTTTTGATTCTCTTGATAGAATAAAGAACATCCCAAGGAGGCTCCAAACCCTTTGTGAAAATGTCCATAAAAAATTGATTATCACTTTCAACAACGAGATTATTCTAGGAAAGATGAGCAGCCAGAATGACCGCCAACAAAACAGCCTGAGCCTCAGCTTCTAAAGAAGAATCTACGCAAGAAGGGGAGGAGAAAAAGAGAATGCAATTTCCTGTATCATTCCTAGCCACACCCCCACAACCAGCACTATCAGGTTTCCAGCTCTCATCCGTGTTAAATTTAATCCAACCCCTGGGAGGTCTCCACCTGACCAAAACAGTTCTAGTAGGGAGCCTTACATCATTCATATTAGTGTTATCCAACGAAAGAAAATAATTTATACCGGAAAAAAAACTCTTCTTATTGTTCCCAAGCCTCCACAATTTATTAATGTAAGCAATGATATTAGTGAAGATCGTCCTACATCGGATGTCCTCGCTAGCATGAATAATATCATTCTGGGCCATCCAAATGAACCACCAAATAATATAGGTATAAATTTGCAAGAAATGCTTTTTCTTTCCATCAGGATTGCATGCAATAGAAGTAATAAATTGCTCTTAGGAGTTACGATGGTGCCAAACCACAATCTAGCCTTATGCCAAATAAACCTAGAAAAAGAACATGAGAAGAAAGTGTGTTCAATGGTGTCCTCAGCCGCATGACAAAAACAACATCTAGAAGCAAGTTTCAAACCTTTTAATTTGAGAATATCATCACAAGAAATGATAGCATGGAAAATCCGCCAGGCCAAAAAGGAAATAGACGAAGTTAACGCCTAACTCCACACACCCTCCTCCCAAGAGAGGAGTATAAAGACTTAGTAATGGAATGATTTATGGGAGTTTTCATTTTCGGAGTGTCATGCAGTTGTTGATAAAGGGAATAGTGGAAATAAAGTTTGCTTCTTCCGTCCCCAGAATGTTTATTAATAAAGGGATGTTCCAATGTCCATCCACCCAAGCATCCGACACCTTAAGGTTGGTGAGACTGAAGTCTCTCAGCCCAAGCACAACATGGGACTAAAAATCATGCCAGAAAGAAATACTACCATCACCCAACTCCCAGTAAAGGTAGTTCTTGGCCCAATCTCTAATAAGAAGCAACCTCTTCCACATAGTAGAATCACCTAATTGCCACCTGTCCAAAGAAGGAAGGGATGACCGACAGTATTTCCCATGCATAAACTTACCCCACAAAGAATCCCCTTTCCTTAGATTGAATCATTGTTTAAAAACATTTATTTCAGCAATGTGATGAAGAGACTTGAAACCCAAACCTCCAGCGTAAAGAGATTTACAAACATCCTTCCAAGAGAGCCATCTCCGGCCAGAATGATTTCCCACCCAAAGGAACAGATTGAAACATCTTTCTTAGGTTGGAGGACTTGGAGAGTGTATAAAAGAAGAGAATGAAGAATGCTTCTGAGCAAAGTGATTCTTCCCCCAAAGGAAAGAAAGTTATTTTTCCAATTCATAATCCTTTTTCGCACCTTTTCCACAATATCATCAAACTGAATACCCCTCTTTCTGCCTTTAAGGAGATACACCCCCAAATATTTCAGTGGAAGGTGAGAAAGAGAAAAACCCGAAAAAATAGCAATCCAGGAAACATTAGCACGATTAACTGTATCTCCCATATAAATATGACATTTGCTAGCATTAAAGAGGAGCCCTGAAATGGATTAAAAATCGGCCAATAAACGATGTATCTCCTTGACCGACCTTTTACTTGCATTGGAGAATAAAATCATGTCATCAGCATAAGCTAGATGAGACACCATCATCTTTGACTTATGAACATAATGCAAAGAAGGATTATCCCTAAAAAGGTTGTTAAGAAGGCGAGAAAGATAATCAAATATTAAAATGAAAATAGTAGGTGATAGAGGATCTCCCTGCTTTATGCCTCTAACAGTACTAAAGAAACCTGCAGCTTGACCATTGATAAGAACACTATATTTGTTGCAATGGAGCCAAGTGAGGATAAGTTTGCAGAAATCTTGAGAAAAACCACGGGTCAGTAGAACTTTCACAATGAAATCCCAACTGAGAGAGTCATAAGCCTTCCGAATATCCAATTTAGTAATCATGTTCCCTCCTATACATTTTTTATCAATATCAAGTATCAGCTTCTGGGCCAGCATGATATTATCAGTGATCTCCTGCCCTGAATAAAGACCGATTGATTCAAAGATATGAAATCATTTAGAAGAGGCTGAATTCTTCTGACAATAATCTTGTTGATCAGCTTGGAGAGAACAGAGGTAAGAGATATAGGCCGAAAATGGTCCCAAGAAGATATTTGAGAATTCTTAGGAATAAGAACAATAGTAGCGGCAGAAAAATAATTTCCCGGAGTGTCCCCTTGAAAAAGCTTTGAATAGCAGCCACTATCTGCTCCTTGACAATACTCCAACATTTAATATAGAAATCCGAAGTAAAATCATCAGGGCCCGGTGCTTTGTTGCAATTTATATCAAGCAAGGTGGTATGAATCTCTTCCTCCGAAGGAAGATGACATAGTCAATATTCACCATGTGATGTCTGACTTCATCAAATAAAGAGGCATCAATAGTTTCCATGGTCTCCTGATATTGAAAGAGTTTAGAGTAATAAAGAACTGCACTCTCCCCAATCATCTCATCCCCAGTAATCCAGTTTCCCTCATCTTTAATCTTGACGATGGTGTTATTAGCTCTTCTTTGTTTAATACAAGCATGAAAATATCTGGTATTTCTATCGCCTTGAGTGAAATGAGTTTCCCCTGATTTTTGTTGCAAAAGCTCCTCCCAAAGGGAAGCCTCCACTAATTCCTTATTCACTTCCTGAAGATCATGAATAAAATCATTAGAGTTTTCATCAAGAGCCTGCAGACTATTGACCTTCTCCTCAGCTCTCCTAACTCTGGCATGAACATCACCAAAAACATTCCAATTCCAACATCTGAGTGCAGAAGCCACCTTCTTATATAATTTCCAAAGTATAAGTCAAGCATTCCCAACCTCCTCACATTTCCAATTATCCGCGATAAGTCTCATGAAATCCTCATGTTTAGCCTAAACATCAAGGTAACAAAAATGATAAGTAGAAATCTTTTTAAAATGATCAAAGGAAAGAAGAAGGGGGAAATGGTCAGAACCAGATCTGCTTAGATGTTGGACCTGCAAAAAATCATAGGAGGAAAGCCAAACTTGATTAGCAAAACATCTAACAAGACTTTCAAAGAGCTTACCTCTTTTCCAAGTGAACTTAGAGCCGACAAAACCCAAATCAGTAATGCCTGCACTATTCATATAGTCAATGAATTTATTAGTTAAAGTTGTATCAATACTCCTACCACCTAACTTTTTAGACTCATGCATAACCATGTTAAAATCCCTCCAACCATCCAGTTCTGATGAATATTCTTACCCATCTCAGAAATTTTGTGCCAGAGATCGGATCTAGCCACGTTAGAGGTTCCAGCGTAGACAAAAGTAAGGTGACCTGAAAAAACATCCATAGAAAAGAAAGTGTGCACAAACTATCTATCGTCAATGGTGATTTTCATCGTAATATGCTTCCGTCAGAAAAGCCAAATTTTGTTAGAACAATTAGATTAGTACGAGAAATTCTTAAATTTGCCCAAGATACGGTCATCCACAGAGGTGACCATAGGTTCTAAAATAACAAAAATATCAATGTTATGAATCCTTGTCATTAATTTGAGTCTACAAAGGGAGTGAAGATCTGCAGCTCCCCTGATATTCCAAATCAGGATATTAAACATGGGTAGACACACGTCCCTTCCTAGAAGATCTAGTTTGGGACCGTCCATTTTCACCATCCGAATAATACTGATTTGTGTTCGACAAGTTGTTTCCACTCGCAAGAAAAGGTGTTTCCGTTTAACCTCTAAACTTACGCCTACGATATTTTTGTACATGTCATTCATCTCTAAGAATTTTTTAAACATCTTCTAAAGGAGTGTCAGAGAGAGCATCAGATTGATGAGAAAATGTAGAGATATTACCCATATTAATAGCATCAGGCAAGGAAGCCGAGGAAGGGCGAGCCTCCTCAATCAAGGGATTAACAGGCGGGTCCAAATCAGGCAGAGCAAGCATCACCCGACCCATATCAGCTAGCTGAACCAATTCATTTGAAGAAATAGGATTAGTAGGATTAATAATTCTAACAGCATTCAGATTAGCAAGAGGGGGCAGCGTCTCCATCAAATTGTAAACCATCAGGAATACCCGCAGGAGGGCCAAAGACATTGACAGTGGGTTGAGGCGCATCAACAGTAAGCCCAACCACAATATCATTTTGATCCGCAGAGGTACAGCAGCAAACATGACACGCGGGGGACGTGTGTCCTCCCGTTTTCTAAGTTCAGGGTGCATCTTGAAACGTTGTTCCTGATTGTGGCCAAACATACAACAGTGTGTGCAATAGAGGGGGTTATTTTCTAATAAAACTTGTTGACAGTACCCGTTATGTGTCGAACCGATCCATACCTCATCTGGAGGGGGTAAAGTGACATCTCTTTCAATTAAAAAACAAGTCATAGCCGGTCTCTTAAGATTATATGTGGGAGCATCCAACTTCAAAGGCCTCCCGAACATGGCAGCCAAAAAAAATAAAATTTCATGATTAAAAAGATGCACCTTTAATCCCTGGAGACGAAGCCAGACGGGGATTAATGGAGCCTCAGCCTTAGGATCAAAGTTAGCTGACCATTTCAAAACCTGCATCCCGTAATCTTCGAACCAAATCACTCTCTTCACAAAGAGGGGCGTATAATCCTCCTCATTGGAGAGTTGAATTAAAACATGTATGCCATTAAGAGGACCTATCTTCCATTCTCCCGTAAGCCTCATAAGTTTGAAATGTTTACAGAGAAATTCCATCTTTGGATGACCATACAAAAATTTTCCCACAAGATGAAGCTCACATGAAGACAATTCCTTCTGATTTACAAACTTACCAAATAAATCTAATATAAATTATGATATGAGATAAATTTGAAATAAAAAAAATAAAGAAACAAATAGGAAGGGCTAAAACTAATCAAGAGGTTTTCCCAAGTAGTCCCCCATCAAATCGTCCAACCTAGCATGCAACTGAAATCCTTCTCAATTTTCCACATTCACCCTCAAACTGGGTCATAGATGTTGTACAAACCAGACTTATTATTGAACTCTCAGAATGTTTTTAAAGGAATTGCTTTACTGAAAACATCAACAACTTGTTGGTGTGTCAGGATGAAGCTTAATTGTATAAATTACCTATTAAGCTTCCCAAAGAAAAAAGTATCAATCAACTTCAATATGCTTAGTCATATCATAATGCATACAATTCTTGGCAATACTAATAGTTGTTTAACTGTCCTAAAACATCAATATAGGCCTTTTAGAGGTACAACCCAAATCCTTCACAATTTATGAATCCAAATCCCTTCATAAATACCCAAGGCAGCGCTCTATCATTATTCAACACTGCTTCTTAAAATAACTGCTTGCTTTTTAACTTCTCCATGTAATCAAAATTCCCCATAAATAAAAGCAATAACCACTAGTGGACGTTTTTTCAGGAAGTTCCCAAGCCTAACTTGCATCAATGTGACTTCTACCTCACTATTTTCGATTTTTTTTCAAAAATTATTTCATAACTAGGAGTCCGTGAATCTACCTAGAATCATATCAAGCGGTATCAAAGCAATTGATTTCTCAGAGATCAAATACGAGATCGCGATCGTATCATTCGTGACCTAACCTTGCAAAATAGTAGCGATCCGAGCAATCTAAGAGGACAACTTTAGGATTGGCTTCAGATTCAGTCGTGGGTTAACCTAACTAGAAGCCAACCACGGGATCGACACATACAGACGCATTCGAACCTCTTGATACATCGTGCGACTGGAGCTTGCTGGGAAGACCGAAGGGATCGCATCATATAAGAGCTGCCTTCGTGAGCTAACTCGCCAAACTTTTGGGGATCTGGGAAGAGAAGACTGGATTGCAACGTAATATTGGGTGGATTGACCCAAAAAAAGCTTGCAGAAAAGCATCGGGCATATCGCACCGTAGATACTTTCATGACAAGGGCTTGTGATACGATTGCGATTGGAGCCATTGAGGAAGCAACGCGGGAATACGATCACTTTTGCGATTGCATATCGCAATATACTTGAGATTAAAGCAAGCTGAGAAGGTTGTCTGGCAATTGCGGCGAATTGAGACACAAAACTCCCATCTTTCTTTTGTTCCAAATTAAGTGTCGGAAGGTAACAGGTCTCAAATCAAATTGTACTGACTACAGCTTGTTATCTTGCCGTACATACGTGATTCAGACTATCCAGAAATCATCGATGACATTTCAAAGTACAACGGTTTCCATCTTTGTGATAAAAAATTTCTCGGAGGACCAAGAAAGTAGATGAAACGAAAAAAAATTAGAGGAAGAGGTGAGCCAACTTAAATACAAGATAGAGGAAAGGTGTGCAACCATCGACAAAAAGTTTTCAACCATTGAAAACTAATTGGAGCGCTAGGAAGAGATGATAAGGAGGTTTATCGAGATGCAATTCAAAGACACCTCCAGCGGTTCAATTTGCAAATCCTATAAAGGGCTAATCAAAAATTCATTTTCTAAATCGAAAGGGAAAGAAATCGAATGAGAGAGACAGAAAAAAAGATCCGCCATCAAGAACATCGTCCTAAGGCTTGGATTGGGGGAAGGAGAGGGGGGTAGAATAGAGATTTTAGAGAGAGGGAGAGTTGGTCTAAAACATGAAAAAGTGGTTAGGCAATGAGTATAGAGAGGCACAGAGAACAAAGAAGTAGGGGGTAAGATACGACTATGATCGAATAAAGAATTTTTTTCCAAATTACATAGGGGAAAACATGTGAGGGAGAGGAAGTTGGGGTGAAAATGCTAGGGTTCGAAAGTTGAAGAATCTTTGAGGGGGAAGAAGCACGTTGGTGGGTATGTTGGGTGGAGCTATATTTTGGGATATATGGCCTAAATGAAGAAAAGAAGCTCATGGCGACAAGTTGTGCTTGGAGGGAAAGTTCCTAGCGTGGCTGCAATGGAGAGAGGCTAAATACCCAATTCGCTCATGTGAAGAATTAAGAATTGCTTGTTAGAACATTTTTGAATCATTAGGGAAAGAGACCTGCAGAAGCAATTCTTTGCATTTACTTGAGAAGGGACTGTCATAGAATATAAGGAGAGATTCGAGCTATTATCGAGACGGCTAAGGGGAATTTTTGAAGCAGCATTGAAGAGTATTTCATGAAAGGTCTAAAGCCTCACATATGTTTGGAATCAGATCCCCATTCAGTATAGCATTTTTATGTCAAGTTGATGCAGTCCAAATTATTTGTTCAATACTACTAAAAAGAGAACTATAATAGTATTAAGTTTCGAAACTAGTGCGAATTTCTCCTGATAGTTGATTCCATAAGCTTGAGTGAAATACTTTACATGTCTGGCTTTGAATCTCTCAATACCCTCATCAGCTTTGTATTTATATTGAACACCCATTTGCAACCGATCAGCTTCTCCTGAGGGAGTTTAGTATGAATGTATGAATAATTATGCTTTACTGCTCAAATCTTCTCTTCAACTTATTTCCTCATTTCTGAGTTTTCAAGAGCTTCAATCATGAACTTAAAAATTTACATACTATAAGGTTAGAAATAAAAGCTTTATATGATGAGGAGAGCTTCTCATAAGCAACATACACTTAATTGAATAAAGAATGCAGCCTTTATTGTCACCAGCATCAGAAAAAAAAAAGAACTCGTGAGTACTAGAATCCTTTCCTAAAATTTCAGGTGGATGTGGACAAGGGTTTCGTTTTGAGCAGTTATGTTCATGCAAGTTGTCTTCCACTTGTTCAAAATTTTTCTTCCTCCTTTTGTACACATGAAGTTATTTGTTCTGGACTTCAAGTTGATTGGTTGGACATCCTCCGGCAAGATAGGAGGGGCTTAATGGAGTAGGTGGTGAGGCCATGTATACGTCATCAAGTGCATCCCAAAATTAATGTTCATTTACAATATCCTTAAACATCAAAATTGGGGTAGTTAAATTTATTTATTTTTTAAATGGCATTCATGGAGTGGTAGTATTTTCTGATAACAAAAGAGTAACACTTATACCCCATTTATTGTTGGCATACCCAAGAAAAATATACTAGGCATATTTAGGGTCAAATTTCTGTGATTACGAGAATGAACATGAATAAAGGATATACCTTAAGATTTTAAGTGAAATAGTAGAAGAAAATTTTCTGATGTAAAAATAAGTAATCATCAAAATATGAAGAGGCGTTTTGAAGTTAAAAATCAAGCTAGGCACTCAATTGATATGTTAGAGTAAGAATTGTTTCTCCCCAAAAATATATTAAAACTTGATGAGAAATCATAATTTGGTGTGATACCTCAGAGAAATATTTGTTCATTTTCTCAATTATTTCATTTTATTGTGGGGTATCAATACACAAACTCACATAAATGATTTCTTTTTTTTTAGAGAAATGTTGCATGATCAGTTTTGACAATTTAAATTTTGCACTGAAATTGACTTTGAATCGTGTCAAAGGTTTGGAAGATTTGGAATGTTTCAGATTTTTCATTTATTAGGAATACCTAAGTTTTTTTTAGTGTGATTGTCAATAAATGAGAAACCATTTGGCCACACTTAAGGTTTTCACATTTAAAGGTCCCCAAATATCAATATGGATACTAGCAAAATGGCGTGAGGGTTTGTATTAGGTCATTGAATAACTATTTCTAATGTGTTTGACAAGTTGACAAATCTCACATTAATAAAAATTAATTTTTTATTGGCAAACAAATGAGGATAAAATAACAGTGATGACCCAAGTTATTATAAGAAATGATTTTAAACAGAAATAGACTCAACAAACTCAAAACTTAGAGATAATAAGCACATGAATTCATTTGTGTTCAAAGAGAGATTTTTCTTGAGCAGGTAGAAGCCTTGATGCATTTTAACGTTGTCAATCACCTTCTTCAACTTTATCACCTAAAATTCATAAGAGCTTGCAGGAGATTAGTTATGCATTTCCTATCATGAATAAACTTATTGATTGAAAATAAATTATTGTACACCTGTCGAATATATAAAGCAGATGAACGAGTAATATCCTGAGAGAGCTCCACATCTCTTTTCCCAACAAAATTTGAGTCTGATTCGTCTGCAATTCTTACCGATTTAAATGTGTAGTTGAGTCAGCTTTCCAATATACATGCTTTTCATGAAGTTTTCAACATGTCATTGATACGACCAATCTGCATGCAATAGTCACATGTGGGACATTTCTTCCTAAGCTTCGAGTCATGAGAATTATGAGTGTACAAGGCCGAGCTTTCAATACTTAGTAAACCTCCATTTCCAATCAGTATCAACTTCTTTCTACTCTCTTCTCTCCTAACTTCGGCCAAGACTCCACGAATAAGATGGCAGAGGCTTTGTTGTCATGATCCTCTCTCTCGCCTCATCCAATTCTTGAGTTAGCTCTACTAAAAATTTGATGATTCTCTTCTTCTCGATGATGGATTTAAATATCACAACATCAAGTGGACATTTTCACAAGTGTCTCAAATATATCCAATTATAAGCAATACCTTATCAAAGCGTTAAAGTATCGGATGACACTTGGCTCTCCATGGCGAGAATTATGAAGCATATTTTCAATCTCAACCAGCTCTATAGGGTTTACAGCATTGAATTTTGTTTCTATTGCAACCTCCAAGATTTCTTTGGTTGTCGTGTAGAGCAAAATAGCTTTCTTCCATTTCAATCAGTAATCATTAAGTTGACTAGCCAAGACAACCATATGATCTCGATTCTTCCATGTGCGGTGGTTAAGGTCGATGATCTCAAGAACTGTGAATTCTCCCCTGACATGTTCCTCTTTCCCTTTACCACAAATGTGCGAAAATACGGATTGGGACTATTGAAGATAGTTACAGCCATTAAGTTCATGATTTGTGATAGAGTTAAAAGAAGACAGGAGTCTTCTGAAAGAATCTCTAGTTTTTTATTTAGAATTAATATCCAGGGTAGAACTTAACGTCTTCATTCGTACTTGGTCATCAACCTCACAGGTATTTAGGATTGCTACTTATTATAGGAAGGAGGTTTGTTGTTGTTGTTGTCGAAGGTTGGTTGGGCTGTAGAATCGGCTGCTACTGTTGTCGCTGCGGCCTAGGAGGCTTCTTGCAAAGGATCTGCAACAGAGAGAATTTCGATGGTAAAGGAGTTTTTTGGAGGAGAGCCTGCAGTAGGGAGACTCCAGTGGAGACAAGCCTGCGATAAGGAAAAATCTGGTGGAGAGCCTGTAGCAGGAAGATTCCAACAATGAAAAATAAGGTAAAAGGATTTTCAAAAAATGAGAAATAAGTTGATAAAGTACTAAGATGAATCAACTAAAATAATAGTGATTTGTGTCTCTATTATGAAGACAGGAAGGGCATTAAGTAAACAATTTATTGTGCCAACATACGATAGTGCGTATACAAAATAACTCCAACATATTACCAAAATGTTAAGCTTAAATTCAATAAACAAGTTGAATCAAATTGAGAAATTTACAGTGGTAAGTCAAATCTAATAAATCTACTCTCCCAGATAGTGATGAATAAAATGGTGATAAATTAGGGTGGAGCCCATAATCCCAAATAGGATACGTGCATAGACACTAGGATCGTTCAAGGTATCAAGCGGATTGTCACTAGGATCATTCACAGTATCAAGAGGATTGTCACAAGTTAGTAACATAACAACTGGTTTGTTAATGTTAATTTTCATAATTTCATTTTCTGCTGAGGTGATTTGATTATAACAAGCAAAACTTTATTTAATTGTTTCTTAAATTAATATTTTCTAGCAATAAATTCATTTATACGACCATTTAGAACTAGGATCATTCCCGGTATCATGCGGATTGTCACATGTTAGTGACATAACAACTAGTTTGTTAATGTTACTTTTCTTAATTTCATTTTCTAATCAGATAATCTGATTATTAAAAGTAAAACTTTATTTAATTATTTCTTAATCTAATATTTTCTAGCAATAGATTCATTCATATGACCATCAGGGACTTTCCTCGTGGTGTTTACATAGAAGAATAATACAACCTAATGATATTTGTGCATCATACAAAAAAAAGCCCAGAATCAATTCAAAGCAAATAATTAAGGCCTAATCCACCTAAAAACATTGGATGGCAACAAATTCCTGATTAACAGATCAAGCAAACTTCAAAAAATAAAAGAAGAGTGCCAACAATATATATACTCATCACATGATGAATAATGCTCCATAAAATAACTCCATACAACCGAAATATTAGATAGACATCACAATACACATTAAGTTCATCTCTACAAAAGGAAATAAGAAGCAGTGATACACTCATGTCAATCTATAGTTGTGCTCCTCAAAGTACTTCACACAAGCCGAGTTCAAACTTGACATTCTTAAGAATCAATTAATCCAATGGTGAGGCAATTCTAGAAAAACTTCAACAAATATCATATAATAACTCACTAATTTAATAAATTTTTTGACAATTACACAAGCAGGTGTCTTCTTAAAAGAAACTTTAAACTTCTTGGTATCAGCTAAAGTTCTAATTCTAAAAGTAATATTCCAAAAATATCACGTCCTTGAGCCAAAAAATTACACAGTAGCTTCAACCTGGCATGAAGATTTTTATTTTGCTATTATTATTTTTTTAATCGAATAATCTCTAAAAGAACTCTAAGATGTTGCTCATACGCTCTTGGAGTATTAAGATATCATCAATTAAAATAACAATATTTGATTTGACAATTAAACAATCAATTCATAAAGTTGTTGGAACATTGGTTAATGCCAAACACTACCATTAAAATTTCATAATACCCAATAATTAATAAGTACGAAATTTTATCAAGAAACATCCACTATTTTATCCCTCACCTAGTGTTAATCTAATCTAAAGGACACGAATTCCTCAAAAATGATCAAACCTGCAATCAATAAGAGAAAAAAAGAATATTTATTTTTCATAATCGCCAAAATCAATTGTTCATAATCCATAAAAAGCCACATTAGTTCATACTTGAAATTAGCATGAAAGCTTCACAATAGAAAACACTGGACCTAACAAAACACTTATATAATCATTCTTATAATTGAATTTTTAGTTCTTCCAACTTAATGGATTTATCCTATGACATGGCTTAAAAAAAAGTGTACCATTATAAGCTAGCTCAATGCTGAATTCAACTTCTTTCAATGGTGGCCAACCATAAAACTCCATAGGAAACACATCACAACAAATGGCACCAAATATTCTCTGATATTGAAGGTTTACTTCCCTGAACTTCAATTAAGATAGAAAGATATTCAAAGATCCCATCAAGAAGTAAATGCTAAGAATCATGTCCCTTGTTACCACTAATAAAGCTTAAGATTGTTCTAGAGAATTAAAAGTACTCACTTGCAAAAACAATCCATTGAGACATGATAAATGAAGAGTCGATCCATTAATAAGATGACATCAAAGTCATCTAGATAAGAAATAGTCAAACCCACGAGTAAATCAAAATCTCCAACCTAAACTAAGTAGATGATTGAATACCAAAAATATTGGATCATATGCAAACACAAACGGAAAATGTTTTATTGATTCATAAATGATACCCAAACATAATACAAGGAAAAATCATATTAAGAAATGAGTATATTCATTATCTATCAATCCCCAATTAAAAGATAATCAAATCATATTAAGGAATGAGTATATTCATTATCTATCAATACCCCAATTAAAAGATAATCAATGATAAAAGTACCTTCAATAAATGAATTTGGGGTGAGGGCCTCCTATTGAGTCAAAGTAAACACCATATTGCCGTTTTTGTTGCTTTTACTAAGGCTCGATGGTTGTTCAATATGACCGCCTCTACAAGGATTNTGTTGTTCAATATGACCGCCTCTACAAGAATTTCCAAAAGCATGCCTTGGCGGATAGTGATTACAGTGAAGACGAACATTTGATTCCCACTGACTTAGCATTGTCACCTAGTTCATTGCACTTGAAGCACTTCACAGCAAAATTTTTAGACATGTCTATCTGTTGATCTTTGGGTTTGAACTTCCAATTATTCTTCTAAAATTTTAATGCTCCACCAAAGCCAAATGTAGGTTTCGCTTCTTGTTTCATTTTCATTATTAGACCATCAATTTTTTGTAGTGTAACACCTTACCAACCATTACATAAAATATCACCTAATATAGCCACTCAGATAGCTCATTAGAAACTCTGCTAGAAATATTAAGCATTGCGAACTTCATCTCCCATAAGGCCAAATACAAACCATACCCAGATGGCATGCCACGGTTGTCTCCCTGCTAAATGGAAGTAAATCCATACCTCGAACAGCTTTAAACTCCAGTGTTAAAAATTCCTCAAAGAAACCACCATGAAATTGTTCCCTGGTAATATATTCCTCAGCTCAAAAAGCCCATAACTTAAAATTTCGCCATACATCAGCTTGAGCCTCAAGTTCTTAAGCTATAAAAATGACATTTCGATAATCAGTCACTCTTAGAGCATCAAATGTCTAATTAGCTTGTCAGATTGAGCACAAAACTTCAAAAAGATTTTACTTGCATGTAAATGCAAATGGCACCATTATAAATTGTTCAAGCTTTGAGAAAACCACAACTAAAAGACCACCCTCTCCTCCAGCATGCATCAGCTACACTGGTTGAAGATATTGTTGCTGTCCTATTAGTTGCATTAAAAATCATTTAATTTTTGTTGCCTGTTCAAAAGTTGTCACAGGATCTTGCACTACAACAAAAACCCCATAGCCCATCATAGGCTCATCTATAAGCACACATGCTGCTTTAATAGCAAGCCGCCTTCCAGATCCATAGATCATGCTCCATCAGAACCAATGCTTCCTCAACTTTGACATATCATTGGAAACCTAAATTAAGTAAATAACTGTGGTAAGTACCTCATTAATAATATCCTCACCGAGAACTCTTATTACAATTCCATAATCCCTAAGACTTTGCACTCAGCCATAAATTTGTTACCACGTACTAGACTCAATCAAATTTTCATGAGTGATAAATCCAAAGCATAAACAAGTTATATTAAGTAAAAACAAAGTGTTGAACTAAAAACTAAGAAAAAAAGTATCGCAAGTGATAAATTTTGAGCTTATTACAGTTTCATCAAATATAGTCCAAGACCTACCTTAAAGAAAAAAAATGAAATAAAATCAAAATCCTATTCAATATCACAATGAGAGCACCACAAAAACAAATAAAACTTCCTTGAAGGTTTCTCAACTTTATCCAATACATGTGATGTATTAGAAAGAATAAGCAAAAATCATAGCTCAATTAAGAGAATTCCATGACATTACTGAAAATATCATAACCAACAATGCTTTCAAGCAACTAGGAACATCCAAAACAAAGATAAATAATTAATTTAATAATATACTACATCCATTTAAATAATTATTGGAATATTTTCAAACGTAGAATTATCAATGCAAATTAATAAATTGTTGTGAATGGACCTAACAATGAAGTATAATTTTTAAAAACAAAGAATCGATCAAATTAAGTTAAAAGTTAAAGCAAGCCAAGGACAAGAGTGAAAATTCAAAGAACAATATAAACGAGTTTTTGTTGCAATAGGCTAGATCAGTTAAGATCTAAACTATTATGCATCATCGTTCCATATTTTGGTCATAGCCTGCTTATGACTTAACCTATTCCTCACCTCTAGTCCACCAAGTTCTCGGCTATAATGTAATTATGAGTCCATTACACAAGCAAACATCCAAGATTATAAGGTTACCTTCAACATTATAGCAACAACACTAAATCAACTAATCATCATAGCAATAGTTGTAGGCATCAATGTCATCTCACCCTCCACGATTTTAAAGAAAAAAAAATTCATATCGTCACCTAGCTCAGCCACAAAGAACCATAAATTTGCCAAGGCCTAAATAGGATGTCAAACTCCCTTAAACCAAGAAAATGTTGCATAGGAGTTCATGATTAATTAATGAGATGTTTTGCTCAGCCAGCAAATTAGAGGGACTTATTAGTCTATAATAATATGTATGGCTCTCTTATAGGAGACAGTTGTGCATTCTATCACTAGCACCTGATATAAGTCAATAATTTGTGATTTGAAGTTAATTTTTCATTTAATCTAATCCTAATTAAATTGAAATTGAATATACTACTATTTACTAAACTTTCAACTACTTCATTTAAAAATTAACTATTGAATGACAAGGGACATTAGCAATATATTTGATTCAAACCAATCATGCATTGTAGATTAAAAACTATTTAATCAAGCTTTAATCATTATTAATAGCCAAAATTTATCATGTTTACTAATCAAACACTTTCTCAAATTCCCACAAATCTTGTCAGCTTTGAGATTTACAAACAACACACACAATCCCACTATTCTTTCTCACTTACAGCTTTTCCTACTCCGATTATGCAACAAGAATCAAAATCATCATTTTCAATGTTACCTTTTGGCAAGTTTGAATCCAAATTTATACTCATTTTTCAAACCATCACTCCCTTCAACTACCACTACTCCTATTTCGATTGTAGATGATGAATTCAAAGACAACGGTACAAGCAATAAGCCATGTCAGAGGCACTACAATGTAGCAAATAGCCAACTTCATATAACTTGAATCTTGCATTAACTTCAATTAAATATATAAACAAAGTATTTCTTGATTACTTTAAAACCCTTTTGTAGGTAACATGGAGGTTTATGACAAGCATGCATACATATAAAATATATATGGGAGTAATTCCATAATGAAGTCCATATGCTTCCACTTCTAAGCAAAAGAATAGCAGGAAATAGGAAGCATGACATCCCTCATAAACAAACAAAACATCCTTCTAGAATCGACATCCCCAACTTTCACATGTAAAACTGTAAAGTATCATTTCCTCACGCTTGCAAATAACAAAAAGTGTAACATGTGTGGAAAGTAAGATTACATATCCAATCAAAATTTCACACAATTCTAATTAATATGTGTGAGAACCTGAGAAAAAAACGAGCTACCAAAGGAAGATGCTGAAATCAACTCTGTAGAAGAGCCATGAAATCAAAAAATAGAATACAATGAAAAGTACTTACAACGGAAGAAGAACAAACAAATAAGGGGTGAGAAAAAAAATGAAAGACCATTGATAGACATAAATAAGTATCTTAATGCATGCCTAAAGTTTAAATTCTACATGGTGAACCTAGAAACCCAAAATGTCAGGAAAATAGATTTAGCTTAGATGTAGATCACAAATGATAATATGCCATAATTCCGATGTAATCATATTAATGTCATTAAGCAGGGTATTATTCAAACAAAATATCATATGGAAATACTAAAATACAATAAATAACTTCTGAGGTGTAAGAAAACTGAAGCTTTTAACCAAAACTCTTGCATATAAGCTTCAGCATCTGATGTTAAGTTCCAAAACATTAATAATTAAAAAACAGCCAGATGATGCAACATCAATTTCATAATCATCTAATAAAGTAGCCTTAAGGACCAATATAAATTAATAAATAAAATAATCCTAATAAAGAATGATAATTTTATAGCATTCTTGCTTGGTCAACCAACATTAACAAGACAACAAAAAATGAATTGAATTCATTATAAATGACAAAATTATGAAGACAAGCCTCAAGGTCCAGGCACAATTTGGAGAAAAATAATGAAATACACGTGCAGCAACGTTGTGAAGTTACAGTTTCTTCTGGTAACAAAGAAATTGAACCACATGACCTCGTCGATCAAGCATTTAAACGATTAAAAATACTAAAAAACACCACTGAAAACTAGGAAAAAAACAATATAGCAGCATTTCCATCCTCTGACAATTTTCCAAAATATCTTTTCATATTTTTCTTCTGCAAGGAGAAATTTTGGGCGAAAGTATGATGAAAACCGGGATTCCAAGAAAACCCTAGATCTAAGAAAACGAATGGGAAGATGAACATTTGAAATGAAATTTCTATAGAGCACCACATACCTATCTGTTGCGATTGCATCGAACTCGTTCCGTCGCCTCCGGCAACGAAAACCTAGAAGAGGGTTTTAGTGAAACTCATCGAGCGAGCAAAAATGCATCTTTTCAACGGGTGTGATTTATAGGAACCGATATTACGAGGACGCTCAGGATTCCGACCCGACCGGTCTGCATAGAAGAACCGGACAATTTCAAGGCAACTACTCAGGCCGGTGGCGAATTTTTCCCTCGGCACACAGGATGGCTCTACGTCCGCATTTCAGTCTAGCCAAAAGAAAAAACTTTGCGCTCAAGCCCGACCCGGCTCAATGTTTCAGTACATTTTCGTGTATTCCGTCTTTTTTGTATTATCTAGCTTATTCTTTGTCTTCCCTCATCTTTTTTGGATTTGTACGCCTCGACTCCTCAGAAACTTCTATTCTGTTTTTTACAGTAGAAAAATAGGGTTTCAAAAAGCATTTTTTGGCTCTGTTAGGGTTTAGTCATTGCAGTTCTACGGTCACTTTATTTTTTTAATGGAGATAGATTTTTCTCTTAATAAAGAAATTGAAAGTATAGATTATGAAAACAATGTCAACGCGATTGGAACGGAGGTGAGTTATCTTGCTTAACTGAATCCGTTTTCCAGTTATTTCTTGGCTTAGTTATCTACGGGTTATTTTAACGAAATGATCAATAACCCGAGAATAATCCAACAATAACCCGAGAATAACCCAACAATAACCGAGAATAACCTAACAATAAATTTTAGGACTATTTCCAATTACTTTCACTTATTTGAGGGTTATTATCATGTTATTTTGGGATTATTTACGGTTTATTGTTGAAGAAATAGCTAATAACCTGATAATAACCCAAGAATAACCCATGAATAACCTAAAAAAATCCTTATTATCTGCATATATTGGGTTTATTATGAGATTATTTTAGGGTTAATTCCATTTAATTTAACACTTATTTGTGTGATTATTATCATGTTATTTTCAGGTTATTGTTGAAGAAATGCCTAATAATCCAATAATAACCCAAGAATAACCTAAAAAATATTTTATTATCTGCATATATTGGTGTTAGTTTAGAGTTATTTCCATTTACTTTTACACTTATTTGAGTGTTATTACAATATTATTTTTGGATTATTTGCGGGTTATTGTTGAAATACCTAATAATCTGATAATAACTCAATAATAACTCAAGAATAACTTAAAAACAATCCTTCTTATCTGCATATATGACTATCTTTAAGAAAAAATTGTTCAAATTTGTAGTTACCTGGGCCAGGAAATGATTGCAATGATCCAATTGTTCGTAGTTTTCTTAATACTATTGTCCATAATGAGGTTGAGGCTTACGAACACTATTGCGCTTATGCACATCATGTTGGTTTCACTGTACGCAATGACCACAGTAGTTGTTGGGCTAAATCAAAGCAAATTAAGTTGAAAGATTATATATGTGGAAAAGAAGATCATAAGAGATAATCAAAGGTTGCCAATATGCTGAAGTACAGAAAAACTGATACAAGGACTGGCTGTCAAGCCATGGTTCGATATGTTGTTAATGTTGATGGCAACTGGACAATAAATAAATTTGTCGAAACTCATAACCACCCCTTGGCAGAATCCGCTGACAAGCACCTTCTACGATCCAGCCAGAAGATTAGCGAGTTAAATGCAGATTTGTTGAGATCAATGACAGGTTCAGAGATTAGAGCAGCGAACACATTTAATTTCCTTGCTACAGAGGTTGGGGGAGTTGAAAACTTGGAGTGTACAAGGCAAGATGCATATATATTTATTCAAAGGGAAAAAAGAAGCAGAATTGAATAAGGTGATGCCAACTCTCTGTTACAGTTATTCATGGAGCGACAAACTGAGGGTAACATGTTTGCATGGGACTTTCAAAGTGATGAGGAGGGTAGACTGACAAGTTTTTTCTGGAGTGATGGGTCTTACAGGCTTGACTATGATTGTTTTGGGGATGTCATCATTTTCGACACTAGTTACCGTTTGAATAAGTATAATCTATGTTGTGCTCCTTTTGAAGGGATTAACCACCATCGACAAAACATTCTCTTTGGATTTGGTTTTTTATCTGACGAGACAATAGAGTCCTTCAAGTGGTTAATCAAAACATTCATTCGAGTAATGAATGGTAAGCATCTAATTACAATTTTTTACAGATCAGGATCAAGCGATGGCAAGAGATATTGGTGATTGTCTTCCACTCATAAGACATAGACTATGTCAATGACATATATATAAGAAATTTTCGTCGAAAGTTCATTACGGTTTGGCGTACAAGAGCGTTAACAATCTATTTTACAAATGTATGCCGAAGTGTGATTCCGAAGAAGAGTTTGAAGATACGTGTGCTATGATGATTGAGCAAGGAAACCTACACAACAACGTTTGGCTAATTTCATTGTACCATGTAAGACATAAATTGTCAACAACATTCAATAAGAAAATATTCGCAATGAGAATATTATCTATGCAAAAAAGTGAGTTCACAAATAATGTATGTCATGGTGCATCTAAGCCCACTAGTTATCTCACTGATTGTTTTCTGGGTCTTGAAAATATAATGAAATCTTGGAGAATGAACGAGAAGAATGAAGACTTCAAAAGCTCTCAGAATGTTACTGCACCAGCGGTTAAAACAAGCCTCGTGTTGAGGCAAGCTGCTACATATTACACTCGGAAGCTCTACTCCATGTTTGAGGAAGAGTTACTGCATGGGCTATGTGGATTAACTATTGATTTCTTAGTTGATAATCCATATGAATTCTATGTTATGAATTTGGATAATCGGGACACGAGTAGAGCCTGGATTGTTACAATTGACATGGTTAATTGCGAGATCACCTGCAGTTGTAAGAAATTTGAAATGATGGGGTTGCTTTGCGCTCACTCTCTACGCGTTCTTAATGCGGTCAATTTAACAAAAATTCTTGAGAAATATTTGTTATTTAGATTGTCTGCTAAGGCAAAAAAAAACATATATGATTGTTTTGGATACAAACGTATGAATGACTCTCAAATGTCGGACCGAACTTCCAAGGGATTCTTATTTCGGTCACACGCTCAGAAGATTGCCTACCAACTAATCAATAAAGCAGAAGGAAATGAACACGCCGAGACATATATGTTGGAATCATTAAAAACAATATCTGTAGGTGTTGATGATATATTAGATGGGAAGGATTCTAACCTAAATAAAAAAATAAAAAAAAGGAAATCACATAACAGAGAGTTCATAGTAGATGATCCTGCAAAAATAAGACCTAAAGGTATATCTAATGCGAGGTTAAAATGATACTGGGAAAAAACAAGAGAGCTAAGAGTATATATTTCTACAATCCTTATATTCATTATTCTACATTACATTAATTTTCTCTAACTTGAACCACTATATACAGGAAAGGATCAAGAAGCATACATGAGCCAAGAACCGGAGATCCATTACGACGCAAATATGATTGCAGTGTCATATTCTCTGAGTCAGGTATAAAGCCATAATCTCACACTATTATTCTGGTTTTAGAACTAAAATTTGGTCGTTAGCATTCATTTCTATTTACAACAGGAATATGTGACACCGGAACCAACATACACCTCACTTCTGATGCATTCCATTACTGATCTCTAAGCTTACTAAGACAAACACCTTTTTATTAACAGAACAATGAACACTTACAATATATGTAAAGAATTGTGTAATATATGTTGAGGTTTTTGTGTACATATAATTGTTTTGATATGTTTGTTATGCGTACTTTACTATACAAATCTGTGTTGAATCTATTGTAAGAAACCTAACAATAATCGTGGAGTAATCATGTAATATTACGTCAACAATAATCCAACAATAGTCTGGCCAGAACTCCAGCAATAACTTGGAAATAACCTGACAGCAACCAAAAAAAATCATAGAAATAACCTGAAAATACCTTAAAAGTAACTTGACAATACAATGCAATAACCTATAACTTTCTCCCCAAATAACCTGAAAATAACCCAGCAATAACCTGGAAATACCATCGAAATATGCACTCGCAATAATCTAAAAATACCTTAGAAATAACCTGAATATACCCTGACAATAATCTAAAAATAGCATAGAAAAAACCTGAAAATAACCTGAAAGTGACTGGAAAATACCTTAGAAGTAACCTGAAAATACCTTAAAAATCGCCTGACAATGCAATAACAATAACTTGAAAATAAGTCCCAACATAACATGAAAATAACCTAGCAATAACCTTAAAATAACTTAGCAATATCACGACGATAATTTAGGTGCTTTTCAGGTTATTGCGAGTTATTTGTAGGGTATTTTTCAGGTTATTTCTGATGTAATTTCAGATTATCGCCAGCGTATTTTCAAGTTATTTCTGATGTATTTTCAGGTTATTCCAGGTCATTTCTATGATATTTTCAGAGTACTGTCAGGGTATTTTATGATTACTAACATGTTATTTTCAGGTTATTTCTATGATATTTTCAGGTTATTACTAGAGTATTTTCAGTTATCGCCAGTGTATTTTTAAGTTAAATCTAAGGTATTTTCAGAGTACTGTCGAGATATTTTAAGATTACTGACAGGCTATTTTCATGTTATTTCTATGATATTTTCAAGTTATTGCTAGGGTATTTTTAGGTTATTGCTAGGGTATTTTCATATTATCGTCAGTGTATTTTGAGCTATGTGCAAACACTTACAATATACAAAGTCATATGCAATAATATTCTAGTGCAACAAAAAGAGACTCATACAGACATCCTGAAAACAAATATCTACATCCATTCAAATACATATTTACATATACTCCAAATAATTCATGCTTATCAACAGGTTACTATGACCATTTCAAACATATTTACAGTCATTCAAATATCATCCAAATAATTTATATCTACAAATTCCATATGTCAGCTCTGCCCTAAACCAAGGCATATCCGCCTGTCAGTTCTGTTTATCCTTCCAATCAATTCTCTCTTTCAGTACAATTGTTTCCATATATTTACAAATAAAGATACCAAAGTTAATACTATTACTTTTTGTGGGAAGGTCTCTGGTCGTGGTAACATCCCATTTAGTCGGGTCATTGACGAAAGCTTCCCTGACGTCCTTGTGAAGATGTTTAATTTAGTAATAGAGATGATGGTTTAAATTGTTTAAATCATAAACAAAGGAAAAAGTTGCTTAAGTAATAAATGATCTAAGGCTTAGTATGATCACCACGTCGCAGGTAACTCCCAAATGCATTTTATTAGGCAAAGAGTCAAAGAATCTCCATTTTCGTTCGTTCTGATTCCCAACAAGTAGAGTACAATGACCACTATTAATTATTGGAACTAAAATGGCATCTACTTGGGCTACAACATCTTCTGTTACGTGGGCAACAATATCTCGCAAAGGATGGTATCTGTACATCTGCATAGTTCCAATAATTTTAAATGAGTTTATAAATTTAACAAGAGCATGAATTGATATAAATTAATGAGATAGTCGATGCTTACCTAGTGTGTTGGAGAGACGTATAAATAGGGTCTGAAAGAATCAAGTGACTGACGCTTTCTATTATTCAATCCAATGACAATCATATCAATATGTTATGTGTCAACTTCTTGATTATTCCAAAGTGTTTCGATGCACATTCAACTTCTATGAATATGTCTCAAAGCAATTATTATGTCATCTCTGCATTTTGATGAAATAATATTTATTAACTTCAGTACAGGATTTAGGCATAAGACAAGAAAAAAAGGATTAGCTTTACTTACTTAGATTGGTATTTCTGCAAGCAGATGTCTATGACCTTTTGCATGTGCGGGGGTATGAGTTCTCTAACAGGGAACTCTATGGCTGAAGAATCCACAACTGAATGTGTTGCATGAACAACACCAGGGAGGGCACCATCGAAGACAACAATTGCTCTCTGTTGTTCCTCCGGCTTTTCTTTAGCCAATTTTGTTGTACTAATTTTTTCCTCTTGTTTCCCAGCTTCATCGATCTCATGAGATGGTTGGGTAATCGACAATTCTTCTTCTGCCATTATTATTTTTCTTCTCTTTACTACAATGAATGGGGAAACTGCTGCACTCTTTTTTCCGGTGCCCCTAGACTTAATCCTTCGGACTAAGCTACCAAGAGGGTCTTCATGAATGTCTTCCTTTCCATGTTCCCCGTCACCTTTATTTATTTCTTACCCTATTTCAATATCAGCTGCAGATTCATCAAATGTAGTCATTCGTCCTATCGGTTGTTCTTCCCCCGCTTCCTCCATATAAGCATGCGGTTCTTTCATTGCTGGTCTTTCTTTCATCCCAGCAATTTCAGAACCAACAGGAGATTCTTTATTTAATATTTTCTTTATTTCTTTGATGTCGGTTTTCACCTCCACCATCATATACTCTAATTTATCTAATATGTTATTTTACAAAATTTTTGAATTGAAACAAAAATTTTTGTTGCTCCCTGAGAATTTTACTGATCTCTGTTAAACCAATGTTGGTCCCTGAATATTTCTCTGGATGCATAGGTTGCGGGGTGCTGCGACTTGGAACAAAAGGGATACCAATGCCAGCTTCTGGTGTTAGTGGTTCAGTGTGTGTTTCGGGTTCTGGGATGGACTTTGCAGGAGAGGAGATCCAATCAACTCGAGGGGCAAGTAAACTTTGCTCGTCATCCCTTAAATCAGCAAATGAATCAAGAACCTGCAAGTACATACATTAAAACAAATAACTAAATGATATAAATTACCAAATAAAACCCTGAACTTATAACAAAAAATAATATTATTCACCTGTACATCAGTCAGCCTCTGAAAGACTAAATGGATCCTTAAAGAGTTCCAACATATATTTATTGGCCACCTCAGCATGTGAGGTCTGGCATCAGGAACAACCGGGGCTACCACGAATGTGCGCTCATAAAACCACAGCTGCAGAAACATAATTAAATCAGGAAATTATTACCCAAATAAGAAAAAATAATTATTCACTGGAGTTGGATAATATACTAACCGTTAGAAGAATGACAGATCAGTTCAGGTATCCCCATGGCTGACCCATCCTTATTTTGATGACGCAGGCATTGACTTGCTCAATGAGGTGGTCATATACCGTTGCGACCCAATTAAATGAAGAAAAAATATCTAAATTCTCAGCAAATGGATAGAGCTCTGTGGGCGCATTAAAATTGCTGGTAAAAAAGAATCAATTAGATAACAAAAACTTAATAATAAGTTCATCAAGTGGAGTGGATGACTCTCCGAGTGACTCCTTCAGAAGTTTATTCTTTGCCTGTGTGACATCCACACCACTGACGGGTTTTTTTTCCCAAGTTGCTGTAGGCCCTCTGTTGGGCATCCTAATAAAAAAAAACTACTTAGTCTGCATCAAAACTTAGCTCATTCCCTTTCATTCTGAATGTCAGTCTATCCATATCCCAACAATTCAATATATGCATATTTAGGATGCGATCTTAAGGATAGGGGGGCATTTAAAAAAAATGATTCAGCTTTAACGTTCCCAGAATTGACCACGTCACCTGAGAGACAATTGACCAAACCTTGTCCAACACTTCTCTTACTGTTTATGGACGACATCTACAATTCATAGACTGTTTGTTCATCAATCTACAAGAATAAGATACATTTTATCAATGCTGACATTAACTCATCGATCATTCAAGAATAACAGAGGAATAACCATAGAATAACCTAGAAATAACCGGGGAATAAACTGCGGAATAACCAAAAAATAACCTAACAAAAACTGAGGAATTACCTGAAAATACCTCCCAAATAACATACAGATAACATTAGAAATAACCTACAATTTACCTAAAATAATAAAAAAATAACCTAAAAATAACTGGGGAATAAACTGTAGTAAATCGAAGAGTAACTTGAAAATAACCTAAAAATAACCCACAAATAACATAAAAATAACCCACGAATTACCTAAATTAACCTAAAAATTGTCATTAAAAAACCTAAAAATAACAGGGGAATAACCTAAACACAACTTAAAAATAATCTCAAAATAACCTATAAATAACATAAAAATAGCTAACGATTAACGTAAAAAAAACGTAGGAATAACCTAAAAATAACTGGGGCATAAACTGCGGAAAAACAATGAGTAACCTCAAAATAACCCAAGAATAACCTAAAAATAACCCACGAATAACATAAAAATAACTCACGAAGAACGTAACAATAATGTAGGAACAACCTAAAAATAACCGGGGCATAAACTGCTGAAAAACAACGAGTAACCCGAAAATAACCCATTAATAAGGTAAACATAACCCACGAATAACCTAAAATAACCTATAAATTCTCTTAACATAACCTTAAAATAATCTAAAAATAATCTAAAAAAAACATATAAATATCCCAAGAATAACCTAAAATTAGCCAACTATTAATGTAAAAATAACGTAGGAATAACCTATAAATAACCTAAAAATAACCTAGGCATAAATTGCGGAAAAAACGACGTGTAACCTGAAAATAACCCAAGAATAACATAAAATTAACCCAAGACTAATCTAAAAATAACAAATGAATAACGTAAAAATAACTCAGGAACAAACTAAAAATAACCTAAAAAAATAAAAAAAAACTGGGGAATAACCTATAAATACTAAACTTCGGAGTAACCCAATAATAATCTAACAAAAACACAGGAATAAATTCCCTAATAAACCATGTATAACCCAAAAATAAGCTGAAAATACCTCCCAAAATCTTCAACACTAAAATGTATACCCTCTAAGATAACTAAAAGACAAAGCATAACTTATAATCCGAAAAAAATAATAGGAAAATAAAATGACAGTTACCAGGACAAGTTTTCCCCTTCAATGACCTCCTTCATTCTCTTTGCCTCCTTCTTCCTCTGTTTCTTTGTCTTCGGCGGTTGTTCAGCATTGATCCTCTCCGCCTCTTCTGATTATGTTCTTAACGCCTCTTCGACCTGCAGGCTCTTTGGATCATCTAACTCCATGGTGTTGCAACTTCGAAGGTATCAAACAAAGGTAATTTGAAACCCTAGCAGAGCGAACGAACGACAAAAACCCTAGGAAAAAAAACACTATCAAAATTTCCAAAAATGACTTCTCGAAAAGTATTTCTCGGCAAAACAAAAAAGGCGGGATACACGAAAAGGCACTGGAACATCGGGCTGGGTCAGGCTTTAGCGCGGCGTCTTTTTTTACTATGTGGAAATGTGGTACCCGCAACTCCACGTGGCGCAATTGGACTGGAATGCAGACGTAGGGGACCGTACGGTGTCCTGAGGGAAAAATTCGCCGAGGTCGGGTTACTAGAAGTCTACAACAAGCATCAATTTGTTTCAGATATTGGAAGCTTTGAATCAATGGAATTTATAAATATTGAGAAATATTTTCATACATATCGTATAATGTTGTGTATTTATATATTTGAGCTCTAAACTATATATATATTTTTTTACTTTAAACGTGTATTTCAATTTTTTTAAGTTAATAATAACACGTATTTGATGTTACGTGAAAGATTTGATTGTTATGAGTATAAAAATCAAGGTTGGTGTGTTTAATATATAAATATTTAAGAGTTTTGGAGATGGATGTAAATGCCCTAAATGATAATTATTTATGTATTTGGTATAAAATAAATTGATGTAAAATAATTTTATTAATATATTAAAATAGCTCAAATTTCTTAATTTTATTCATTGTTAAGGGTCCGTTTGGGGCACCGCCATCGCAGTTTTGCCCGTTTAGATAAACTGTGTTTTGATAATTTTTTGAGTTTTTTTCCACCAATTCTGGCTAGGTGCTGTGACAGTTTTCTAGCTACTGTTTGACATATATATATATATATATATATATATATATATATATATATTGTAATAGTCACTGCAGTTTTTTGCAACATCAGATTATTCTTCAGCAGTTCCATAGTTATTTCTTAATAAACTGCAGTTGTCCCAAACAAGCCCTAAGTCTCTCAAAATAGTTGAATTAAAATTCATTGCCTATATAGCTTTGGAAGATTAAAAAAAATATTCTATGTGAACTACATACTACATACCATAGGAGCTCATGATATACTATATTTTTTAATAAGGTGTTGGTTTTGTTATAAATTAAGTGTGTGTTGCATTCAGTTATATATAACAATTGCATGGTTATGCATTTGTTAAATCCTTTTTAGGACGTAGGGTCACACATCATTCGTGAGTACATACAATTCAATAAAAGACTTTGCATCATAAGAAGAGTGCAAGAGGGAGAAAGACATGGAAAATATCCTCTCGGTAAATATANTTTTGCAACATCAGATTATTCTTCGACAGTTCCATAGTTATTTCTTAATAAACTGCAGTTGCCCCAAACAAACTCTAAGTCTCTCAAAATAGTTGAATTAAAATTCATTGCCTATATAGCTTTGGAAGATTAAAAAAAATATTCTATGTGAACTACATACTACATACCATAGGAGCTCATGATATACTATATTTTTTAATAAGGTGTTGGTTTTGTTATAAATTAAGTGTGTGTTGCATTCAGTTATATATAACAATTGCATGGTTATGCATTTGTTAAATCCTTTTTAGGACGTAGGGTCACACATCATTCGTGAGTACATACAATTCAATAAAAGACTTTGCATCATAAGAAGAGTGCAAGAGGGAGAAAGACATGGAAAATATCCTCTCGGTAAATATAATAATTCTTGAACTCTGGTGAGCAAGAGGAATGTCGCATTTCCAAGGTTTTCTTAGTTACAGGATTTTCAAAGAGTGAAAGAGAAAGAGGTATGGGGAAAGAGATCCAAAGCCATTCGGGAAAGGGAGACAAAACAGTGTCTCCACTCTCCTCTTATCAACCCTTTTATACACGAGCGAGAAAGACTACAAAATTACTAAGTAGCACACCAAGTATTGTGTTGTTGACTTTTCTTTGATGCCTTAATGGAAGCTCAATGTTGTGGATATAAAGTTTTGTCAGCTAATGTCAGATATTACCGGTACGGCGGCCATCTTTGGTGCCAAGGAGATGGGACTAACTCCCCAGTGTCATATGACATCTTTAATGAGGGATTGATATATGTCCTGGTTGTTTATGATGATGTCCACAAGTTTACATAGGCTGGTGGGTTCAATTCAACCACTTTGATAGGTGGGTTCAATTCAGTCATTTCAGTAGGTGGGCTCATTACATTAAAAGAACACTTAGCACTTGTATACTTATATTTTTGTTTACATATAGTTCATGATTCTTTGATCTCTTAGATCAAACATATAGTTCATGATTCCTTTAACTCTTTGAGACCATCGAGACAGGGATGCAGCTTATCTTGAGAATGACTCCTCTTATCCTTGGCAGCTCCTAGCTTGTCCTGGAGGGAATTATATATCTTTATGATTTATAACATTCCAAGATTGGCCTTCGCCTAGGGGCATTATATGTTTATTTTGAAGGGAGTAATCCCTGGACTTATGTTAATGATCCGAATATGATTTTTCCTTGAGTGCCTTGACTTATGGTTGGAAAAGAGCCCATTCTAATTTTATGTATCCTACCTATTGAGGCCTGCTAAAAGTTTTTTAAGGATTTCAATTCAGGCATTTTTTGTAATTGCATGTTCTTTCCCTTTAATTTCATCCAAACTATTTCAAGAAATAGGAACAGGGTTAAGTTAAAGGTCATAAAGGATATTAATTACAATATTTATTCATACTCAGATAGTTGTACTCCATTTTAAAGTTTTTATAGGGTTTGTGAAGGGGTAGAGGCAGATCCCTGTGTATTCCTTTGAACACTTTTTGCATTTGAGAGGTAGTTGAAGTTTTTTCTTGAAGATATGAGAATTTCACATATGGAGCAGATTTTTTGTCGGAAAGAGTTGGTAACTCCTTTGATGTAGGAAGAAGTGTCTAGATCGACACTCAAAGGGAGATCACAAAAAAAGGCCAAAACGTTGAAAAGAGAGAATCTTTGGGAAAGTGCCTCTAGATTTGAATAATTCGACAGAGATTCATCTTCATGGCATGCTAGAAAAATCAGAACAACACTCTTTTGTGGATGTTGCTAATTTGAATCCCTCCAGTGAGGAGTTTTTGACACATATCTTCTCATTCTTCCTTTTTTTATATTTCCCTGTTTTGGATCCTATTGTTTAGATGTTGATATTGTAGGTGAGTTTTATGGTCAAACCCTCAATCAGGAAGAAATTCTAGAGAGCATGCTGCAGTGAGGGGTACATCTCTTGCAGATCAGGTTGCTATTGATTTCATTTCTGATCAAAACAATGATGTTCCGCCTATTGTAGGCAACATAACTTAATCTTGTCAGACTATAGGCCCTATCTTTAGCGACTATGATATCTTACTACTCTCCGACGAATCAATGGGTCAAAATGTAAAAGAGCTTTCAAAAAGCAAGGTGGAGATCAGGGCTCCATCTGGGATGGGTGAGTCTACCACACGATAATGTCTAAAGTGTTGTTGACATCAATTTTTGATGTCGCATAAGCAGGATTTCCATTTGAGGATACAAGACTATGTTTAGCTTCCCATAGTCCAAGTCAACCCATCATACCTCTAGGTACATGTCTCTTGGGATTATATTTCATGCATACTTAGCCACCAAGAGCTCAAGAGATTCATTATTGAGACATCAATGTGTGCTGAGGGGGCACGCTATCGAGTTAATTCTGCTAGACTTTAGTTGTCACTTAGGCGAATGTCGATCTATATTTTGTCTGTTGGAAGACTTTGATTGAACCAATGGATCTCATTCACCACGTTGAGTTTGAATCAGACTTAAATTGGTTCGATCATCGATGAGTTTGTCCAGACAGCCTCAGATGATGAAACAGACCACGCGAATGTGTCTGAAATATGGAATTTGTTTAAAAAAAACACTTTTAAGCTTTTCAGAGCCTTCATCTAGTACCACCTCTTAGAATCTTTGGATCCTTAAGATGGAGCCAGAGACGGTGACCCGTCAAAACATATGCCAACCTTCTGACTTAACCATGCACTCACTTAGAAGTTGTGATAGAACACTATGTTAAATGGTGTGCTAGGCTAATGATTAGGATGTCATGCAGTCTTTTTTGATTTCCTAGATATAGTTCTCTATTAGTTTGGTTGCCCTGGGCAAGCATCACTTTTTGTGTTTTTTGTGTGCTTGCCTGTTTACTAATTTTGATATGCATGATAATATATTATGTCAATCTTCTTACAGTGAGTCATGCCTAAAATACACACCGCAAGCGTAACAGAGAGGAGCAATGTAATGATTTAAATACTAACACTTTTATGCAAACGCTGCTAAGCACCTCCCGTCCGGCATAACTCATTTGTGTTACATATGATTGACTTTGCTACTAATATTATTTTCATGCAAATCGAGTCTTTTTTGCTTTTTCATATGTACCTTTTAGAGTTCCTAAAAGATTCTTATAATAGAAATAAGGTACGAGTACGGGTTTTGAGGCATATGACGGTTGGAACCACATTACAGAGAATAGAAGACACTTGCTCGTGTCTTGTACCTTAATTCTAACTTCCATTTATGTATAATATTAGGACCAGGAATGTACTCATGCAGATGCAAGAATAATTCTTTTCTGGAATATGTTGTAGACCCAACAACACCCAGTCTTTTATTATTTAGTATTTGACTTACTTTACTGTTTTATTAACATGTGTGTGTGCTCTAAACTTGTTTCGCCCTTTTTACCTTGTGGATTGTTTGGGAATTGTGTGGACTGATCCCGACTTTTTATATAGATATAAAATGCGATGTATGGGATAATATGTTTAATTTCTTTAATAGTTATTTTTAATTTACAACAAAGCCAAAAACTTCGATCCAAAGCAAAGCTAAGTAAGTTTTCCTCTATGAAATAAATAAGAATACAATTATAATATTTAAATATGGGATACTACGCAAGTATATGTATCGTTATCAAGTAATATACAACTTTTTGATTAAGCCGTAAAAATTGAACCCACAGGGAAGACTGCAATTTGCACTTAAGAAAACTAGAAATTTTAGATGATAAAAATCTACTTAACAAAATATTTATACTTAAACTTAAGATGTTATAATATGAATGAAAATTCGATTATTTTTGTAATTTTTTATTTTATGAAAATAAAGTAAGCAACTAATTAACTTAACTAAATATTTGCAAGATGAAGATTATATAAGTAAAATAATTTTTTCCTTATCATGAATCAGTAATAAATATAAAAATTCTATTGTGGAAGTATGTTAAATGTGTTGTGCCAAATAGCAACAATAATATTTTTTACTCTTACTAGAGATACTATAAAGAACATTGGTTAATCTATAGTTTGAATAATCTTGAAGACTGGTTAGGTAAGAAAGATACTAGATCTTACTCTAGAGTTCCCTCTTCTCCCTTCACCTGGGGGCTAACATCTCGTATCAAAACCTAAAACTATAAATCAAATTAGGGGCTTTAACATGTCACTCTAAAGTCCTCTAATTCTACACCCTTGAAAAGTTTATTTCCCTATTTATTTGCTCTCAACCCCATAAACTACATTCACATTCATGAAATCAATATGTGATTCTAACAATTTGTTGAGTTAGACAATGTCATCTCGGATCTTACATGTTCTCACAGCAGATATTAATATCTTAATTGGCTAAATCAAGAAGTAAATGAAGTGCAATGTTTAAAATCATTACAACTTCTTCCAACATTGAAGTTTAATACTTCACACAACTTCCTTTAGACACTCAATCACTTATCATTTTAAGTAAAAAGATAAATAAAACTACTCAGAATCCATGGAGAAAACACAACCACACATGAGTTTAAAAGTAGAAATCANTCTAGTTCTTCCTCCTTTGGACTCTACAATAAATTGTTCCAAATTTGAACCAATCCCTTTTCACACCTCTACGCTCGATCTCATTGAAGAGTCCTACCCTTTGAAATTCCTTGAAGATAATATTTCCTGATTTTTATTCGAGAGTTTTCTTAGGTGACTTTGGTCATTTAAGATGTAATTAACTATAGGGGTTTGCCCTTATAGAAAGGGAGTCTTCTTAAGTGACTTTGGTCATTTAAGATGTAATTAACTATAGGGGCTTGCTCTTATAGAAGTTTTCTTAGGTGACTTTGGTCATCTAAGATGTAATTAACTATAGGGGCTTGCCCTTATAGTAACCATGTCCGAACCCAGCTTAATATAAACCCTATTTAATTCTTTATATTAAATAGGGGAACTTGCGGCAATACATTGGTTTCGCAGACCAAACGGATGGCATAACTTTCTCTAGTTTATTTGATCAACCCTCACCCAAGGTTTTGCAGACCAAACGGACGTCATACTTTCCTTAGTTTAATTGATCGAGCCTCATCCTACGCAGACCAAACAGACGTCATACTTTTCTTAGTTTATTTGATCGAGCCTCATCCTCAAGTCTTGACAAACCAAATAAACGTCATACTTTCCTTAGTTTATTTGATCGTGCCTCATCTTCAGGTCTTGTGTTTATCCTTCGGGATAGATACAGGATTTGAGGTACAGTGCTCTTTCATTTAAAACTACAAAAAATATGGGGTCAGTTTGATTTCATACTTCAACGTCCTTCCGAAGTGGGCAACGGGATTTCAATTCTGGTGACTGACAGCTTCTTACGGGAAACTCCCTTTGAACCCCAAAATAACCTCGAAATTACCTCAGACAAAAATGGTACTGTCTTCCCCCTCACAATGACTCCTTCATTAGCCTCAGAGAGATTAGCATAGAACTCTTGAACCACAAAAGTCACAGTGTCAACAGAAAAATAACAGAACCGTTCCCACTGGCGGCTAACAGTCAACTCTTCTACAACTACTCCCAGACTTTTTAAACATCGCTTAGGAATTAATTTCCTCGAATGCAGTGCATCATTGTATCAATCCTGAGATCTCGAACTAACAAACTTACTTGAATCAAATGGACCTTTCCCTTTGCTTCTCTTCATTCTTGGTGCCATTTTCTAAAAAAAATATATGAAATTCAAAATAAATTCTACAATCAACTCCAATTCACTAAACTCAACTCCCAAAAGCTTAAACAAATAAATCCACTTATAACGTGAATGGTTTGGCACTTAGGCAGTGCCAGTACACAAATTTTGATTTGTTTGATTTAAGTGAAATGCACGTCTAGCCTAAGTCAACCAACCCCTAAATTTAGATTTGTTCAATTGATAAGTGTGAATGGTTTGGCACTTAGGCAGTGCCAGTGCACAATTTTGATTTGTTTAATTTAAGTGAAATGCATGTATAGCCTAAGTCAACCAACCCTATATGGTCTTAAAACACTGTAATAACTATTTCCTCCCCTCTTATCTCTTCTCTTACTCAAGATTCACCAATCTTAACTAATTTGATTCAGCACTAAATAATACAAAATTTCTTATAAACAAGACACTTATATTAATTCATAAACGATTACAAAAACTTTCAAATACATAAATTTTCAATCCCAATAGTCTCAGATGAGAAAATTCCTAAACATAATACTAGATCTTAATAACATAAAACACACATTAAAACCCTTAACATAAACAAACACTACACACATAAACAATAAATCATGAACTTAATTCCACTCTCTAGTTGATGGAACAAATTTTGGTCTATCATTAGTCTCTCCTTCAGCATTTGGAACATATATCTAAAAGAATGGACGATGATTAATAACTTTGGTTGAATCATCTTCAATCCACTTGTTCTTCAGATACATTGCCTTGTCTGCTACTTTTATAAAAATTGGTATGGCTAAAATGCATCTTAAGTTGCCATCCCATATGATCCAGATGTGTGTTAACTTCCATCACTTTTGCTTTAATTGAAGCCACACTAGCCTCAATTTTAGTGATTTTCTCTGCTATCCCTTCGATACTAATGACGAGGAAACTGTTATATAACTCTTGCGCACTCTGACTAATAAACTTCTTTCTTTTTACTTCCTCCTTCTTCAAATCACTCTCCAAAGAAGACATTTTTTTTGAAAAAATCTCTCTTTTACTTAAAGTTCCAAGTTAAATGGAGGTGTAGTTAAAATCTTTACATAACCCTTCTATTTATAGGCTTAGAACTCTTCCTATAACTCTTAGGCATGTCCCAAAACTGCTCTCACATGTCCAAGTTAACCAATTCATGGCTAAATCTTCTAGAAACCAAATTCGGACATGTTTTTTAATTGTTGCGCTTAAGCACCGGATTTTAGCGCTTAAGCGCCAGTGCTCAATTTAGTACAGGTCAACTTAACATCCAAACATTTGTTCTAACATGTTTAAGTCATCTTTTAAGGTCTTAGAATAATCACTAACTCAATATATGGTCAAAATACTACAAGAATTTTCTAAATCGCACACTACAACATAAAAATAAAAACATAGATAACTATGGGTTGCCTCTCACGGAGCGCTTTGTTTAACGTCGTCAGCCCGACGTAACCAATGCTTATTCTGGTTGACCCAACATCAAAAAAATTATTTAACTTAAGTTGGTCACCTAAAAAGTAGGATTTCAGCCTTGACCATTCACTTTGAATATTTTATCAGTTTTAGGATCTTTGATATCCACAGCTCCATAGGGATAAACTTTCATCACAACAAATGAGCCCATCCAGGCCCATCAACCTGGACTTAAGTTTGCCTGGAAATAATCTCAACGTTGCATTATAAAGCAAAAAAGGTTGTCTTTGCTGAAAGATTTTAGTAAGAATCCTCCGATCATGCCACATCTTCATATTTTCTTTGTAAATCTTAGTACTTTCATGAGATTCATTCCTTATCTCTTCAAGCTCATTCAATTGCAATAACCTCTTCTCACCAGCATCTTTCAAATTGTAATTAAATTCCTTAATGGCCCAATATGCTTTACGCTCAAGTTCAACTGGTAAGTGACACACTTTCCCAAATATTAGCCTGTTTGGGGACATTCCTATAGGAGTTTTGTTTGCAGTCCTATAAGCCCACAAAGCATAGTCAAGTTTAGCTTACCAATCCATTTTAGTTAGATTTACAGATTTTTCCAATATTCTTTTTATTTCACGATTGGATAATTCAGCCAAATCACTTATCTGAGAATGATAAGTAGTATCACTTCTATAGTATATATGATATTTCTTTAATAATTTCTCCATTATTAAATTTCTGTAATGACTTCCCCCATCAGTTATGATTACTCTTAGCATCTCAAATCTACAAAATATATTCATCCATAAAAACTTTGCAACATTTTGAGCATCACATCGTGGTAAAGCAACAACTTTATCCATTTGGATACATAATCTACTACTAACAATATATATAAATTTTTGAAAGATGGTATAAATGGTCCCATGAAATCAAATACTCAAATATTAAATTTCTCAACTTTAAACACATAATTGAGGGGCATCTTTTCTAGAAATATTGTCTACTCGTTGACATCGATCATAAGTTTTGATATAAGCATTAATATCTCTAAAGATTGTAGGCCAACAAAATCTAGATTGTAAAATTTTGTATGTTGTTTTATCAACACCAAAATGTCCTCTAAAATTAGAATTATGAAATTTTTTGATAATTTCATAAGTTTCTTCTAAAGGCACACATTTTCGAATAATAAGATCCTTTCCTTATTTATATAAAAATGAGTTATCCAAAAAATAAGTCTTAGCTTCAGATACAAATTTCCTCTTCTGTTGGTATGTCATTCCATATGGTATAATATCACTAACAATGAAGTTCACAATGTCGGCATATCATGGAACACACCACTCATTAACTTTGAACAATTCTTCATTTAGAAAATGTTCATTAATTTCTTTTTCAAAACAGAGTGGTTTTTCTAATTCAAGCCTAAACAAATGATCAGCAATTTGATTCTCAGCTCCCTTCCTATCTACTATGTCAAAGTCAAATTCCTGCAAAAGAAGAACCAATCTATTCAGTCTAGGTTTTGCACCCTTCTTTTTCATTTAATACTTAATAGCAGAATGATCTATGTGCACTATACATTTAGTTCCAATTAAGTATGATCTAAATTTATCAAATGCATATACTACTGCTAATAACTCTTTCTTAGTTGTGCTATAATTAATTTGAGTTTCATTAAGAGTTCTACTAGCATAGTAAATAACTTTAAAAATCTTATAATGTGGTTGTCCTAAAACAGCTCCAATAGAATAGTCACTAACATCACACATTAATTCAAAATGTTTTTCCCAAGATGGTGAAACTATAATTGGTGCAGTGACTAATTTTTCTTTTAGTAATTCAAAAGTTGTTAGGAACTCTTTATCAAAATTAAAAATTACATCTTTTTCAAGTAAATGGCATAAAGGCTTAACAATTTTTGAAAAATATTTAATATATCACCTGTATAATCCAGCATGTCCTAAAAAACTTGTAAGTTCCTTCACACTTGTTGGGTGAGGTAAATTAGTGATCACTTGAATTTTTGTAAGGTCTACTTTCGTACCATTTTCTGAAATTTGATGTCCCAAAATTATTTCTCCTGCTACCATAAATTGACTTTTTTCTCAATTAAGGACTAAATTTGTTTCTTCACTACGCTTAAGAACTTTTGATGAACGTTCTAAACATGAGTCAAATGAAGTTTCAAACAATGAAAAATCATCAATAAGAACTTCAATCCCTCTATCAATTAAATCACAACAAATAGTCATCATGCATCTTTAAAATGTAGCAGGTGTATTACATAAACCAAAGGGTATTCTTCTAAAAGCAAATGTGTCATAAGGACTAGTAAAAGTTGTTTTCTTATGATCCTCAGGAGCTATTTTTATTTGGTGATAACCAGTATATTCATCCAAAAAATAAAAGTATTTATGCCCAACTAGTCTATCCAGCATTTGATCTAGAAAGGGTAGTGGAAGAGGTTTAGTTTTCTATAATCAATGCATATTCACCATCCTGTGACTTGACTTGTTGGTATTAACTCATTATGTTCATTCAAAGTCACAGTCACTCCTCCTTTCTTAGTAACGCAGTGAATTAAACTAACTCATGCACCATCTGAAATAGGGTAGGTAATTCTAGCATCTAACCACTTCAGAATTTCTTTCTTAACAACTTCGTTCATAATAGGATTCAATTTCATTTAAGGATCATCCCTGGGTTTATAGTTCTCCTCCATAAAAATTATATGCATACAAAATGGTGGACTGATTCCATTTATATCAGCAATTGTCCATCCAAAGGCTTTCTTATAACTCTTTAAAGTTTTCATCAAACTCTATTCTTCTTCTGTAGTCAATTTTGAGGAAATTATAACAGTTAATTTAGAGGAATCACCAAAAAATGCATACTTCAAATGTTCAGAAAGTAACTTCAACTCAAGCTTGGGAGGTTTTTCAATGGATGGACGAAAAGATATATCTTTTTTTGTTGAGTCTAAAACTTCAAAACTTTCTCGAACATAATTTGAATCATCCTTATATAAGTTTTTATATTGAGTCAATTCCTTTTCTTGCTCGTGTTCCAACTCTTTCATCTCAGATTTCTCTTCATAAGTTATTTTGAAATGATATTCACTTAAGTATTTTATAACATCCATTCTATAACATTCATCATCTTTTCCTTTTGTAGGGTATTTCATTAATTAGGAAATATTAAATATAACCGTTTGATCATTGACACACATAATTAATTTTTCTTTCTGTACATCTATCATTGCTCTTCCTGTGGCTAGAAAATGTCTCCTCAAAATGATAGGTATCTCCTTATCTTCCTCCATATCCAACACTATGAAATCAACAGGAAAGATAAATTGATCCACTTTCACTAGGGCATCTTTTATAGCTCCTTTAAGATATGTTATTGAATGTTCTACTAACTGCACAGTTGCAGTCATAGGGGTTATTTCTCCTAATCTCAATCTTTTAAGTATTGATAATGGCATAAGGTTGATTTTTGATCCTAAATCACATAAAACTTTCCCATAAAATCTGTCTCTTATTGCACATTTAATTGTGAAGCTACTAGGATCTTTAAGCTTTTTGGAAGCTTTTTCTGAATTATAGCATTGTACTCCTCACTAAGTGCAACAGTCTCATTATCTTCAAGCTTCCTTTTCCTATTAAGAATATCCTTTATAAACTACACATAGTTTGGCATTTGTTCTAGAGCTTCTTAAAATTTTCCAAAAATTTTAAAAATTGCTTATCCAACCTTTGTTGTTGAAGCCTCTGAGGAAATGGAGGTGGTGGTTTTCTCAAATCAACTTTAAATGGAGAAATATGTCTCCCTAAACCATTTGGAGCATCCTCTTTTGGTTTGTCAATCTCTTCTCTATCTACTTCAGTCTCTTTTTGAACTCTACCTTCTAATTTTTTCCCACTTTTGAGTTGAATGAATTTTACTTGATCTTTATTGTTTTCTTTCAGATTTATTTCTGTATTATTGGGAAGTGTTCCTTGGGATCTATTACTTAATGAATTTGTTATTAATCCCAATTGATTCTCAATATTTCTAATTGTAGCTCCTTGACTTTGAAACAGATTTCCAATTTGTAACACTACTTCTTCTATAGACAACTTCTTCTCCTTAAAATGTGTATTACTGTTAAAACCTGGAGGATAAGTAGGTTTATAATTAATATATCCTTGGTTGTTCCAATTTCCCAATGGGTTTACTTGATTTTTCCCCCATTGTTGATTTTTACCACCTATAGTACTATTCCAATTGAATTTGGGATGGTTCTTCCAACCAGAGTTATAATAATTTGAATATGCGTTATTCTACTTATCATTTATGACATTCAAAGTTTCTAATGATGCTTGAGAATCTACCATTTGACATAATGAATTCTTTTCAATCATAGAAATTGGCTGAGAAAAATTCATTCCAAATGGGTCTAACTTCCTTAGAATTGCTGCAACTTGATTTACTAGCATGCCAAAAGCATCAGTTTCGAGAATATTGGCTATAGCTAATGAATGATGAGATATATATATGTGTGTGTGTGTGTGTGCGTGTGTGTGTGTGTTTGTGAAATGCAATGTATGAGATTATATGATTAATTTCCTTAATATTTATTCTTAATTTGCAACAAAGCCAAAAAATTGATCCAAAGCAAAAACTACGTAAATCTTTCACTATGAAGCAAATAAAAATGCAGTTACAATATTTTAATATGAGATACTACGCAAATATATATATCGTTATCAAGTAATATAGAACTTTCTGATTAAAACCTGAATATCGAACCCACATGGAGAACAAGATTTAGTAAACAAAAGTTACTTAGCAATATATTCTTACTTCAACTTAAGATGCTAAAATAGGAATGAAAGTTTGATTCTTTTTGTAATTTTTTATAATTGAAAATAAAGTAAGCAACTAATTAACTTAACTAAAATACTTGCAAGATGAAGGTAATTTAAATAAAATATCATTTTTCTTATTATGAATCAATGATAAATATAGAAATTCAGTTGTGCTAGTATGTTAAATGTGTTGTGCTAAATAGAAGCAATAATATTCTTTACCCTTACTAGAGATGCTATAAAGAATATTCGCCAATTTATCGTTTGAATAGTCTTGAAGACCGGCTAGGCAAGGAAGATAATAGCTCTCACTCAAGAGTTCCATCTTTTCCCTCCACTTGGGGGCTAACATCTCGTATCAAAACCTAAAACTATAAATCTAATTGGGGGCCTTAGTCTGTCACTTTAAAGTCCTCTAATTCTACACCCTGTAAAAGTTTATTTCCCTATTTATTTGCACTACCCAATGAAATACATTCTCATTCATGAAATCAATATGTAATTCTAATCATTTGTTGACTGAGACAATACCATCTTAGATCTTACATGTTCTCACAACACGTATTAACATCTTAATTGGTCAAATCAAGAAGTAAATGAAGTGCAAGATTTCAAATCATCACAACTTTTTCCAACATTGAAGCCTAATACTTCACACAACTTCCTTTAAATATTTAATCACTTATCATTTTAAGGAAAAAGATAAAGAAAACCACTTATAATCCATGGAGAAAACACAACCACACATGAGTTTAAAAGTAAAAATCATGCACACAAACAAGAAATCTAAATTAAAATCAAGTGTAGTCACAAAGATAAACACTTATCTCAAATCCCCTCCATAAAATTCCTTGAATTTCTTTGAATTCTCTTCCTTCACTAACAATACAAACTAAAACTCAAAAAGAAAAGAAAATGTGGCTGACAACGGCTGCGGCGATGATGGGCGGCGGCGGTGGCGGTTTACTTAGATTGATGATGGCTGCAAAATTTAATGGATGGTTGGCTTCTTCTCCTAGAAAATCTAAGTATTTTCTTATAAAAATCCAAGGGGTGCATTGGTCTCTTTTCAAAAAGGTGTCTTCTAGAAGTTGCTTCCTCAAAAGCCAATTGAATGAATTTTTTTGTCCATGGGTTATTTCTTATGTTTTTATTAAGGGTTGCTTCAAACACCTCTTCAAAAATCTGCTCAAACTAAATATATCATAAAGTAACTACTTCTGATGCTTAAGCGCGGGGTACCTGACACTTAGACACTTATCCTTTGACACTTACGCGCCCCAGTTCATTTTTGCACCTTTCTTCATTTTTTATCCAAATTTGACCTTTTTTCACTCATTTTAGCATTTTTCATCCATTTGATTGTACATAAACGAAAAACCCACAAGTACCATTCATTGAAGTGCAATATCTCAAAATAGGTTTAAAAATGTGTACAAAACACTATATTTTAGGTGTATTAAAGCGTCAGAACTGGTGCCTAAAGTGTCATTTTATAGAGAACTGATGCCTGAAGCGCCTGAAGCACTAGAACTGGCGCCTGAAGTGCCTTTTTAGAAGGAGTGGGCGCCTGAAGCGCCAAAACTCAGAACAGCTCTATCTTAAGCAAGTTGGCGCCTGAAACGCCAGAGACAACTTTTGGCGGATTAAGGCAGTTTGGGATGAATTTTGAGCGAATTTCGAAAGGGACACTTGTTCTAAATGCCACATAGAGTGATTTAATGTATCTAGACACTTTGAAAGGTTCTTTTATAAAGAGATATGTCTCTTGGATCAATAGACATGTCTTTTTGAATTCAAAAGAGTTGACTTTTTGATAGAATTTTAAAGGGAATTTTGAATTCATTTTGGAGAGAGACAACCTCTAATAAAAAAGAAGGAAGTATAGGGCATGTGTGTGGAGAAAAAGAGGGGCTAAAGAGAGGCGAGAGGGAGAGAGTTAGAAGAAGGCAAGAGAGAGAGAGAGAGAGAGAGAGAGAGAGAGAGTTCTTCTTCATTACACTTCTAAGAGAGAATTGAGAGAGTCTGTAAAAAGGGAAAGTGCTTGAAGAGAACTTCTAGGGGTTTACTTGGGAAGGATTGTGAGATAAGTTGAGTTCTTTTATTTCTTTGTTTTTAAACTTATTTTTATATATGAAATCCGTGTTTTGTTGTATCCTTCTCATGAATTCTGAGTAGTCTTTTTTATCTTTCTCCCTACTTTAAGATATGGTTTTATGAAAAATTGATTTTTTTATATGGTTTTAAATGTCAAAAATTTGTGATTATTTGAACTCTTATCTTCATTTACTTTTCAACTGGTCAATTGAAATGTTAAAATGTGTTGAGAAACATATGTTTCAAAAGGGCTATGATTTCTACAACATAGTGAGANCCAAGTATAGTCACAAAGATAAACACTTATTTCAAATCTTCTCCACCAAATGTCTTGAAGTTCCTTTGAATTCTCTTCATTCACTCACAATACAAACTAACACTCATAATAAAAAGAAAGTGGCTGGCGGCGGCGACGACGACTTGGATGGATGGTAGCTGTAAAATCTGATGGGTGGTTGGCCTCTGGTGGTTGGCTCTGATGATCCAAGTCTTCTTTAATAAAAATCCAAAAGGCGTCTTGGTGTCCCTTCAAAATGTGCCTCAATTCAAGTAATTTTCTAGAAGTTGCCTCCTTAAAAGTCAATTGAATGAATTTTCGTATCCATGAGATATTTCCCACCTTTTTACTAAGGGTTGCTTCAAACACCTCTTCAAAAATTAATCTAAATTTAATGAATAATCAAATAACGACTACTAGCGCTTAAGCATGGGGTACCTGGTGCATAGGCGCGAGCCTCTAGCGCTTAGGCGCCCAAGTTCATTTTTGCACCTTTCTTCATTTTTTGCTCTAAATTTGACCATTTTTCACTCCTTTTAGCATTTTTCATCCATTTGATTGTACCTGAAAGAAAAACGCACAACTACCTTTTATTAAAGCGCAATATCTAAAAAATAGGTATAAAAATGTTTATAAAAACACTATATATTTTATATTTATCACGGACCACTTAGACTCATAGGACCTAAAATTTTATAAACTTTTTATAAAATTTTAAAAATAAAAATTTGAGATTAATTAAAATTTATGCTTAAAATATTCAAAATTTTTCTTGCATGGCCTGTGGGCTGAATTTAAAATTGTTTGCATGCATGGCTATACACCCATTCATAATTAAAAGAGTGCTCTACATTAGTACTTATTAGATAACTGCATCATCTACTTGTCCTGAGGAGAAGTTCCCGCGGTTCCCCAACCTGACTAACCCGACATAAGTTTTATACTTGGGTGATTGTCTATCACGCTTAGAATGTTAGAGCCTTCTCCTACCCAGACGGTGAGTAAGTCTTCTGTGAGAGTGTTCTGATTTCGTTAGCCCTACCTCTCGTTTCTTTCCACTTCGACATCTTTGCCACTTTGGTGGGTATAAGTCTCACTTTTGCTCTTCCTTGCTACATAAGGTCATAGGATCATAGTTTCCTTTTTTTGGCCATAGGGCTACTGATGTTCCCTTAGATGAGGCAATTCACCGATTGCTGATTAGGGGATCTCCATTTGTGTTGGGTCGACTACCTTCACAGTCAGGTAGACTTGCAGTCCTGATAGTTTAGGATGACACATCCATGGTATCCTGACCCTGCTATCTCAGCCTGATTAAAATCATTATACCCTTCCTTTGGTAATCTTTTTTAGCTATGTCGCTCCTTTTGACGCCTCATCAATGTCATCTTGTAGGCCCCGTTTGCTGATAAACCACCGCCCATTTGGGATACGATGATTCCCCATTTGCCCTTATAGCCCAGCTTGGCTTTGGGAGCATAGTGCGGACCCTATGAGTCGACTGGGTTACTTCACTGGCCTATGTGCCAACGAGCCGCTACCCATTTAGGATGTGAGAGACTCAATATTTGCCCTGTGGTTTAGCGAGAGCTTTGAAAGTCACGAGATGTTCCAATGTAGTAACCCTTCTTTGTGACACCTAACTAGTCTTCATTTAAAATGTAAACATGACTCATTTTATTGAGAGTATTCTTAGGCAACCCTGAAGATATAATTAACCAAAGAGATACATTCCTTTGGGAGTTGCTCTTGAGCCCATAACAAACACACATACTTGAATCTCTAGCTATGGGTTTCTTTCGTATGATTTTCATCACGGATATGTTTCCAAGGCATTTTCAACCCGATCTCATTTTGGGTGTACGCTTTTGGACTATCACGCAAAGTTTACTTCATAAAAGTTTTTCATATGATTTCTCTCGTCTATCTTCATTGTTGTATGTCTTTACATTCAAAATGAGCGGACTCTATGCAGTTATATGATTGTAACAAGGATGTATTGCATATACAAATTGTAGGTACATGATTTCAATAAAATACATAAATTATAGAAATTGCAGTTATATATATTAAAGGAAACAAAATGTCTTTCCCAAAATCATTTATATATGTTCAAGCTCATATGTGTACAAAAGGCTTTCACAGTTTGTTTCCATATTACATTTTGCATGCTTACAAAAAACATCTAGTAAATCTCTTGAAGACTTCTACCTGTACACAAATTTCTAAACAAAACAAAAATTTTTAATGTTTTAAACACATGTTCAAATTTTAAATTTCCATTTCCACTTAACTAAGAAAAAAGATTCATGTCGCCGAACCCACAACTTGTTGTCATCGTCGTCGTCGTCGTACTCTCCTAACTGGAAACAAGGACATAGGCCTATTTTGAAAATTATGCCCAACTTCATGCATTGTAACTATTGACTCCAGGGTGTTTGCAGGTGCTTTTGTGATGACCCCAAAAGCCCACATTAACTGCATTTATGTACTTTATCATTTTTTGCATGTCATTGGCAGTCACATTCGATCATTCCTTCCTTCATAAAGTCGATGTAACTTTGTAAGCCACGCTATATCTGTAACAAGTACAACCCCGTTAGTATCAATTGAGAAGGAGAAAATGCAACACAACAAAATATCACTCGTAGAAAACAAATTGATCATCCACATATATGTGCCACAAGAGATGCTTCCTAGTGAGTATGAAACCCAGTGCAGGAATGAATACATGGTAGCTCAAATATATGCCACTATCATCAACTACATATTTTATTTTCAATATCTACTTCATAACTTCCATAATAACCGTCAACCATGGCCTTGTATGTTAGCAACTGTAATATAATAATTTGCTCCCTACTGATGATTATTTTTCGGACATATTCTTCATTAAAAGGAATTTACTCTCCCTTACATCTCGATATGTTCATTTCTCATTTAGTTCTTTGCTCAACTAACATTTTTCCAATCATATCAACCAAATCAACTATTAGTTTTCCTCTAGCCTCACCAATTTTGGAGAAATTATTCTGCCATTTTGTTTTTATATAATGATTTATTATCTCAGGCGAGAAATCAATTTTGACCATGTATATGATATATTGAGAAGATAAAAATAGAAGTGCAGGCAGATACTTAGATCTATATAATACGTCAAATCTTGTGGCTGTCATAGGAGTTATAGGACTGCTTAATGTTTTTCAACTTATGCTCGACATTTCGAAAAACATTTCCATTAGCTTGTTCCAGCCCTTGCTCGATAAATGAAATGAAGGCTAAGGTGCAATCTTAGAATGAAATACATCATATAAATTCTCTAAAAAACATTCCCATGTGTTTTTTAGTTTCGGTTTCAATGCCCGCAAATGGTAAAATAAATAGGCCATTACTTCCCTCTAATAAATTTGTAGATAATAATACAACTAAATATTTTGATTTTAAATGGCATGCATTAAGATCTATAATTGCCTGCAACCAACAAGAAAATCATTGACAGTTGCCTTGAAACTTTAAAATTCCCTTGAAAGAGTTGTGATCACCTGTCGATATTGTTAGAGCCAGAAATGTGGGTGCTCATCAGTAATTGTTTCAAATGGACTAAAAATCATATCATGAGCTAACTCTCTTGAATGCCATAGTTTCAAATGAAAGTGGCAAGCTACATGCCGTCTCTGTACTAATATTTATTTGTTTTAGCAGGATGTCAATCAATTTCTTATTCATATCTTATTTCTCATAGACAGCCAAAATACACATGGTTTGCTTATTCCTGATTCTATCAAGAACAATGATGTGAAGCTTCAAACTTTCTCACTTATGTTTGGCCATCTGCACACAACGACGCCTTTACTCTCTATGGACAGCCTGAGTGTAAGCAAATAGTTAATAACTTGTATCCTGTCATGTGTTAATCTACACTCAAAGAGTGCTCTATATTTGCTTTCGATCAAAGAAACTAAAAATATCAGAGAACTAATAAAATTGGTACCAACTTAAATAGTTTTAAAATAATCCAAAGACCCAAAATTATATATCTTAAGCGCATTGACACAATCATCACTATCATAAACAATTGAATTTTGATAGAAAGCATGTTACTGCTATTTATAATTTGTCTTGCATCAAAACATCTTTCAATCTTTGATTATCTTGTCATGTAATAAATATCTCTCAGCTTGGCCACTGTCAATAGGCTATCTCACCTTTTCATTCATTCGCGGTGCACATTGTTTCAATCACTTTAGTGAGCATATGAAAATTAAGAACGTCTTTGCCAAACTTAATCATTTTTAGTTTTCCACCTCATACTTTCTTCTATCCTTACTTTAATAAAAACCACCAAATTTAACCGTAGTGAAATTCATCTTCTTGATATCCACGATCATAACTCCTAAAAGATGTATTGACAATGAAAAGATTATTAGAATAAAAAAACCTTTCTATGAAAACAAAATAAAAATTTATACTTTATGAAACAGAAGCATAAAAATGAAAATCATAGTTTCAAAATTGAAACAAAAATGGTACAAATTGTAAACAGCCTGAATTTCAGTAGTGAAATTCAAATAGAATGTTTTGGAAGTATGCAAGTAGAATGGTTTGGAACAAGTAAATAGACATCTTTGGCTCGAAAAGTCAGAGAACTAGATGTTCTCTTAAAACTGACAATGGCGTCATATTGAAGAACATATGTGGAGTTTGACTTCTTGTTGTTAACTCTCTTGACAGTAAGCCATTCATGCTCTCCGTGTTCTCGTCAAGTCCTTGATCACCTCCTAAATGCTCTCTCTACACCCAAGGATTTTAGTAAGGATCAATAATTAAAGTCCCAAGTTGACGGATGTTATGCTGAGTTTGGCTTTTGCCAAGACTTTGGTGCAGAGAGGGAAGAAAGAAAGACTATGACTTAGGTAGTATTAATGACGCCGTTTAAGATTTTAGGAAATTATACACTGTTTTTATGGTGTGAGACATGTAAATTATAAGGTTTAGAGTGGAATGAATGTAAATCCCGCTATGATAAAAATACTAAAAATGCTAATATTTTTTCGATGCTTAAATTCTTTCATGAACTGAATACAATAGTATGAGGCAAGGAATAATATAGGAGCATGCTTGACTTGAAATGCTTAGGGGAAGATTATCCAAAAACTTCCATCAAGTGCTAAAAATGAGTTAGTCATGCTAAAGTACCATATGAATAGCAGCAATAGTAACCAATCAGCATAAAGGGGAAGAAAATTATTCATGAATCAATAATATCAACAATGTCAATCACCAAAAATGCTTAGTGTAGCTTCAGGATGCCACTAATTTAAATATGTATCTGTAAATGAGTACAGATGTACAGTAAGGTTCGGCCTGCAACTATAGACAAAAGACTGATAAAAATGGTAAAAATTTTTTGGGAGACCATTTGACAGCAGCGACTACTAGACAAAAGAAAATCACACGTAAGAATAAGAATAGTGGATTTCTTTGGAAACAATTTGGCAGTGGTATGTGTTAGACAAATTGCTGTCTAGAGGAGGCTTGGTTTAAATGCCTAAGTGGTGCAAAAACGACTATTGCCAGCCAAGCACATCACCAAATCAAGTTTAGAACCAGCCAAATGAAAACATATTTAAATTAATCCCCCAAAAATCAAGCACAAGGGAGTACAACCACAACATATTCACTTCTGAATTAGATACAACTTAAAATGAATAAATCATTGCTCCTAAAGAAACTTAAAACCTAAAAGGAATTTCACATCAATGACAACTCCTGCTCAAAGAAAGTCAGTTGATGTTCATTTGTGTTATTCGTGTGTTGGCTCCTAATACTCACCGAGTAAATAATAACCGGCCTCGTATGTGCCAGATAGATGAGTTTTCCTACAATTATTTGATATCTTCACTTATCCACAACAATGTTTTCTTTTTCCCTATTGACTTTTAATCCGGATTCATTATCAGCAGACTTGCATCCAACGATCTATTTCTCCTTTAGTAGATCTAGGATGTATTTACTATGTGATATAATAATGCCTTTCTTAGACGTTGCTTTCTCCAAACATAGAAAATATAACATGATTTCTAGGTCATTGATTTCAAACTCGATGACAAACATTTCTTTAGTTTTGAGAATCTCTCTTTCATCACACCAGAAAGAATCATATCATCCATATATACTATCAGTACAATAATTTAACATCTTTAAGTGTGTTTTATACATAGAGTATGATCAACTTGACCATTAGAATGCCCATTAGATCTCGTAATTTTTATAAACCTTAACCACTCTCTTGATAATGATTGTTTAAGCCCATAAAGACTTCCTCAGTTTACATACTAGGTGTTTGTAAGAATCATCCTCAAGCCTTGATCGTATCTTCATAAACACTTCTTCCAGAACCTCATTCAAGAGGACATTTTTATGTCAAATTGATGCAACCCACATTCATTGTTAATTTTTACTAAAAAGTGAACTCCAATAGTGTTAAGTTTGGCAATTAGTGTGAATGTTTTTTGATAGTCGATCCCATAGGCTTGAGTGAAATATTTTGCAAAAAGTGTCATGACCTGATTCGGGACTACTATTAACCCAGAAGGAAACAAACGATCGCATAATGTGAATTAAACTTTCTATATCCAGTTACTATTTAACAAATTTAAAAGAATTAAAATAATATATGTAAATTTATCTCATTACTGGTCTATGTCTTCTGTAAACTTTATCTTTTATAACGTTCATCGTTGATCACTTAATTAACCTGCAAATTTAGTTTAAAATAATTGTGATCGAAACGAGTCAGTGAATACTCATACTCATAAATCACAGTAATACATGAAAAAATAAGACAAATGTCAGTCAATTTTTTAATAAATCAATAACAATATTTGATGTTATTCACATAATATTTATATATTAATAATATATCAATATTATTTTACATCTATACAATCTTCATAAAAACACCATCTAAAAATTATGTCAATTAAGATACATCAATGTCAATATCTTTTTTCATATACATGCATGGATACCTTAGTGTTCCCCTACTAGTACCATCAAATGGTAACTCTATTATCATTAGGCATGCACATACAAGCAATCAACATAAACATATCGTCTATGTTTCATAGCATTTGATTCGACATAATATATAAAGCATCCACTAAATGCATCAGAGTAAGTAACTATAACATTCATAATAATATGACCAATAAAGAAAAAATCTCAATCAGAATATAGCAACTGCAAGTGTCATTAACTACAAAATAGTTGAAAAGAAACAATTTATTACTAGAGATTAAAAGTATGATTACTCACCTCGATGACAAATGATTTGTTCTTGAATTCTTCTTAACTTTAATCCTTTTAGAATTTAAGCCTAAAATAAACATGGGTATTGTTTTATTATTTTAATAAAATATTTACCTCATACTAATTTTCATTATTATGCTTTATGTAATCACGCTAAATTTTCTATTTAATCAAATAACCTAATTAAAGCTTACCTTATCAGTCGAACAAAAGTTTCTTCCTCCCTTTGCGCTTGACTTCGATTCACAGCACATGAAAGCTCAACATCGGCTCCCTCCCGCAGGAATTCAACCCTTCTTCCTCTCCTCTTCTTCGCTAGTTAGTCGAAGCCCTTACCCGCAAACGCACATCTCCTTGCTTTGCTCCATCCTGCTCGAGGAGTCGACACCGCCCTCTTCGTTGCTCGACCACGACGCCGATACGTCTCGAGTTTCTTTGTCGTCGGTTAGAATGCCTCCCACACCGTCCTCCTCCCCATTGTACGCGGCTCGACTGCCAGCTAAGTGAATCTTGCCTTAACCGCCTGTTTTATAGCTGAACTCATCGTGTAGGCTTTCGATTCATCTCCCTCTCTTTGGCTTCCTGACTCCTCACTTCATCTTCCATTTGTTTGTTTCCTCGACCCCTCCGTTCCTCTTCCTTGATTAGTTACCCCCTTCTATTTGTAACATAACTATTACAATCTTCCCCAATTATAAAAAATTAATCCTCGAAATTTAGAAATGCACCTTAAGCAAGCCAACATTATCTATTTATAAAACTAGGAACATTCAATAAAATAAAAAATAATCACTATAAAGCTAAAGACTCGATGTAAGGCGACTCAACTATAATTCAAAACATAATATTGAAACAAGAAGTATGTTAGGAAAATACCCTTATATAAGAAATCACCAAACAAATCAAACATCAATATCATCAGCAAATATACTCGAGGTCGAACATGTTGTCTTGGTTGACATTGGGTAGAGCTGAAGCCATACACTATCTTTTTTCTATCCACCTGCAGTCTTCTGTGACAGAGCTCCACCTGATTCTGATTTTCAACGCTCTTTAGGATAAGAGATGAACAATATCTTTTCATATGATCAGACTGACGACACTAATAACAAGTGTTAAAGCCAATTAAACATTCATATTTATGTTGTCTTCTACATTTGACACCAGTGACTACTATACCCTGAGTCGTACATCTGCTAACTCCACCCGAATTGTTCTTAGACTTCTTTCCATTAGATCCTTCTAAGTGATCTACATGCTCACCTTCATCATTATTCTTCCACTTGTGCATCTCCTTACGCTTCTGATTGTATGGTGTGGCACATACACGTCATGCAAACAAAAAGGATGGTTACTTTATTTGTATTTGATTGAATGATCTTTTTGGATCATAACCAAATAAAAAATTGTCGAGTTACAAAATTCCATAGAAAACTTGGTTATTCAACTTAGATGAAATAGTAATAGTCATGGGTATACTTGTATACTACAAAATTGGAATGAAATCGAATCTATTTCATTTCATCTTTGTCCAAAAGACCGCATTTTTTCCAATAAGTCTGTTTTTATGTTATTTTGTACTGTACAATTCCTTTTTTTGTGGGATCTGTTTTCCCCGAAAAGGGATGAGAAGAATTATAGAATGAATTGCTAGTTATGCCTAGATCTCGAATAAATGAAATTTTATTGATAAGACCTCTTCAATTGTAGCCAATATTTTATTACGAATAATTCCGACAACTTCAGGAGAAAAAAAGACATTTATCTATTACAGAGATGGTGCGTTTTGATTTTTCATTGTTTTTTTTTTACCCCTCAGTTTTACGAGAAAAAAAAAACGTAGTTAGGAATAGAAAAAAAAGTAAATTAGTGAAATAAACCTACGCTTAGTGAAGGTGAAGTTTAGAGATAGAGCAATTCCTTCTGTCGTGTATCCTCGATTGATGCAGCCTTAGATGCTTCAATTATCCATTTTAGTATTGAGCGAAAGGTTACATCTATAGGTTCTTTATTGGAGGTCAATA
>JXCR01066514.1:165521-179235 GCA_002079205.1 Phalaenopsis hybrid cultivar
GTTACATCTATAGGTTCTTTATTAGAGGTCAATACTACTTCATTTAGTACCAATAGGTGGCATCGGGGAAAAAACACTACACCTAGGAATCAACAACACAAAACTTTGTTATAAGAAACCCTTTTCCTTATCGGTATCGGGACTAAAAAGAATGGTTAGGAAAACAAAGATCCATCTCATTCGTACTTTTGGTACCCTTATAACCATCAAAGACCGTTGAAGTGACTAATTTATGGAAATAAAAAGCGTTGAGTACAAAGAAATCTTGGAGTTAATCAAAGACCGTTGAAGTGACTTTTTCTATCCACCTGCAGTTTTCTGTGAAAGAGCTCCACCTGATTCTGATTTTCAGCGCTCTTCTGAACAAGAGATGAACAATATATTGTCATATGATCAGACTGACGACACTAATAACATGTGTTAAAGCCCATTAAGCATTCACATTTATGTTGTTTTCTACATTTGACACCAGTGACTACTGTAACCTGAGTCGTACATCTGCTAACTCCACCCGAATTGCTCTTAGACTTCTTTCCATTGGATCCTTCTAAGTGATCCACATGTTCACCTTCATCATTATTCTTCCACTTGTGCATCTCCTTATGCTTCTGATTAAGCTGATAGTCAAACTCCACTCTTTTATCTTGTTCCACTAATACCGAATATTCATCGATCCCTAAAGGTATCAAAGTCTGTCTAATCGAAGCATTTAATCCCCAAAGAGATTAGTAGCACTTTTCTTTTGCAATAGCGATCAACTCTAGCGCATACATTGACAGTGCAGTGAATTTTGATTCATACTACATGACTGTCTTCTCTTCTTACCTCAACTTGATGAACTTGTTCTGCATCTGTCATCGAGCGAATAGGGGTACAAACCACTCTCTAAAAATATCCACAAACTTCTCCCAACTTATCTTTGTGTTGGGTATGTCCCTTAACCTGTATTAACGCAACTGATGCCACCACCTTTTGGCATCTCCATCTAGCACAAACATTGTCAGTGGTACTCTTCATTCAACCGGATAAGTCATGATATTTACCTTCTCTATTCTCATTAATCAGTTCTCCGCTTTAATTGGGTCTTCAATCTTTTTGAACAAAGGTAAACGCAAACCTTGAAATATCTTGAAGTACTTATCCATAGCATTTGTATGACTTTTGTTACGCTACGATCTGGACTCTTGAATCAGTTGAGTCATCATTGTCATCATTTGGGTGAGGACATTCGTGTTCATATTTACAGTAGGTTGTATTTCTTCATTTTCTATCGAATTTTCATCTTCTGTGATTTTGGTTGTATCGTCATGTCTGAATGGATAATAATTATTACTTTAACTTTAATTTTTTTATAATTATCTTATTGTATCGTTCATCACTATTTCATTAATTAGTTCTAAATCATGTTCTCTGATACCACTATTGTCACGACCTGACCCGATGCTTGAAATTAACCAAAACGAGAACATGGAAATAAATTTTCTATATTTAGTTATTTTTTAACATACGAAAGAAGTACTAATCAAAATAAATTAAAACAATATCTTTAAATTTACCTTGTTACTAGTTGTTGCATCTTCTACAAACATTATCTCTTCTAACGCTCATCATTAATCACTTGAGTAATCTGAAAAGTTAGTTTAAAACAAATTAGCTAAACGAGTAAGTAAATATTTATACTCATAAACCACATTAATAAAATAGAAAATGAAGAAATATGCATGTCTGTAAACTTTTATAAATTAATAAAAATATTTAATGTTATTCAAAAAACTTTTATATATCAATATCATTCTACATCTGTACAATTGTCACAGAATTATCGTTTAAAAATTATGTTAATTAAGACGCGTCAATATAAATATCTTCCATATATATACACGGGTACCTTAGTCTTCTCCCACTGAAGAGGTAACTCTATTATAATCAGTCATGCGCATACAAGCAATCAAAATAAACATATTATTTATGTATTTATTGCATTCAATTCAACATATTGTATAAATCATACACCAAATGCATGATAGTAAGTAGCTATAACATTCATAAAAATATGATTGATAAAACAAAAAATCTCAATCAAAATATAACAAGTTCAAGTGTCATTAACTGCAAAATAATTAAGAAATAAATTATTAATATAGATTAAAAGTATGGGTACTCACATTGATAACAAATGAATTATTCTTAAATTTATCTTAACTTTAACCTTTTTAGAATTTAAGCCTACAATAAACATGGGTATTAATTTATTATTTTAATAAAATAATTACTTTATATTATTTGAGGTAAATTTTCATTATTATACCTTATCCCACTAAATTTAAATACCTTATCCCACTAATTAAATCAAATAACCTAATTAAAGCTTACCTCACTAGTCAAACAAAAGTTTCTCCTCCCTTTGCACTTGACTTCAATCCACAGCACATGAAAGCTCGGCTTTAGCTACCTTTTGCAGGAACTCGACCCTTCTTCCTCTCTTTTTCTTCGTCAGTTAGTCGAAGCCCTTACTTGTAGACGCACAACTCCTTGCTCGGCTCTGTCTTGCTCAAGGAGTCGACATCGTCCTCTCCGCTACTCGACCTCGAAGCCAATACTTCTCAAGCCTTTGCGTTGCCAATCAGGATGTCTCCCATGCAGTCCTCCTCTCCTCCGTACGCTGCTCAACTCTCAGCTAAGTGAATCTTGCCATGACCGTCATGTTCTATAAGCGAACACATCGCGTAGGCTTCTGATCTCCTCATTTCCTCTCCCTCATTTTGGCTTCCCAACTCCTGATTTTGTCTTCTTTCTATTTATTTCATCAACCCTCCCTTTCTCTTCTTTGACTATTTGTTTCCCCTCCCCCATGTAACATAACCGTTACAACAATTATGGCGTTGAATCTCTCAACACCCAAATTAACTTTGCATATGATGTTTAACATCCATTTGCACCCAACCAACTTTTTATCTCGATGGAGTTTAGTAAGATTCTATGTGCCACTATGCTTTAGTGCTCGAGTCTCCTCTTCAACTGCTTTCCTCTCTTATGAACTTTCAAGAGCTTCATGAATAAATTTAGAAATTTGCACATTACTATTAGAAATAAAAGTTTTGTAGGATGATGATAGCTTCCTATAAACTACATAATATTAAATTGAATATCCAATGCAGCTTTTATTGTCACCAACAACAGAACAAGAAAGTGACAACTTATGAGTACTAGAGCTCTTGCCCAAAATTTCAAAAGAATGTGGATATGGCTTTTGGTTTGAGCAGTTATGTCATTGCAAGTTATCTTTCACTTGCTCAAGATTTTTCTTCCTCCTTGTGTACATACAAAGTTCATTTTTCTATTCTTCAATTTGTTGGTTGGACATCCTCAATCAAAATAGGAGGGCTTGATGGAGTAGTTGGTGAAGCTCTGTAGGTGTCATCAAGTGCATACCGAAATTGATGTTCATTTACACTCTCTAAACATCAAATTTGGGGTAGTAGAATTGATTTTCAGAAAAGATGACATCCATGAAATACTTATGTCCTTTTTGATTTTCAAATTTGGGGTAGTAGAATTGATTTTCAAATTTGGGGCAGTAGAATTGATTTTCAGAAAAGTAGAGTTGTAGTACTTTTTTGTCACAAGAGTGAAACACTTATGCCCTTTTTGTTATTAGCATACCCGAAAAAAATATACTTGACGAATTTATGGTCAAATATTCTACAATTCTACGAAGGGATGTGAACAAAGGATATACCTAAAGATTTTATGTGGATTAGTAGAAGAAAAAACACTAAAGGATAGATAACTATCAAAACATGAAGATGTGTTTTTAAGTTAAGAACTCAGCTAGACACTCAATTGATAAGATATATTGCAGTAAGAACGATTTCCGCCAAAAAATATTTTGTTGATGGGACGTCATAATTGAGCTAGATATTTCTTTCTCTCAACTATTTTATTTTAATGTGGAATATCAATAGATGAACTCACGTGAATGATTCCATTTTTTAAATAGAAAGAACCCAAAGATGGAGTTGAAATATTCTTTCGCGTTATTAATTTTTACAATCTAAATTTTTGCATTGAAATTGAGTTTGAATCTTGATATGAAAGGTTTGGAAGATTTGGGTTCTTTCAGATTTCTTTTTCATCAGGAACACCCAAGTGATTTGAATGTGATGCGACAAACCATCTGGCCACACATAAGTTGTTCGCCTTTGAAGGCCCCCAAATATCCATATGGATTATGACAAAAGGGTGTGAGGGTTTGTAATGAGTCATGGGATAACTACTTCAATTATATTTGACAAGTTGCAAATCTCACATTAATAAAAAAATAATTTCTTTATTGATAAACAAATGAGGATGCATATTGACAACATAATTGAATTAAGATGACCCAAATAACAAAGCTACAATAAAACCTGCATTCGATAAAGCTGGACTCAACATACTCAATAATTTGAGGAATATATGTGTGTTTAGAACGACTTTCCTTCAGCAGGTATGAACATTGATGCTTTTTAACATTACCAATCCCTTCCCCAACTCCGTTACATGTAATTCACAAGAATTTGCAGGGAATTTAGATGGACATTTCATGTCATAAGTAAACTTATTGATTGAAATTAAATGGTAGTCCAATTGTGGTAAATATAAAATAGAGAAAAGAATAATATCCTCAGAGAATTTCACATCTCCTATCCCAGCAAAATTTAAGTCTGATTAGTATACAAGTCTTACCGATCTGGATGTAGAAGCCTCCTGATAGTTGGCTAGAGCATTGATTCCTCCAGTCATATGATCAAAAGCCTGAACCTATGATCTAAGTTCTAAATCTCTCATTAATAGTAAGATGGCAAAAGAATATATTATCTTTGTGCGTCGTGAGGTTGGTGCGCTGCTCTTAATTACCTCTAATGAGTTTTTCATTACTTCAAGTTGTTCCTTGGTGAATGGTTCAGCCAAACCTTAGAATGAGGTAGCAGCATTAGCCTTTTGCTCTTGATTTTTCTTTCCCTGTCCAAGTTTCCAGTCTACAAGCTTTCCATGAAGTATCCAATATGTCCTTGATATGTGCAATCTTCTTGCAATAGTCACATATGATACGATTTTTCTCAAGCTTCGAGTCATGAAAAAAATTATGAGAGTACAAACTCGAGCTTTCAGTACTTGATGAACCCCCATTTCAAATCTGCATCAACTTCTTTCTACTCTCTTCTCTCCTAACTTTAGCAAAGGCTTCACGAATAGTTGGAAGAGACTTTGTTATCATGATCCTACGTCCCACATCATCCAATTCTTGAGTTAGCCCTACAGGAATTTGATAGTTCTCTTCTTCTCGATGATGGATTTAAATATCACAGCATCATGTGGACATTTCCACACATATGTCTCAAACATATTCAATTATAGGAAATACTTTGTCAAAATGTTAAAGTATTGGGCGACGCTTAGTTCCCTATGATAAGAATTATGAAGCTTAGTTTTGATTCCAACTAATTTTATAGTGTTCTCAATGATGAATTATGTCTCTCTTACAATCTCCCAAATTTTTTTGATAGTTGCATCGAGTAAAAAGTTTTCTCCCATTTCAGTGGCTATTGAGTTGACTAGCCAAGACATTATCATATTATCTTGATTCTTCTATGTGCGGTGGTTGGGGTTAGTGATCTAAGAACTTCGCATTCTCCTATGGAATGTTTCTCTTTCCATTTATCACAAATGCATATAAACACAAATTGGGGCTATTAAAGATAGTTATGATTATTGAGGTTATGATTTCTGATAAAGTTAGAGAAGTCAGTTGTCTAGACTGAATGCCGATTTTTTGATTCAGAGGTAACCTTCAGAGTATTTAGGGTTGTTGTTTGTTGTAGGAAAAGTTGGTTGGACTGTAAAATCAGCTGTTGTTGTTGTCGTTACAACCTAGGAGGCTTCCTACACAAGACCTGTAGCATGAAGGAATTTTTTTTTGTTTTGGTTGCCCTAGTCAGACATTATTTTGCTTGTGCTTTTGTGTTTATTGAGTGTGAACATGCACAATAGTATATTAGGGGCGGTTTTTCTTGCAGGTGTCGCGATAAGCTCCCCCAGCAAAGCATGTCTTATATGTGTTGCATGAGATAACCCATGCTAACATTTTTTGTAGGTCGAGTTTTTATTTTTCTTTATCATGTATTTAATAAAGTCCTAGGATTGAGATTGTATTTGAAATAAGAAAATGACATGGGTTCCGAGGTGGATGATGTGTCAAACAACGTGACAGGGACAAGGAGCAGCAGCTCATGTCCTATACCTTCATCATGAATTTATATTCTTGTATAAAATTAGATTCAGCCATGTATATGCGGAGTCCAACCGCTTTAACTTCTTTTCTGGAAGATGTTGCTGACCCAGCGGCACTCAATCTGTTATTATTTATTTGTTTGGCTTGTTTACTTTCCTGCTTCTTGCATGTACTTTTTAGTTTCGACATCTTTACCTTGTGGTTTGTCTGAGAATCTTGTATTATAATTTAGGCTCTTTAAAGAATTAAAATTATAAATGTTTTGCAAAAATCCTAATAAAAAATTAAGATAAATCAAAGTTTAGGATTAAAATATTTCAAGAATTTAAAATTTGCACTTTGCTTTTCTACATAGCCTTCGACCCAATTTTAAAATGATTGACGTAGCATGACTTTCACCCCAATCATATTAATATGGTCTCCACGCTTAGAATTGCAGTAGAAAATTGCATCATATTGCATGTTTCAAGGAGAAACCCCCATACTTCTCCAACTTGACTAGCCCATATTAGATTTCTACTTTAGGTGGTTCTTTAGTGGGATTACGGTGTTAGAGACTACTACAACCCAAATGAGGAGTAAACCTATTGTTGAGTGTTTTCAGTTTTATAGCTAGACATTTTTTTTCTCTTCCTTTTGGTGGCATCTTCGCTAATTACTTGACGAGTATAAGTCTTATCTCTGTGAGCTCTATATTTATGGGTCATAGGACTTAGAATTTCCTTCTTTTGACTTTGGGGCTACAAAGGTTTCCTTGGACGATGCAATTCACGGATTGCTAACAAAGAGTCTTTGGTTGTGTTGGCTCGAATAACTTCATGACTAGGTAGACTTAGGGTCTTAACATCTCAGAATGACGGATCTGTGGTATCCTGACACAACTATTTCTACCTGATTAGGAATACTCTACCTCTCCCTTATTGAGCCCTTTCGAGCTCTGTCATCTTATGATATCTCCTCTGAGGCCCCAATTGCAGATATGTTACCACACATTTGCAATACGGTGATTTATCCGCTACTCTTATGGCTTAGTTTGGCCCTAGAAGAATAGTGTGGATCCTATGAGTCAACCTGGTTATTTCATAGGCCCAGATTGTTGATGAGTCGCTACCCATTTGGGTTGTCGTCTATTCCCTCTCTGTCATGCGGCTTCGCGAGAGCTTTGAAAGCATCGGGATGTTGCTGCAAGATAACCATCATTTCGGTGACCTATTTACCAATCATGATATTGTAAGCCTCGAGAGATCCCACAAATCATCTCTCAAACTCTTCTTTCAGACTTCAAGCATTCTCTGGTGCAGAACTCCTTCTTAGAAGCCCTAAAATTTGATTTTATAGCATGAATCACGGTTTGGGCCATCAAGCTTCCTTCCTAAAGAGTTTCTCGCCCGTCGATGTGGTCATGCAGTTCTTCTATTGGGGTCGGCATGGCCACACCCGATTGTGGTGTGGTCACGCCGCCCTACTACAATATATGGTGTGGTCATGTCGGCTTGGTTCAATCAATAGCTTGGTCACGCCGCCTTTAGGCATGGTCACACCACTTTGAGACACTTTTTCGCTAGATTTTCTCATTCCAACTTGTTCGTGTTCAATTACTGCATCCAACATAACATGAACAAAATACTTTACTCAAGCGTAAATCTGTGATAAATAAATGAAATTAAAATGAAAAATGCAAGAAAATAATAAGTAAAATGACGTAAATTGGCGCATGTCAATATACTGTAATAAACCCAGAGTAGGAAAGTCACAATGATTTGGATTTAAGAATATTACATTCAATCATAAAGCATGCAAAAACAAATTCTCCTAATTCTATTGATCACTTGATTAATTGAATAGAAGTTTGTGATTTTTTTAAGGATGGATATGAGTAGAGATGCTAATTCGGGTCAGCGGGTAGAGTTTGGGTCTGACCCGAAAATCGAACCCAACACAAATATAAACGTGTCGAAAACTAAGTCCCGACCCCGACTCGCTAACCCGAACCCGACCTGAATAATAAATGGGCTGAATTATCTGACCCGAACCTTACTCGAAAAATATTCGAGTCAACCATAACCTTGATTTTTCGAGTCGTGTTAGCGTGTAGGGTCAATTTTTGACACCCCTTGACATGAGTGGATGTTAGGTATAAACTCTGACAATTAGGCTTAAAAATATGATTTTTAACTTTCTTATTATGGACACTAGTGTGAAGATGATTTTACCTACCATGGGATATTGCCCATATCAAACAGAATCTTGTTGATATGACAAAGAGTGTTTTCCCGATTCTCTTTCTATGTTAACGCTAAGGTTATTACATTTGGCAAAATAGAAAATGAAAATTTACATACGTCACGCATGATTCTTATGTATTTACATATCTCACACCTAAACTTTCATATTTACATACATAACACTTTGGTGCTTTAAACATATGCATAAAAAAAATGAATATTTCAATTTTAAAAATTGGTAATAATATTATTTTTTATGTAATATTAAAGATTTGAGTGTTATGTGTGTAAATATGTTTAGGTGTGAGATATGTAAATAAATGAGTATTGTATGCTACGTATGTAAAGGTCCCAATAAAAAAAATATTAGCATAATATTTCTCTAAAAAATAGTTTTGATAATAGAGAGGGTGAAGTCAAATATGCCTCGTGTCATTTGCCAACAGTTTAACATTCATCTATTTATTGAAATTTATTATTTTAGGCACCTCTGATTATTTTAAAGATTGATGAGCACTTTTCTTCTGGATTAGCCCAAAAGTCGACATGTGGCTACTATTCATCCATTCAAACATTATACCGTTCTTTCTAGATGTAATCTTAAAAATAGAATTAGTTAAGATGTGGTGTAGGTTATAATGTAAGGGATTTGAAAACATTACTTCAATTTGGAAAGATGTTGTGCTTTCACAGAACTTTTTACTAATGTGCCACTAATATATACATACATTGTGTGCCTACTAAGATCCTTGAATTCTTAATCATGAGAAGATAATATGTAGTACTAGCATTCTTTAATCCAAATATTGGGATGTCAAAAATTGATCTGACACAGCAACTCAACTCAGAACATCTTGATTTGGGTTGATCTTTTTAATTTTTTATTTGAATTTGGGCAAAAAATCCTAACATATTTAATTTTTTGGGTCACGTTTGGATTTGACCCAACAACCAAAATTGAATCTTCAACCCAAAATTGACTTGAATATGAACCATCAACCCAATTTGACCCAAAGTTGACCTAAAATTGACCAAAGTTTGACCCGAATAACTATCAACTATATATTAAATGGGTAAAATTTGGGTTAGTCGGGTTGAAGGTGGGTTGAGTTTAAGTTAGACTTATCCCTCGTTTAATATTTTAGTCAAGTTCATATCAGACAATTTAGAGAGGGTCGATTTTTTGTTCAAATCCAAACCAAACCTACAAATATGATTTGACAACCCTAACCAAATGGCATTATTTAATATCACTGTAACCGTTTATTCATTTAGAAATGAGTTGCACCTTTATCAACATGATTCACTGTAATTTGCTTATATATCAAATAGGCATCCATAAAATTAAATATTTGGCGTCCAGATATAGTATCCACTAGTTGATCTATATAAAATAGAGGTAAGCTATCTTTAGATAATAGTTGTTCTAATCACAGTAATTTAAAAATATTCTAAGAACTCTACTTTCTTGACCATAGCTATATTGGACAAGCAAGTGAGATAAATAATGGCTTCTGAGGGTTTAAGAATTTTTTTTTAAATTTTTTTTAGTAATAAACTTAAACATTAAAAAAAATTAAGAATATAATGTATTATGACCAATCCCAAGCATACATGCTATATTATAAGCAAAGATACCGTGATTTTGCCATAAGAATTTACAAACTTTAGCCTTTCCCTCTAAAAGAGTGAAGAACCAACTTATATTGTTTATGAAGAATGCTCATTTCATAATAGGGTACGAATCAAGTTTATTCTCAGCTCATTGAGGTTGTGACACTAAAAAATTGATTGGAGTGGCCTCCCAAATATAACATTATAAGCTAACTCCGACTTGACCATAAGAAAATAAAATTAATTGATTTTCTGGTTGATGAAATTCTCCATGAGTGATAAAGATATAGGGAAAGAGAGAGAGAAAGAGATGTTGTTTCTTCCACTCCCACAGATTGATTATAAAATTCATACAACGACCATATAATTGGTTACAACTTCTTAATCAAGCCCATAGCAAGGAATGAAAAAAAATAAAAATACTAACATTATCAATCAAGATTCTCTTAATATTACAATAAAAACCGCTAATCCCGGTATTGATAATATGCATGTTTTGACGTGAAACTTGACTTGCTTTCAAATCATAATTATTAAATGTGGTAGAGTGATCAACGCATGGTTTTTTGTATAATAACTCTTTAGAAGTGGTAAGTAAGACTTAAAGAGGATAATAATGGTCCTCCATTAATAGTCTCAATCTCATCAAGTTGAAAGCTTTTGTCTTGATATATATTACTTCGGTTGTTATCATTTTGCCTTCTCTAGGATTAGTCTAGTCTGAGTAGGTTGTTTTTGAATGAATTAATTAAGATAACATTAATGAATCAATCTCTCAATATCTTCAACTAATTGTTTATATTTCTTTGGTAATATATACATGACTATATTAAAATTGATAAATTATACTTGAATTATAGTATCTGGCTTTAATAGATTAGGCCACTTAATAGTTTCTTCATTTCGAATGGATAACACATTGACGCAAGATGTGCGTGGTGGAATATACTCCTTCTGAGCAGTAATATTCATGCTATTGCTGAGAAGAACAAGAAGAAATAAATTGATTTCTTTCTTATTTGTGCTTTCTTTATAAAGATGTTATGACATTGATATTTTAACCATTATTTGGCTTATTAAATGATGGTTCAAATTCCTTTTAATATGTTTGTGTTAATAACCTCATAATTTATAACTCAACTCTATGAATAAGGTCAGGGTAACAATAAATTTAGGAGTGTCAAAATTTGACATTATATACCAACCAGACCCAAAATCGACTAAAAAAAATTGGATTTGGGTTTATCAAAATAACTTTAGGTCAGGTTCATGTTAAAAATCATAACCTATTTAATATTTAGGGTTGGATTCAGGTTGACCCGCCAACCAAAAATTGACCCACTAACTCAAAATGAACTCGAAATTGACTTGTCAACAAGAAATTGATCCGACATTGACCTAAAATTGACCTAAATACCTATTATTTATTATGCTAAACTAGTTATACAAGTCAAGTATAAGTTGAACTTTCTGATCCAAAAAATATTCGAGTCAGGTTTGGGTCATGTAATTTTAGGTTGGGTTAATTTTGGGTCAAACCAAAACTAGACTTGCAAACCCAATTTAATACCCCCTAAGCAGACTGTCTCTTGCTTAACAAGGAATAAAAAGGTTGAAAAAACCTCTTAATAACTCAAAGACAACTCTTGGAATTGAGTGGATTTCAAAAAGAAAATATTTGATGACACTTTTTTCTCCATAATGATTTGTAAATCCCAAACTATTGAGTGTGATCTTAATGATTTGTTTGTTGGAGATGAATTAATCTATTATGAATCTAAAAAGACAGGTAAAATTAGTATAATCCTTTCACAGAGAGATTAAAGTTCAATAATCAATAGACCCTTGAGAGAGTGGACAAAACTAGATAGAGGAGTGCATCTCAAGCTTGTTGGAAATGCATGGTGATCGATGTCTTGTAAGAATTAGAGGGCTCATTATAACAATCTATAGTAGGCATTTTAATTTTATGAGAATTATATGTTGGAAAATTATAAGCATTTTAAATTTTGATGAGAATTATATGTTGGAGAATTTCATTAGTTAGGAATGAAAACTGCAAAAAAGCTGCATTGAAGGGTAGACTGGCTTTTAATACTCCTGGGAGTCCTTTTTGATCGAGGAATCACATTTTTTCTTGTCTGGTATTAAGAGGGGCTAGGCATGGTTAGATCAAGCCAAGGGTGAAAGCATATACAACATAAGAAGGATAAGTTGCATATATATATATATATTTTTCTCATAAAAGACATTAAATTATTGCATGACAAAAAAAAATTACAATAAGAAAAAAAATGTTCTTGCTTTCCAAGATAATCCCATAAAAATGAATTAAGTGAAAAAAGCATGACTCACTAAAAAATTAAAAAAGGAAAAAAAATGAAAAATATGATTCGGGTTCATCTTCATTTTAGTTTCACTCTTCCTAAAACATGGCATCTATCAAATCATCGAAGGGTTTGTGTGAAGAATGAACTATTAAACATTACTCGAAAGTTTCCCATAGTGCTATAATATCTTTTTAAGAAAATTATGAGAGAAAATGTGGTGAAGAAATCAATAGATCATTCTATATAGCCATATCAATTTCAAAAAGAATGAAAAAACTATTTTTGTTCAAAATGTGAAAAATGATCAAAACAGAATGGTTGTGCCTACAAAAAACTCAAAGACGTTGCAGCCGCCTACTACTAAAATATCAAATTTTTAAAGATTTTGTGTTCTTCTTTGTAAGAAGATGATTCAGAAAGAACAAATAAGTTTGCATTCACAAAAATATGCTTAGGTAGTCGATTTGCCGAGCACGACAAAATGAAGATAAATTTATTTAATTTCAAATATTTCTTCTTATCAAAAAGAAGAAACAAGAAAATTTGAAATCTTCCTACTTAAAGAATCAATCCTACTTGATATTATCCACCATATATGTGAAATTACAGGAAAGTTATCCATCCTAAATTTGGAGAAAATGAGATTACATGGTTGTCATAAATTAGTTTGTTTTTTTAACATGGTAGAAGTAATGTAAACATATAACAATTATCAAGCGATAACATTTGTGTCTGCAAACGAACAATGTTAGTTAAGAGATGATAGTCGAAAAATAATGATCATTAGACGACAAATAGATAATAATTTACAAATGGCTAAAAGTTGAATAGCGATGGTGGTCAAACAATGATAGTTATGCAATAATGGATGTATGATGACATATGAGAAATGACATAAGGATGATGGTGGTGGTGGATAACATTCATTTCAATAGAGCATTAGCGTACTTAAGATCTTTAAGCCATATCTACTTTCAAATCCGTATTCTTTTCATATTAATAATGGAGTTCTACTTATAAATTTTGAGAGCATCACTTCAATTAGTTTAGTTGAAGTCTAAAAACACTCTATCAAATGACTCATTATTTTTATTATAGATATTTTATGTAGTATTTAAGTGTTTTAATGACCTTAAAATTAAATTATCTTGAGAATTTTTTTTATATCAGGGATGCCCAATTTGATTATAAACTAGCAATATTCGATGTTCATCTGACCATTCAATTAATGCTCCATGTTTTTTCAACAAAATTAATTTAAGATTATTTAA
>JXCR01066518.1:0-18784 GCA_002079205.1 Phalaenopsis hybrid cultivar
GATTCACCCAAACTTGATAGCCAATGTAATGTTAGTGATCTTGTTTTTGAGGAATAGGAAACAATTCTAGTTGGTGAATGTTTTTCACAACTTGCTTTGTCCCAAGGCGTTCAAAGATGGGACGATATTGTTTGTTGCAATGAAGGTAATAATGCTAAACTTAGAGAACCCAATTGGAGGAAAAAGTTATGTTTTCTTTGTTATAAGAGTGCTTGGACAATTCCCACATCCCCTCAACCATTTGCTAGGGGTAGGGAACCGACAACTATGCATCTCATCATTGAGGAGCATCAGAGTTTCAATGTTCTGAAAGGCAAGAGACTTAATGTCGAATTCTTTACAATGACAAGATACGTGNAATTCCAAACATACTTTTCTCTTTTTGGATTTTTAAGCAAGATGAGCACTCAAATCCAACTTCTTAAAATTATTTATTTTATGTCTAACAAATATTGTATGCCCACAAATGAGTTGCTAAACAACATAAAAGCCCAATTATTATGGGGTTGATGGGTCGGCCCCAATAGTTGTGCATTTAGTGGTCTGTCACTGACCAGCTAAATGATACTAATTAGTCGAATCTTTGGAAGCGACAAGCTACAAAGCTCCTTACTGTATAGAGGGATCCTGAGAGTATCTCTAAAGTACATGAACATTCCAAAAAGTTTTTACCCCATCTCAATTCTCAAGCGAGCTCTTCCAACCAAACATGTATACATTACCGGAGTTCATGTTCCATACTCCTACAAGTTGTTTGAACATTCTCACCAAACTGGCTTACACCTACTAGATTACACCACTGAGCTCGACAAACAACACCCCAAAGTAGAAGAAAGAAAATTTTCATCTGTCAACATATATTCCGTCAGCATGACTATCCACACCAACAGCTATTGTCAATAATGTGCCAACTCAAGCTCCATACTAAATAGCCTATAACCTAGTTTAAGGTTTGTTTTCTAGAACCATGTATGGGTACATAGACATTTGAATATCTAAATGAGAAAAAAAAAAGAAAAGAAAATGATACTCNTGGTTCACACCATTTGGTATCAGAGCCTTCAATGGCGGAAAGCAGCTAGTTATTGGCGATCGACCGTGTTCGAAGCTAGGAGTTCTTGCGTGAAGCTCAACTCAAGTTGGAACAAAAGGTGAACGAAATGTCCAATGAGGTGTCGTAGTTCATGAATGAAGTTCGCTAAGAACATCAACAATTGAGGACAAGCGGATTCACAAAATCGGCAACCACACCGGCCGTCTTGGCACCCACACCAACGACGGGTGAAAACACTATGGCGATTCGTAATCAAAGACGCTCCCGATGTTCAAACCATCGGTAAGTACTGAAAATCTTGATTCGGATGAGTAGAAATATTTTCAACGGCATGATAGGTACTTGGACTTTGATTCGGAGATAGACGACCCGAATGATGAATAACCCAAAAGAGGTTGAAGATCAACTTATCGAATTTACAACGATTACAAAGTAAAGATAGACATAACATATTTAGATGGCCATTTGCATATCGAAGACTACTTGGATTAGGAGCAGGCTGTGGAAGCTTTTTTTTTAGTATATGGAGATATCTACTGAGAACCAAGTTCGCTATGTAGCCTGTAGAATAAAGGGCAGGGCCGGTACATGGTGGCAACAACTTGTTCAATCCCGCCAAAGGGAGGGAGAAAGGCCCATTCGTAGATGGAATCGAGTGAAGCGATTGCTAAGGAATCATTTTTTGTCAACGGATTACAAACAAATTCTATATGTGCAGTTTTAGTGTTGCTCCCAAGGAAACCACACGGTTAGTGCTTATACGTAGGAATTTTACTGCTTGAGTGCTCACAACGATCTTTGGGAATCCAACCAATAAATTGTGGCTCGATATATAGGAGGGTTGAAAGAATCTATACAAGATAAGATGGAGATGAATGCAGTGTGGTCTCTTTTACAGGTTGTCAACTACGTCTATAAAGCAGAGCTTCAAATTAATCCGGCCTCAAGATTAGCTAGCGTTAAGAAACCTATCACTGAATTATCTATTGAACCTAGGAGGTTACCAAACACCAATATCCGGAACCAGGATGCTCATCCTTCGGGATAGAGGGCTATCGCCATTAGAGAAGAACAAAAATTTATGGGTGAAGCTTTGCCCAACCGAGACAGCTTGTATCATCGACCAAGGCCACAAAAATGCTTTAGGTGTTTTCAACCAGGCCACAAGTCGAATGAATGTCCAAATCGAAAACAAATTAAGCTGCTTGAAGGAGAGTTAGACACAAATTCAAGCAATGATGAATTGTATCCTTTCGCTGGTGCAGAGGTTGAGGATGTTCCCGTAGTTGATGGCGAGATTCTAGCTTGCATTTTGCAGAAAGTCCTGCTTGCACCAAAACAACCTGTTCTAACTCAACGCAATGCAATCTTCAGGATAAGATGTACCATCGAAGGAAAGGTATGTAAATTGATTTTCGATTGCGGCATTACCGAAAATGTTATAGTCAAGGCAGTGTGGTAAAGGCTTTGCAACTCAAAACCACCAAACATCCTAATCCATAAAAGACCAGTTGGATATAAAAAAAGAGGTGAAAGTTATGGTGGCAAAACTATGCAAAGGGTCTTTCTCTATTGGAAGAAAATTCTTGTGTGAAGTTAATTGCGATATGCTCAAAATGGATGTGTCATTTAATCTTCGGCCGGCCTTTGCAATTCGACTTAGGGGTATGGTATGATGGTCGTGCTAATGTACACCTTTGAACGGAAAAACAAGCGAATTGGACTACTTCCCACCAATTTGAGTGCCCCATCCCTCACTAAGGGAATTGAAGAAAAATCAACCTATATTATTGTGTCGGGGTCGCAGTGGATGTCGGCTTGCAGGGGTCCAGAACTTATGTTCGCCATGGTTGTCCAAGAATAAAATGATACTTTGACGGAGGTGCGCACTTCAGTCCAACAACTTCTACAATAAATTCCAGGTTTAATGCCATCTGAGCTCTTCCTAACCAGCTATCACCTTTGCGGGCAATTCAACATCAAATCTATTTTGTATCTAGTGCGACACTCTGTAACAGTCCATATCATAGAATGAGTCCTACTGAACATCAAAAACTGCAAGCCATTGTGGATGATCTTTTGCAAAAATAGTTCATTCAGCATAGCATGAGTCCATGCGCTGTTCCGACATTAACTGTTCCTAAGAAAAATAGTTCTTAGAGATTATGTGTGAATAGTAGAGGGATAAACAAAATCACTATCAAATTTCATTTTCCAATGCCTCGTATGGAAGACTTATTGGATAAGTTAGCGGGATGTCACCTCCCAAAAGAGCCCTTATGGGTAGTGGGCAGCCCAGGACTTAAATACTGTTTTTTGGTCCTACACATAGCCGATGTGGGACTATTTGTCCGTGACATTCTCCTCCACCCAATCACGTGACACCCTCGTCACGGATCGGCTCCACCGAGGGTCTTACTTGACCATGGAGAGTCCACACACCTGACAGGCAGTAATCTGCTCTGATACCACTCGACACCTCTCAAAAGAGCTCTTATGGGTGGTGGGCAGCCTAGGACTTAAATACTGTTTTTCGGCCCTACACCTAGCTGATGTGGGACTATTTGTACGTGACAGGGAGCTAGCATGTTCTCAAAACTTGATTTGAGGAGTGGATACCATCAAATCCGTGTCCAGCTGGGTGATGAGTGGAAGGCTGCATTCAAGACGAAAGAAGGGTTATCTGAGTGGCAAGTTATGACATTCGGTTTGTGCAACGCTCCAATCACCTTTATGAGGCTCATGAATGAAGTTCTAAAGCCATTTCTAGGATGGTGTTATGCCGTATATTTTGATGATATTCTTGTGTATAGTACCTTCTATGCAGGAGCATCTGGAACACTTCAAATATGTATTTTCTATATGTTGGAACATAAGCTCTTCTTTAACTTGAATAAATGTGAATTTGCTATGATGGAAGTTCATTTCCTGGGATTTATAATAGGCCAAGATGGCGTACGGGTGGATTCACGAAAAGTAGACGCTATACAAACTTGGTCAATTCCAAAATCTATCACGAAGGTTCGTAGCTTCCATGGGCCTGCAAATTTTTATAGACATTTCATCAGAAATTTCGATTCTATCGCAGCACCACTAACAGACTGTTTCAAGAAAAAAATCTTTAAAATAGGGAAGGGAGCAACAGGCTAGTTTCGATCAACTCAAGCAATGTTTATGTACCGCACCGGTTTTGAGTCTTCCGAATTTTGACATACTGTTCCAAGTGGAGACCGATGCTTCGACAATTGAGGTGGGGGCTGTGTTGACCAAAAGGGAAAACCGGTGGAATTTTTCAGTGAAAAGTTAAGTCCAGCGAGTCAGAAATGGTCCACTTATGAACAAGAACTGTATGCCGCCATCCGAGCTTTGAAAAAATTGGGAACATTATTTACTACATCAAGAATATGTACTTTATAGTGATCACCAACCCCTCAAATTTGTGCAAAGTCAAAAGAAAATTAGCAAGATGCATGCAAGATGGGTAATTTTCCTAAAAAAAATCACTTTTGTGTTGAAACATCGGGCTAGAGTACATAATCATGTAGCTGATGCTCTAAGAAGTAAGGCAAGTTCACTTATATCTTTGCAAACAAGCATTACTAGAATGGAGTCAATTCGAGAATTGTATTGGGAAGACGAAGATTTTGCTCTCATTTGAACCAAATGCAGCCAACATTTAATCCCAATCGGATTCACTATTCATCAGGGCTATCTTTATAGAGGTAACCAACTATGCATTCCAAATACTTCGCTTCGTCAATATCACATTTTAGAGTGTCATAATGGCGGTTTAGCAGCTCATACAGGGAGGGACAAAACATTGCAAATATTATAAGCACAATTTTATTGGCCAAAATTGTGGAGGGATGTTTGTCGTTTTGTAGAGAAGTGCACCATATGCCAAAATGTTAAGGGCATCGAACAAAATGCCGGTCTCTACCTTCCACTCCCAATTTTGGATTCCATATGGGAAGATGTTAGTATAGATTTTGTATTGTGACTTCCTCGTACCAAGCATGGTTCAAATTTGGTAATGATGGTTGTAGATCGTTTTCCAAAAATGGCACACTTCGTGGCAAGTAAAAAGACACATGACACTATCAATATTGCGAAGCTTTTCTTTCAAGAGATTTTGCGGCTTCATGATTTTCCGCGGAGCATAACATCGAACAGAGACATGAAATTTTTGAGTTGTTTTTGGAAGGCATTATGGAAATGTTTAAATACTAATCTTAATTTTAGTTCAGCCTACCATCCTCAAACAAACACTGAGAAATATGATTTGTTGCTTAGCTAGGGATTAACCGAAGTAGTGGGATGATCGATTGGGCCAAGCTGAGTATGCATTCAATTCAATGGTTAATCATTCTACGAGTAAAACTCATTTCAACATTGTCTACACCAAAGCCCCCAATCACACGGTTGGTCTCGTTGTTATTCCCAAACTTCCAAGTAGTAATGCAGCCGAGTGGGGTAAATGAACTTAATACCATGCTGCGTGAGGTCAAGAACAAACTTTCCAGCACCTACCATCGCTACAAAACTCAAGCAGATAGGTCCAGAAGACAGAAAATCTTCGAGGTGGGCAACCTTGTGATGGTTCGACTTCACAAAGAAAGTTTTCCACCAGGAACCTACCCAAAACTCAAGCCTCATAAAATTGTTTCTTTTCCGATCCTCAAACGCATTAATGGGAACGCATACATGCTGGAGTTACCACCAGATTTGAACGTTTCCACCATCTTTAATGTTTCTAATTTGTATGCATATCACGTCCTAGATGAAGGATAGATTCGTCTCTCTGAACTCGAGTTGAGTTCCTGTGAAGTGGAAGTGAATTGATGCAGCTTGGGAACATTTGGGCCTCACAATGTCATATTCGTAATAGCTTATATTCCTAGTATTAGTTGACTATTATATTTTAATAGTTGTTTATCTGATTATTTTATAAGTCATGTGCGAGCAAATGAGATATGTACTTCTTGTTTGTTTCAGCATTTTTATACCTGCTAAGGTAGTGGCTGACCAGCTTTTTCATGCCTTCGGCTTCCATTTGGAATAGAAATACCTTTTATGTTTTTGTTTTTTTAGTGTCTCTCGGTGGTACACACCAATTTAATTTTCACGAGCTAAATTTAGACGGTTTCGAAAAACACAATATAAGAAAGAGAATCAGAGATTTGTTACAATCAGTTGTGCAAAAAATTGTTTCTACTTTCTTACCTTATCACAAATGGCGCAGGTATTGCTCCTCTCAAACCATTCAAGAATGCAAGAAAGGTGAAAATGATGCTTGCATTTTGTAATAATCCGTGGATTTTCAGCGTCATATTCTGCAAAAGACCGGTATTTTCATGTAATATGAAAGATTTGGGTGGTGTAAATGTAAAAAAGTAAAATTTAGGTGTTAGATATTTAAATTCATAAGAATTGAGTGGTATTCATGTAAATGCCCCTAACAAAAACTGAATTATACAGAATGAGGTACTTCACTGGCCAAATAAATTTCAACAAAAGATTTGTTTAAATACTGCAAAATTTTATTCCTTCCCCGGAAAATAACAAATCACGGACAAACTAACTCACAAGAATAATAGAACTAAGTGCAAAGAATGCTACCTTCAAGACATGTGGGACAAACATCCTCCTCATCTGAAACTAGAAGTAATGAATCTTCTAACTTTGAAAGCTTCTCTTTAATCTTAGGAGAATTGCTTACAAATTCAGAAACACTCTTGACTTCTGACTCTTTGTCAGAACCTTCAAACCTGTCCCTCTGTACATCTCCCATCGGTACAGTATCGGTTGGCTGCCGGCGCTCATTTTTAACTAAGTTTTCAGCCCTTTCAGTATTAGAGTGTGCGAGAGCAAAATTCTCGTGAAGCAGCAGCGCATTAGGTTCTTGACGAGAATCAGGGATTGAAGTATTCAGAACAGGAACTACAGGAAGCACTGGAACTGCAGATGGTATATCATGAGAGGAAGACAAAGGTTCGTTCTCCTCAAAATCCTCTGGGCACTAATAAAAAAAAATCAAAATTTTGTTTTAAGCCCAAACCGTTGCAAATTATTATGGTTATCATAAGCACATGAAAGCAAATAGAAAGTAATGCAATAATATGATATGTAAGGAATACGCCAAATTCTAATANCCTCATAAGCACATGAAAGCAAATAGAAAGTAATGCAATAATATGATATATAAGGAATACGCCAAATTCTAATATGTTCCATATGTAGGAGGTATCATAAAAATGTTAAAATAGTGCTATAATTAATAAACAAAATATGTCAAATGTCGGGAGTTATCTGCTATAATTTTCATCTAACAGGACAATAAAATGTATTAAGTTCAAAGTTGGTGAACTACTAATTATTATTGTGCGTGTGATTTTGCACATCCCATCCTTTATTTCTATTAGTAAATCTTAGACCTTAGGATATCTTACATCATATTTGATACTAAAGTTTAAGATTTCATCATATCAATTATAAATAGGGCATAATAGTAAGGCCAATTAACAAAATAATGTCAAACTTCAACAAAAATCGAGTAAGCTATGCATCTTGACAAATACAACATGACTCACGAGGTTCAAAATTATAATCCAATATTTTAGAGGAGGTATAATTGTAGGAAAATTTCAAATTTGATAAATAATTTGAAAGATTTGTTCCAAGATTACATTATGGTTGATTCCCAAAGAGCTAAATTTTCTAAATCAAATTAAAAAGACATTTGCTTAATAATATTGGTCAAGTGATGCAAATAAACAATATATACATGGGCTAATATGAAACGTAAACTGAAATAACAATATTTCTCATTTATTGAATATAAAAACCAACTGCATAATAAATTTAAAAATCATAGATAAGGGGACTATGATGTGTTTAACTATTATGAAAGGTTTAAAAGTCATATGGACAAACATAATTTGTCCCGATTCAAATATGGAATAAAGGCTCTTTGTTGTTGTTGTTGTTGTTGTGATCATCTATTCAATAAATGCTCTGCTTAATCACTAAGAATATATTAAGTCTCACGTCATAAAAAATAATGCATCTGACTATACAGATAAATTTAGATATTGAATAACATTATAATTGTCATTATGTTGCTACTACAACTATGCTTATTCCTACAGTAAAGTTCAATAATATCACATCTAAAGCATGGTAACACACACTAATACTAGAATCATGTATCATCAAATTTAGAAAATTACAGGCCATGAAGAGTCTACTGATGATACTTTATATCTAAAAGAAGAGTTATGCTTCTAATATGAATCAACATTTAACTTTATTAAATCTATAATTACACCTACCTTATGATGTATTCACGTCGTACTCGTAAACTTGAACCTATATTTGAAAAAGGATTATAACAAGTTTGAAATCAAAATTAAGTATGACATCATGATTGAATTTAAAACTTCTAAGAAAAATTAAAATATTATTGCATGTAAAATTAAACAAATCATGTTTAACCTGATAGATAATTCAAATGAGTAATTTGATAACTAAATTCTTGATGAATCCATAGACAAAAAGTATAATATAATGAAGGATCATATTGAAATTGATTTTATATTTGGTACTTGATTTCTTAATACAACTTCAAAAATAGAATCTAGGGGATAAAATCTAAAAGCTTATGATTTATTTATTAATATTTAAGTCAATTGGGTTTTTTTTTTTAAAGAGTTGTCATCAATATAAGCATAACATATTTATGAGCTTTGTTTGTTTCAAAGTTTTCTTCAACATTTTTGCTCAAGAATTAATTAGTGTGCATTCATTAGCATTCATTAGAAAATATATTAGTATTTAAACATTTTCATTACTTGCATTTTTATTGTATTGTGTCATTCATTAGTTTTGCACATGATTTCTATGAAAATATTCATAATAAATGGACTTTTAATTATGAAAATTATAATTTTGATGTTAATGTAATTAAGAGACACGTCAAATTCAAATCAATTAATAACATAATGATTTAACTATATCTACACAAAGCTTTGTAGAAGAGCCTTCTAGAAATTAATTGCTAGAAAGGCAAGGCCATGCAAAATCATAAGATAGATACTTTGGGATGTATGCTTACAAGTTAAACTTTTAAAATTTTAATATCAATCTTGTCATCAATGCATCTGCAGCTTTTGACTTTATTTCATAAATCAGCCTTCAAATCCTCAAATTCTCTACTCTTTACCTCTCCTCGAGAATTCTCATCCACCACGTCACCAAATAAATCTATGTATCTTGTTCCAGAGCAAAGACTAAATGATGTATTATGATCGCTATTGATGGTGGACACTAGAGTACTTTTTACATTGTTAAGAAAATCTACATGGTATTTACATAAGTGCCAAGCTATTCTAATGTATTTACATATCTAATACCTAAACTTTCATATTTACATATGCAACACTAAAATCTTTAATATCGCATCACAAATACCACAATTACTAACTTTTTAAAAGTGAAATATAGTTTTTTATGCATAGGTTTATGATACCAAAGTGTTATAAATGTAAAGATAAAACTTTAGGTGATAGATATGTAAACACATAAATTTCTAAAATCTGATTGTGGTTCTTCCAAAAAAAAAATCTTTTCCAGAAACTTGGTTCTCTTTTTTCATCAGAATTGCATTTAGATCCAACTCGTTAACCATAAAGAAATATATCTGCCTAAATTGATTTATACATTTTTCATCTTCATATATGGAAAGAACCAAAAAAGAGTACTAGATTCTAAACAAAAGTCTAGAAAATAGGAAGACAGCCTCTCAACTCTTTTGAAAAATTCTTTATCAATATTTCTGAACATAGCGATAAATGGATTAAAATAATTGATGAATAAAACACATAATCTATCTGTGATATTTCACCAGTTAGAGAATGCTATAGGTTATAGTACATTTTATAAAAAGAATATACGAAGCAGATAGATTACATCAACAAAAGTAAAATAAAAAATAATATCCAACAATAAAGGTATTCTTTTCAGGTACCGTGTTTGAGAAAGGCAGCAGATCAAAGATTTGGCACAACTTATGGGCTGCCATTTGGGATCACTTTTGACTGTGATATTTTGTTTATTTAGTTTTATTTTGCTTTGTTTATGTTTTGATTTAAAACAAAACATGTTTCATCTAGTATAACATATTTAGTTGTTAAAAACACACAAAACAATTTTTAAAATATTTCGAGTGTTCTTAAAAACAAATTAATTTGTTTTCAAATAAAAAATAAAAAAATGAAAAAATGCACTAAATAAATATGTTTTTAAAATAAAAATAAAAAACAAAACCAAAACAAAAAGTGATCCCAGACGAGCCTTAAAATTTTGCTAGGTAGAAAAATAGCAGAAGTTTGGGAAACAAGTTACATAGAAGTAGCGAGGTGGTCCATGTGATTCAGTTCTTCTGGCTGGACGGCAGCAACACCCACCCATTTCTTATTTATAAGATGTCGTTTATGCTGGTCCCCTTCAAAAAGGTTTTGACCAAAATGAAAATCAAGAGGGAATTACAAGATATATTATTCCTGCCACGAAATAAAGATCAATGTTAGATAATTATATGGAAATTTTTTCTTTAATAACATATGTCAAGAATAAAAGAAATGCTAGCTGGTTTAAATGATTTTTTAGTAATGTAAGGCCAAAACTGTCTGAATGTAAAATAAAAAACAACCATACAACCAAAAACACAAAACAAACCATACAACCAAAACTGTCAGTAACTTCATTGCATTAGCTCTACACTGATTCTTGATTGTTTTAACTCTAAAGCGCATATATTTGTAGCAAAAATCCCTAGTATTGTTTACAAAAAGACAGAAAACTTGGACTATGATAGTTATGAGATGTACATGGTGTGTGGAAAGTGAATATTTCGACAAAGAAAAATCCACATCAGAAAAAACTCATCAATTGTCATAGCTTACCCAAAAAAAAAGGCTTCAAAAGTCCTAAGAAAATTTGAATACTTTATCAGCATCAACACATGTCATCATCAGAAACACCGATGCCTGATACCAACATTGAAGCTGATGTCCACCATCACCAACAATGCCAACACTAGACTTTGACAATTAACATTTGTCAACAACATCACGTTGATGCCTGCGACTACTTTGATGCTTGCTGACACCAATAAGGCGAAAGTTTGCCATCATTGCTAATACCAATCTTATCGTCTCCACCAATATTGATGCACATCATCACCACAAACACCAACATCCGTGATCACCTGCAAAGCCATCGCGGCCACAAAGGCCGACGCTTGCAGCCACCGCCAACAATGTCAACACATGTTGTTGCCAATATCATTGAATCCTGCTGCGCCAATAGCCTTGTCACCCATTTTTGTCTATCGTTACCAACAACATAGACCCCAATCGCAAATAACAATGACACATCTTCACTAATGGCACTACTGCCTGTTATCACCAACAAAACAAACACCTGCCATCACCTACAACATCGTCACTACCGCCGCCAATGCTCAATGTCGCTATCAAGGCCGACCATTGTCGGCCCTACTGAAATTGATGCCCACCTTATCCATCATTAATCTCACTTCCTATAACGAAAACGATTGAGCGCACCACTAAGTGTTTCTTGATGACAACTTTGATGCCTTAAAATCCTTCTACATACATCATGAGAGTCTTCTTCCATAATTCAAATATATTACATAATATAAATGCCTTCTCCAGTTATTGGAAAATACATCGTTTGTCATGTCCAACTCAATATGGTCGAATTATTTAAATTTGGCTTAGCCTCAGAATTTTTTTTCTTTTCTATTTTTTTCTACATAAAAAATACTTACGTCTCCTATATGCTACTCACATTTTATCTGTGTGTGTGCAGAATTTTCTTTTAATGCTAAGATAATAAAACTATCTCTTTTGTTGCAAATCTTGAAGCACACAATATTGGTAAAAGATTTTGATTTTGTAATTAATGGAACATTATCCAGACCATTTCTCCTTCTAAAATACTCAAAATCAAAACAAATTGCAAGCACATTATGCTAGTGAGTTCCAAAATCATTTAAAAAGAAGAAATTCATAAATACCAAACAGAGTACTCTCCAAATGGCATGCAATGTAAAGGAAAGCCCTCTAGAGTAAACCTTGTAACTAGATTTATGTCAAAAATAATCTATGAATTAGATTAATGCTCTTCATTAAATTTACTTTCAACCAAACACAACAAATTTTACTTTCCTTGGACACTTCTCACTCCATCTTGTTTTAATAAAACCAACCAGCCCCTAATATAAGCACACTTCCAGTGTCACTTCACATCAATTCTTGGAGATAAGCGATGAACACAAAAAAGAAAATCACCNGCACTGGGAAATATGATTCGTTGCTTAGCTAGGGATCAACCGAAATGGTGGGATGATCGATTGGGCCAAGCTGAGTATGCATTCAATTCAATGGTTAATCATTCTACGAGTAAAACTCATTTCAACATTGTCTACACCAAAGCCCCCAATCACACGGTTGGTCTCGTTGTTATTCCCAAACTTCCAAGTAGTAATGCAACCGAGTGGGTAAATGAACTTAATACCATGCTGCGTGAGGTCAAGAACAAACTTTCCAGCACCTAACCTACGAGTAAATCTCATTTCAACATTGTCTACACCAAAGCCCCCAATCACACGGTTGGTCTTGTTGTTATTCCCAAACTTCCAAGTAGTAATGCAACCGAGTGGGTAAATGAATTTAATACCATGCTGCGTGAGGTCAAGAACAAACTTTCCAGCACCTACCATCGCTACAAAACTCAAGCAGATAAGTCCAAAAGACAGAAAATCTTCGAGGTGGGCGACCTTGTGATGGTTCGACTTCGCAAAGAAATTTTCCACCAGGAACCTACCCAAAACTCAAGCCTCATAAAATTGTTTCTTTTCCGATCCTCAAACGCATTAATGAGAACGCATACATGTTGGAGTTACCACCAGATTTGAACCTTTCCACCATCTTTAATGTTTCTAATTTGTATGCATATCACGTCCTAGAGGAAGGATAGATTCGTCTCTCTGAACTCGAGTTGAGTTCCTGTGAAGTGGAAGTGAATTGATGCAGCTTGAGAACATTTGGGCCTCACAATGTCATATTCGTAATAGCTTATATTCCTAGTATTAGTTGACTATTATATTTTAATAGTTGTTTATCTGATTATTTTATAAGTCATGTGCGAGCAAATGAGATATGTACTTCTTGTTTGTTTCAGCATTTTTATACCTGCTAAGGTAGTGGCTGACCAGCTTTTTCATGCCTTCGGCTTCCATTTGGAATAGAAATACCTTTTATGTTTTTGTTTTTTTAGTGTCTCTCGGTGGTACACACCAATTTAATTTTCACGAGCTAAATTTAGACGGTTTCGAAAAACACAATATAAGAAAGAGAATCAGAGATTTGTTACAATCAGTTATGCAAAAAATTGTTTCTACTTCCTTACCTTATCACAAATGGCGCAGGTATTGCTCCTCTCAAACCATTCAAGAATGCAAGAAAGGTGAAAATGATGCTTGCATTTTGTAATAATCCGTGGATTTTCAGCGTCATATTCTGCAAAAGACATGTCAAACTTTATCAGAAAAAAAAAACTTTATCAAATACCTCAATCATTGTATATGACAACAAAAAGGAAGATTAAGATACATGCCTCTCAATTCCTATGTATTTACATATCTAAAACATAAACTTCATTTTCACACATACACCACTGACCTATGCATGAAAAGGTGTATTTCACTTTTTACAAGTTAAAATGGTGGTATTTTCATGTAATATGAAAGATTTGGGTGGTGTAAATGTAAAAAAGTAAAATTTAGGTGTTAGATATTTAAATTCATAAGAATTGAGTGGTATTCATGTAAATGCCCCTAACAAAAACTGAATTATACAGAATGAGGTACTTCACTGGCCAAATAAATTCCAACAAAAGATTTGTTTAAATACTGCAAAATTTTATTCCTTCCCCGGAAAATAACAAATCTCAGACAAACTAACTCACAAGAATAACAACGAAAAAAAAGTGCATAAAACTAAGTGCAAAGAATGCTACCTTCAAGACATGTGGGACAAACATCCTCCTCATCTGAAACTAGAAGTAATGAATCTTCTAACTTTGAAAGCTTCTCTTTAATCTTAGGAGAATTGCTTACAAATTCAGAAACACTCTTGACTTCTGACTCTTTGTCAGAACCTTCAAACCTGTCTCTCTGTACATCTCCCATCGGTACAGTATCGGTTGGCTGCCGGCGCTCATTTTTAACTAAGTTTTCAGCCCTTTCAGTATTAGAGTGTGCGAGAGCAAAATTCTCGTGAAGCAGCAGCGCATTAGGTTCTTGACGAGAATCAGGGATTGAAGTATTCAGAACAGGAACTACAGGAAGCACTGGAACTGCAGATGGTATATCATGAGAGGAAGACAAAGGTTCGTTCTCCTCAAAATCCTCTGGGCACTAATAAAAAAAAATCAAAATTTTGTTTTAAGCCCAACACGTTGCAAATTATTATGGTTCTCATAAGCACATGAAAGCAAATAGAAAGTAATGCAATAATATGATATGTAAGGAATACGCCAAATTCTAATATGTTCCATATGTAGGAGGTATCATAAAAATGTTAAAATAGTGCTATAATTAATAAACAAAATATGTCAAATGTCGGGAGTTATCTGCTATAATTTTCATCTAACAGGACAATAAAATGTATTAAGTTCAAAGTTGGTGAACTACTAATTATTATTGTGCGTGTGATTTTGCACATCCCATCCTTTATTTCTATTAGTAAATCTTAGACCTTAGGATATCTTACATCATATTTGATACTAAAGTTTAAGATTTCATCATATCAATTATAAATAGGGCATAATAGTTAGGCCAATTAACAAAATAATGTCAAACTTCAACAAAAATCGAGTAAGCTATGCATCTTGACAAATACAACATGACTCACGAGGTTCAAAATTATAATCCAATATTTTAGAGGAGGTATAATTGTAGGAAAATTTCAAATTTGATAAATAATTTGAAAGATTTGTTCCAAGATTACATTATGGTTGATTCCCAAAGAGCTAAATTTTCTAAATCAAATTAAAAAGACATTTGCTTAATAATATTGGTCAAGTGATGCAAATAAACAATAGATACATGGGCTAATATGAAACGTAAACTGAAATAACAATATCTCTCATTTATTGAATATAAAAACCAACTGCATAATAAATTTAAAAATCATAGATAAGGGGACTATGATGTGTTTAACTATTATGAAAGGTTTAAAAGTCATATGGACAAACATAATTTGTCCCGATTCAAATATGGAATAAAGGCTCTTTGTTGTTGTTGTTGTTGTTGTGATCATCTATTCAATAAATGCTCTGCTTAATCACTAAGAATATATTAAGTCTCACGTCATAAAAAATAATGCATCTGACTATACAGATAAATTTAGATATTGAATAACATTATAATTGTCATTATGTTGCTACTACAACTATGCTTATTCCTACAGTAAAGTTCAATAATATCACATCTAAAGCATGTAACACACACTAATACTAGAATCATGTATCATCAAATTTAGAAAATTACAGCCCATGAAGAGTCTACTGATGACACTTTATATCTAAAAGAAGAATTATGCTTCTAATATGAATCAACATTTAACTTTATTAAATCTATAGTTACACCTACCTTATGATGTATTCACGTCGTACTCGTAAACTTAAACCTATATTTGAAAAAGGATTATAACAAGTTTGAAATCAAAATTAAGTATGACATCATGATTGAATTTAAAACTTCTAAGAAAAATTAAAATATTATTGCATGTAAAATTAAACAAATCATGTTTAACCTGATAGATGATTCAAATGAGTAATTTGATAACTAAATCCTTGATGAATCCATAGACAAAAAGTATAATATAATGAATGATCATATTGAAATTGATTTAATATTTGGTACTTGAATTCTTAATACAACTTCAAAAATAGAATCTAGGGGGTAAAATCTAAAAGCTTATGATTTCTTTATTAATATTTAAGTCAATTGGGTTTTTTTTTAAAGAGTTGTCATCAATATAAGCATAACATATTTATGAGCTTTGTTTGTTTTAAAGTTTTCTTCAACATTTTTGCTCAAGAATTAATTAGTGTGCATTCATTAGCATTCATTAGAAAGTATATTAGTATTTAAACATTTTCATTACTTGCATTATTATTGTATTGTGTCATTCGTTAGTTTTGCACATGATTTCTATGAAAATATTCATAATAAATGGACTTTTAATAATGAAAATTATAATTTTGATGTTAATGTAATTAAGAGACACGTCAAATTCAAATCAATTAATAACATAATGATTTAACTATATCTACACAAAGCTTTGTAGAAGAGCCTTCTGGAAATTAATTGCTAGAAAGGCAAGGCCATGCAAAATCATAAGATAGATACTTTGGGATGTACGCTTACAAGTTAAACTTTTAAAATTTTAATATCAATCTTGTCATCAATGCATCTGCAGCTTTTGACTTTATTTCATAAATCAGCCTTCAAATCCTCTCCACTCTTTACCTCCCCTCGAGAATTCTCATCCACTACGTCACCAAATAAATCCATGTATCTTGTTCCAGAGCAAAGACTAAATGATGTTATTATGTTCGCTATTGATGGTGGACACTAGAGTACTTTTTACATTGTTAAGAAAATCTACATGTTATTTACATAAGTGCCAAGCTATTCTTATGTATTTACATATCTAATACCTAAACTTTCATATTTACATATGCAACACTAAAATCTTTAATATCGCATCACAAATACCACAATTACTAACTTTTTAAAAGTGAAATATAGTTTTTTATGCATAGTTTTATGATACCAAAGTGTTATAAATGTAAGGATAAAACTTTAGGTGATAGATATGTAAATACACAAATTTCTAAAATCTGATTGTGGTTCTTCCAAAAAAACAATCTTTTCCAGAAACTTGGTTCTCTTCTTTCATCAGAATTGCATTTAGATCCAACTCGTTAACCATAAAGAAATATATCTGCCTAAATTGATTTATACATTTTTCATCTTCATATATGGAAAGAACCAAAAAAGAGTACTAGATTCTAAACAAAAGTCTAGAAAATAGGAAGACAGCCTCTCAACTCTTTTGAAAAATTCTTTATCAATATTTCTAAACATAGCGATAAATGAATTAAAATAATTGATGAATAAAACACATAATCTATCTGTGATATTTCACCTGTTAGAGAATGCTATAGGTTATAGTACATTTTATAAAAAGAATATACGAAGCAGATAGAATACATCAACAGCTTAGGGGCTGCCATTTGGGATCACTTTTGACTGTGATATTTTGTTTAATTAGTTTTACTTTGCTTTGTTTATGTTTTGATTTAAAACAAAACATGTTTCATATAGTATAACACATTTAGTTGTTAAAAACACACAAAACAATTTTTAAAATATTTCGAGTGTTCTTAAAAACAAATTAATTTGTTTTCAATAAAAAATAAAAACATGAAAAAATGCACTAAATAAATATGTTTTTAAAATAAAAATAAAAAACAAAACCAAAACAAAAAGTGATCCCAGACAAGCCTTAAAATTTTGCTAGGTAGAAAAATAGCAGAAGTTTGGGAAACAAGTTACATAGAAGTAGCGAGGTGGTCCATGTGATTCAGTTCTTCTGGCTGGACGGCAGCAACACCCACCCATTTCTTATTTATAAAATGTCGTTTATGCTGGTCCCCTTCAAAAGGTTTTGACCAAAATGAAAATCAAGAGGGAATTACAAGATATATTATTCCTGCCACGAAATAAAGATCAATGTTAGATAATTATATGGAATTTTTTTCTTTAATAACATATGTCAAGAATAAAAGAAATGCTAGCTGGTTTAAATGATTTTTTAGTAATGTAAGGCCAAAACTGTCTGAATGTAAAATAAAAGACAACCATACAACCAAAAACACAAAACCAACCATACAACCAAAACTGTCAGTAACTTCATTGCATTAGCTCTACACTGATTGTTGATTGTTTTAACTCTAAAGCGCNACACAAAACAAACCATACAACCAAAACTGTCAGTAACTTCATTGCATTAGCTCTACACTGATTCTTGATTGTTTTAACTCTAAAGCGCATATATTTGTAGCAAAAATCCCTAGTATTGTTTACAAAAAGACAGAAAACTTGGACTATGATAGTTATGAGATGTACATGGTGTGTGGAAAGTGAATATTTCGACAAAGAAAAATCCACATCAGAAAAAACTCATCAATTGTCATAGCTTACCCAAAAAAAAAGGCTTCAAAAGTCCTAAGAAAATTTGAATACTTTATCAGCATCAACACATGTCATCGTCAGAAACACCGATGCCTGATACCAACATTGAAGCTGATGTCCACCATCACCAACAATGCCAACACTAGACTTTGACAATTAACATTTGTCAACAACATCACGTTGATGCCTGCGACTACTTTGATGCTTGCTGACACCAATAAGGCGAAAGTCTGCCATCATTGCTAATACCAATCTTATCGTCTCCACCAATATTGATGCACATCATCACCACAAACACCAACATCCGTGATCACCACCAGCATCAATGCTAATTCCCTTTATCTCCACCAACGTCTATGCCTGTCAATGCCTGCCAT
>JXCR01066518.1:22040-44587 GCA_002079205.1 Phalaenopsis hybrid cultivar
CTAAATTTTTGGGGCATTTATATAAATACCCCTCGATTCATATGTATTTGCATATCAACATCAAAAAAAAAAAATGGTGAAACTCACAATAGAATTTTTTATGTGAAAAATTCGGAAATTTGAAAAAGAAATGTGGAGATTGATCGAATAAAAGTAATTCAATGTATCATTTCAATTATAAAGTGACAACCTTATAGAATATGAGATTATATGGTAAAGTTTGGATAGCAACAGTGTGAGAATAATAATTATGTTGTAGAAGCAGTTGGAGATGGTTAACAATGATATTAGGTAATCGGTATTGTTCTCTAATAGTTGGTGGTCTATGGTAGTCTAACGCGGCTTCGCGTTGTCAGTGATCTCTATTGGCAAGGAATGAACTTTATTTGTTGGTGGTTATATCGGGTGGCTTACGTTAACCATCGGACTTTAAGAGCGAAGCTTTAGCAATAAGCTCAGTGTCTTCGCTTCCCAATTGAAGAAATGTGAGCCTTTTATAGATTTTGAGATGGTTATTCTTGTCTTGGTCTAACTTCCCAAACCACACGATCGGAGACCCATGTTGATACCTTTGATCTAAGATCAATTGTTTTTTCAACATTTAAGTGTCTTAATGACCTCAAAATTGAAGGATATTGGGTCATTGGATTCCTCTCACCGAGACACTCAACTTGATTATAAATTTGTTGAAATTAGGCTCAAATGATCATGATTTTAAATTTTGAAATGTTTATTACTCATAATGTATTGATATTCATGTATGATCATAACAATTTCTTGATGACACAACATATATGAATGTAAATCTTCCATTTTTTTTTGTTCATTATGTTGAAAGTTATTAAAATGACTATTTTTATTATTCTTGGTTCATTAAATTATAAATTGTGAATTTGTCGAATAATTATCAGTAATATTAAATATTTTCTCCCTTCATAAGGATGTCATGGTAAAAATAATTGGCTTGAGTCGGAAGGTCTGCAACAGTAGAATAATAAATTATCATTTTAGTGTTACACATAAACCCAACACACACTCATGTAATTAAAGATAAGTAAGCAATAGGAGATAAACTTAATTTTTACCTGAAAACCTTGGAAAAGGGGAAAAATCACGGGCCCAACCCATTTGAAATAATTTAATATGAATGTTGAGTACACATATATAGTCTTCTACTAAATTAGAAAAGATAGATTTATAAAAGTTGATTATTATAAATATACAATAGTAGTTTATTAGTATTTGTCATTGTCTGGTTGTGATAATGTAGTTATTAGTGACAACATATTGCAAGAGTTGAAGTCGATTGTTATGGAAGCAGTAGTCTCGGTAAATATTATAAATGATTTCTATAGTGTCAGCTTATCGTGTAGGTCATAGTTAAAAGTCATGGTAGTACTCGACCGTCTGCACTGCAGATAGTTGCTTCCAGTGTGTTAATTGACCAAAGAGGCCACAATAGGAAGTTGCAAGAGCTAAGCTAAGTTGGTCATCGTGGTGAGTTGTGATGACATCCATAGGGCACAGAGTCAAGACTCGAAGCCAAGATAATGTTCGTAGGCTGCATGGGCGCAGTCGGGAGTTGCACTAGTTGTGAGCCGCGTAGGTTGTAGTTGGTAACATAAGCCGTAGTGGTGAGCTACGATGGCGTACAAAGGCATCGAGGGTTGGAGTTGTAGCTGCGAGTTTTGATAACGTTCGTAGGTCGCAAAGCACAAAGTCAGAAGCTGCACAAGCTGTGATAACATGTGTATGTCGAAGAGGTTGGAGTTGAGAGCCGCGCTAGTTGTGATAACATCCGCAGGATGAGGAGGTCGGAGTTACGGTAGTTTCTGCTCGCATGAAGTCTTCTATGGCTACAAAAGAGAAAATTATTTGAGGGAAGAGGGAGCCCTCGAGCATTCTAAGAATTGATCTATCTAGTTTTTCTTCTGGTTTTTCTCTTAGTGTGAATGAATAATACTGTAAGGGAGGGTGAGAAAAAGAATTTTTCTTTTTTAAGGAGAGAATATTGTCTGAGAAAATTAATGATTGTCAATGGGGTGCATAGAACAAATCGCATGTTAATGGTGTAATCTAGGTTTTTCTTTCTTATAAACTCACCACGTATTTACTATTTTGATGAATGAAATTTCTATTTTGTTGTTTTAAAGTACGAATTGTCATTAATATTCTTTTTTCCTCTGATTTGGTGGGTATAAATTCTAGAGTATTTAGTATTGTTTATGTTATTTGCTTGACCAATGTTGCGATGGAATTTTATCCTTTGAATCTTAATTTACAATCGATTTGGCCAATTGGAAAGTTTAAAACTATTTTGAATTATGAGTTTTGGGAGAATCTGAAGTGAGATGACCTGGATAAAATTCATTGATCATGAGATTAAAAATATTGCTCTTGGTTTGCTGCTATCATTTAAGAAAATATGTAATATTGTAGATGCAACGGACTTAGAAAGCTAAATTGTTTGATTGTCCATGATTTCCATTGCCGCCAGGAGGGGCTAAAAAGGATTTGGTTCCTAATAGTCATTGTCATATATGACACTTTTTCAAACATTGGTTCTTAGGATCCAAATAAGGAGAGAAACTTTCACTTGTTAGATTCCCATGTCACAATTAAAATCGGCTTTTTGTTTTTGCACAAATTAAGTTAGAAACTTTCACAAATCGCGAGCAAACGAATCTTCAGGCTAGACGCAAAACCAGTAGGCTAGAAATTTTCACTTTGGGAATTTGTTCATTCATCGTGAGATCCGTGCACAGACTATGTTTTGTATATTATTTGGATGAAATGTATACTTGCTCGATTCGTCAGTACTTCAAAACATTTGATTTATATCAACTGTCTATATAAATTTTACTAGTTAGATAAAGCTCGATAAATTAGTAAAATGAGTAGAATAACAATTAATTACTTAAGAAGTGTGAGAGTTGATGGACTAGCAAGTTGTAGGATTCATTGCTTGTCCCTTGACACGATTTTCACCTTCAATCCCCTCCATGAGACCATTATAATTGATGTTCTATGAATAAAAAAGCCTTCATAGTCGATAAGGAATATAAAATGTTTATTTTTTTTCAATCTCTATATTTTTGAAAGAGATTGATACACTAATCACATCAAAAAGTTCAACACAACCATGTGATTGTTAAACCTTGTGAATACCTTTTTTTGATTGCTAAGACCTATGCATTAAGCTCACTCTCATCATTAAAGATATGATTGTAGTGTAATAGCAACCAACAATTTATTCTTATGAATTATTGAGGTTGAATATTAAAAAGTCACAAAGGAGACAAGAGAAAGGCCAAGAAAAAAATGTAAGTATAAAGAATATTTTGAAGGCCTTGGATAAAATCCCAAGTAAGTCAAAACTAATGCTGTTATTATGATTGATATTCAATCTTTACAGATGATTTGACTAGTAAAAATATATTAATTTGGAAGCTTACAAAACTTTAGAGATTGATAACTCTTTATGCTTAATGATCTCCTCTCTCTCTCTCTCTTTCTCTAGACTCTCTCTCTCTAGAGAGAGAGAGAGAGAGAGAGAGAACTTCATGGTGAAAATTTTAATTTTCATCTTATTCACTTAAGGAACTTTTTACTCACTCATAAGAAATATTTTCTTAAACAATTTAACTTTTTTAACACCTTGCATACATGAGGCTTGGAAGTTCCTTATATCAGATTGCTATAACTCCCTTACCTTTACTTAATTTTTACAAAATCAACCTTTCCACCCTCAAATTCCATCAACTCGCCATCATAAACTCCATAAACACGTTTAACACTTTTTTTTTTCTCTCACTCATGTAAAGTCCAATCCAATCCCTCCAACACTAAAATAATAACTATAAACGCCTTCCTCTTTGACAAGGATAATGACCTACTTTACCGCACTCTACACCTAACTGACATTTAGATCCTATCACCCCAAATACCATGCCTTTAATAACCCATTAATTTTTCCTTATATTTCTCCAATTTCTCTATAATATAACTCAACCGTCAGAACAAGTCTCATATTTCCATCTTAGCCATCATTATCATTATAAAAAAGTAGTTCCTATGGCATGCACGAAGCCTATTCGCTTTTGTTCGACCTCGTAACCTATTATAAATCACTTCAAATATTTATATTAACTCCAAATCAATCATCCACCACCTTATTCAATCACAAAACAAAACATTAAATATAAAGGAGTATAAATTTTAACCTACTTCCAAATCCATACAATCTCAATTAGCTCTATTATAGGCAAAGTCCCGACCCAAAGTAGCTAGCCTTCACCAAACTCGATCTAGCTCCATTATCAACAAGTTTCATATACTAGCTATGGCATGCAACACCCATCGTAACTATAGAGCTTGCAACACCATTTTATTTCCTCTCAAACAATTTAAGCAATTAAAATGCATCTCACATAAGTGGGCCAACTATCCCAAGATGTCCACTCACCACTGTTTTTGACATCAAAGATCGGAATGAAGTTAGAAATAAGACAAATAATGACAATTTTAAAAGAAACTAGCGATAGATGAATTTTCTTTACCAATACAAAAAATCAATTATAACTTCCCGCATAACTCACATACTTGAAGATAGATTTCATTATGACAAATAAGATTAATAAATGCCAAAATGGAGATCATAAATTCTTAATTAGAAAGAAAGATAAATCATCTTTGAAAGATACTTGTTATTAAAAAATTTAGCTCTTAAGTTGTTGAGTATTGCCAATTTTTTAACATTGCATGTGAGAGTACATTTAGGCAAAATAGAATTGATGCAAAATATCAAGAAAGTAATAAACAAATAATAAAGAAGCTCAAAAAAAAAATGATGTGGAACCCTTAAGAAGCAAGAAAGAAGTGTAAGAAAAAAATTAAAAAGTATTAAATATGATCTCAAGCCAAGCCCAAGCCTAACTTACTATCATGATGGATGTTTAAATTTTGGACCATATTTTAACTTATAAGAAACGTTGTTATTTTTTTAAATAGATATAATTATTTAAGAGCTACCAAGAGATTTTGAGAAGGGGTGTGGAGGTGGTTAGCCATGTATTAGTGAAATGGATCTTATCATAAATGCTTGACATCCTCATTTTTGTTCTTATTGGCCACTGTCATCTCTATTAGATTTTCCCTAAAAAACAGTTTAACTTTTCGGTGGGCTTATCATGCTATAATAAACGTATACAAATTGAGTTGTCACAGGCCATTTTGATTGTTCTATAAGTTTATTAAGATTTTATAAAAGTGCAATTAGAATTATTATCAAAATGCATATNTGTTTAACTTTTCGGTAGGCTTATCATACTATAATAAACGTATACAAATTGAGTTGTCACAGCCCATTTTGATTGTTCTATAAGTTTATTAAGATTTTATAAAAGTGCAATTAGAATTATTATCAAAATGCATATCTGGTTGTATGATTTTTTTTTTTTGTGTTATATCAATCTTAACACTTTTGTCTACATAAATTTATGTTGGGTGCATGCACTTGCTCATTTTTATCAATATCACTTTAAAATAGTAACATATGACCTAAGTCTCGTGTTTATATTACAAGAACACCTACTTTAAATAAATATATTTAAGATTTATTATTTTGTCAAGAATAATATCACAACACTTTAATTTTGTTTGAAATCTTTTATATCAAAATCATAAACTTATGAATATAAATTAACATCTTTANCTACTTTAAATAAATATATTTAAGATTTATTATTTTGTCAAAAATAATATAACAACACTTTAATTTTGTTTGAAATCTTTTATATCAAAATCATAAACTTATGAATATAAATTAACATCTTTAAGACATAATATAGATATTTAGTAATGTATACTTTATCTATACAATAAAACTAAAAATATGTTATTTAAAAAAAAAGTATATTATAATACTTATGCATTTTCATATCTATATTCAAATATTTACATCTACTTATATAGTATTTAAAGTTTTAATTTACAATATTATATATATATATATATATATATATATATATATATATATATATCATAAAAAAATTAACCTATGCAAATTGTTTCCTCCTCCTCCCTCCCGCCATCCACTCTGCACAAATCACGTGAGCCGCAAACTCTCCGCTTTCCTCTCTCCACCTTCGAGCTCTAAAGAAGAAAAAACCATCCCTTCCATGGATTCCCCATTTCTCACCAACTACGACGCCCCAATGGCCATTCATCCCTTCGATAGCTTGTCGGATCCATCTCCCTCCCCTGTTCCGGCGACCGAATCGGATGCCGATTTGGCCGACGCACTCGCCGCAGCCCTCCCCGTTGTAGAAGATGATTCGGAGGTGAGGAATTTGCGCGACGCTTGGGAGATCTTCGTGAGGGAATCCATGAAGCTGTGGTGGATCGCTACACCGATCGCATTCAGCATTGTTTGCCTGTATGGGATCAATTCTACTACCCAGATCTTCGCCGGACATCTCGGAAACCTGGAGTTATCAGCGGTGGCGATCGGACTTTCAGTCATCTCCAATTTCTCCTTTGGATTTCTTGTAAGCTGTTTTCTCTGTTTTATTTGCTGTGTTCATGGTTGGAAAGACACATCTTTTAACGGAAATTTACATACGCAGCATCCAATTCTTTTGCATTCAAGCGTCGCACATCAAAACTTCGATTTTTTACTATGAAAAACATGAATTGGATGCTGAGTTTGTAAAAATGATAGTTTTGATGTGGAATTGGTAAATGCGGAAGAATTGGATCTCTCTTAAAATCATATTTGGGAGCAGCTAGGCATGGGTAGCGCACTGGAGACTCTATGTGGGCAGGCGTTTGGCGCAGGGCAGGTGGATAAGTTAGGCATCTATATGCAGAGGTCATGGATCATTCTCACAGCATCCGCCGTTCTAATGTGTCCGGTATACCTCTTCGCCGCCCCCCTGCTGAAGCTCATAGGCCAAGATCCTGATATTGCAGACGCCACCGGCCGCTTCACCGTCGCCATTATCCCGCAAATTTTCGCCCTTGCTATCAACTTCCCGACCCAGAAATTTCTTCAGGTAAGGGTAACTGAAAGATAAAAAGGTGTTCTTTGGTTGTTTGCTTAATGAGTACGTTATATTTTACGGAAATTTACAAACATATTACCTACTTTTTTATGCATTTCTATGTTTCACACCTACATTTTAATTTTGATGGATTACAAAAATTCATATTTTCATACATAGGAAAAGCCGAAAAGAGGCTTTAATTGTAAAAATTAGAGTTTTAATGTGAAATATGTAAATGCGTAAAAATTGGGTACTAGAAATGTAAATTCTCCATTTTATTATTTTAAGATTTGCATTGATTGTAAAGATATAATTTTTGGGAATTTACATACATAACAATCAATTCTTATGTATTTACTTATCTCATGCTAAAATTTTAATTTTTTTTATAATCTAAACACCCTAACCTATGTATGAAAAGAGAAAAATTTACGCAGTGCTGCGTACGTCAAGTATGTTACAAGGAGGGTATTGGAGATTATATCCGCGTTATACCTCATGTAACATCCCTGTAACGTAGTTGTAACTTACAAATATATGAAAACAGAAGCACAGAACTTACTAGTTACATGTAGGTTACAGGGAAGTTACAGGAGGTATAACACATATATAACCCTAAATGTCCTCACTGTAACCTAGCTGACGTACACAACACCGCGTATGTCTTATGTTCGTAATTTTTTCTCGTATGAAAAGGTGAATACATAGGTGTAAAAATAAAAATTTGATTATGTGATAAGTAAATGTATAAGAATTAGGTGTTATGTATTTAAATTTCCGTATATTTTTATGTAAAATTTATTTTCTTTCTCATGTATTTTGGTAACCAAAGATTTTTTAAATGTAAAAAAAACGAAACATACTTTTTATATTTTGAAAAATATAAAGGAAATTATCTTCACACACACACACAATTATTCAAGACAATCTTTTTCCCAATTTTGCACTTCAGAGCACTCTACACTTTGTATTGACTGCAACATTCATTCTAGTTCTCAAGAATCATTTTTTATTATTAATTCCATGTATTTTCATACCACAGATAAAAAATTAATAATATTCATGATATTAACTGAGAAAAATAATTAATTCCACTAATTCTACAATCACTAAAACCTGTCTGTATTCTTCTACATGGTCTGCCCAAACATATATTTTTACGCTCCCAAGCAACCTGCAGGCGCAAAGCAAGGTGTGGGTGCTCGCATGCATAGGCTTCGCAGCCCTGCTCCTCCACATCGCTCTCCTCTCGCTCTTCCTCTATGGATTCGGGTGGGGGATCATCGGCGCAGCAGCCGCATACGATATTTCGCAGTGGGCGGTCTCCGTTGCACAGGTGGCGTACGTCGTGCGGTGGTGCGGGGATGGATGGGGGGAGGGTTTCTCGTGGGGCGCATTTAAGGATCTGTGGGCCTTCGTCAAGCTCTCGCTTGCTTCTGCTGTCATGCTTTGTTTGGAGATTTGGTATATGATGGTGCTCGTTGTGCTCGCCGGCCATCTTCACCGCGCCCAGATCGCCGTCGGTTCTATTTCCATCTGGTAATTCTTTCAGGTTATTTTGTTTTTGGGGCATTCCATAATTTTTTTGAACATTTACGTACATGCCACTCAATTCCTATGTGTTTACATGGAGAAATATTAAGGCTATGTTTGGGACAGCTTATTCACTGCGGCGGCGTTTTAAAAATGTCGCTTCACTGTTTTAAAATTGTGTTTGGGCATCTTAACCGAAAACACAATTGATTTTTACACTAAATGGGGAACATCGTCCGCATCTCGTGATCCGCATTTCCAAATGAATGACTTGTCTGAATAAGCACAAGCTGCCCCAAACTGAACTTAAATGAAGTCGGTGAGATGTATGTGAGGATAAAGGCCATGTCGAGCCCAAGAAAGTGTTTTTTTTTTTTTTTTTTTTTTTATTTTCTGGAGTCTTGTACTACAGATGATATTACATATTTTTTAAGTAATGATAGATGAAATGTTCACATCACATATAAATATGATTATGATAATATAACCACCTTATTCATTATTGTCCGCATATATTTTGTAAAATATGTAATATTTTCTTTGTTCATGACTTAATATCATCTTATATTTACATATCTAAATATTACCTTAGGTTTTTTACATATATGCCTATTTCACTTTTTTTATTTTAATTAAATGATGATATATATATTTTTTTTTGTGATATAAAAGATTGAGTGATATAAATATAAAAAATAAAATTTAAATGTTAGATATGTAAAAGCATATTGGGTGGTATTTATGTAAATGACCAATCCAAGCAATAAATTAATTAAATTAATATATATCTGTAAAATATATAATCCAAACCTTAATCTTAACTCTGTTGCTAAACTAAACCATCTCTCTCGTTGGCTTCCAGCATGAACATCAGCGGCTGGGAAGGAATGGTGTTCATCGGCATCAACGCAGCCATAAGGTAAAAAAGGCACCAAAGAACTAATCTTGCCATAATTGATATAATTAAGCATGGTAATTTTATGTTAATTAACTTGCTCTGTTAATACAAGCAGCGTTAGGGTTTCTAATGAACTCGGATCAGGAAGGCCCAGAGCCACCAAGCACGCGGTGGCGGTGGTGGTTGCTACCTCACTCGTAGTCGGCCTCTGCTCAATGTTTCTCATTCTGGCTGCTCGTAATAAGTTTCCTGTTATTTTTACAAGCGACGAGGAGCTTCAGCGCGCAGTTTCTAAGATTGCGCATCTTCTCGCCCTTACCATGGTGCTCAATAGCATACAGCCAGTGATTTCAGGTGCTCCCCTTCTTCTCCTTCTTCTCCGTTTAAGCATACAAATCACATACTTTTTATGTATTTGCACATCTACCACAAACCTTCATATTTATAATTACTACTCTTTTGGTAATTTTAGAACCACTACATATATAAACTGTTATGATAACTCTCAATTATGTGAACTAAGACGGCCCCACAGTTTATAAGGAGATTTTCTATAATTAATGGGTACAACAATCATTTGGCTATGACAAGTGTTTATCCGGTCATCTTGTATGAGTTATTGTCTATATATATATATATATATATATATATATATATANGGTGCTCCCCATCTTCTCCTTCTTCTTCGTTTAAGCACACACATCACATACTTTTTATGTATTTGCACATCTACCACAAACCTTCATATTTATAATTACTACTCTTTTGGTAATTTTAGAACCACTTCATATATAAACTGTTATGATAACTCTCAGTTATGTGAACTAAGACGGCGTCACAGTTCATAAGGAGATTTTCTATAGCTAATGGGTACAACAATCATTTGGCTATGACAAGTGTTTATCCGGNGCCACAGTTCATAAGGAGATTTTCTATAGCTAATGGGTACAACAATCATTTGGCTATGACAAGTGTTTATCCGGTCAACTTGTATGAGTTATTGTCTATATATATATATATATATAATGATGTATATGAGTTGAAAAGGTTAAGAGAAACAAAAATTTTGAGAGCAAGGTGAGAAATAAAGAAAGTTTGTATCGAGATCAAGATCGATAGAGAGCTAGACAAAATTGATTCGTCCTTGAAATTGTGTGGTATAATCTTCAAGATTGTCTTAGTGAATTATTTCTTGATTTCCTTCTGTCGATGTAGGTTTTGTGGACCGAACCGCGTAAGTTCTCGGTGTTTTTTGTTTGTATATTCTTTTGGTTTTCTTTTTTCCGTTTTGTTGTCCTACGGTTCTCTTGGCAGCAGATTCTGCTACATAAATCTGTTTTTTTGTTCTAGTGGCAGCAATATTTATATTTATCATTCTTGGGTTCACTTGAAAAAAGTTGATCTGACATGGAGAAAATTATATTGCAAATGNAAAGGTTAAGAGAAACAAAAATTCTGAGAGCAAGGTGAGGAATAAAGAAAGTTTGTATCGAGATCAAGATCGATAGAGAGCTAGATAAAATTGATTCGTCCTTGAAATTGTGTGGTATAATCTTCAAGATTGTCTTAGTGAATTATTTCTTGATTTCCTTCTGTCGATGCAGGTTTTGTGGACCGAACCGCGTAAGTTCTCGGTGTTTTTGTTTGTATATTCTTTTGGTTTTCTTTTTTCGGTTTTGTTGTCCTACGGTTCTCTTGGCAGCAGATTCTGCTACAGAAATCTGTTTTTTTGTTCTAGTGGCAGCACTATTTATATTTATCATTCTTGGGTTCACTTGAAAAAAGTTGATCTGACATGGAGAAAATTATATTGCAAATGTACCTTAAGCTGTAATATTTTAGTCATTTATAAAGCAATTATGTTATTTTATGGGATGCAGGTGTGGCAGTAGGAGGCGGATGGCAAGCTCTAGTGGCTTATATTAACCTGGCCTGCTATTATGTATTTGGCCTTCCTTTAGGGTTCCTGCTGGGGTATGCTCTGCAATGGGGAGTTCAGGTAAGGACTATTTCAGCTCGTAATATTAAAAGAATGTGAATTAATTTGACATGTTACGGATTATAAGATTAAAATAGGCTCNTTGGCTTGCTATTATGTATTTGGCCTTCCGTTAGGGTTCCTGCTGGGGTATGCTCTGCAATGGGGAGTTCAGGTAAGGACCATTTCAGCTCGTAATATTAAAAGAATGTGAATTAATTTGACATGTTACGGATTATAAGATTAAAATAGGCTCATGTAAATAACAAAAAGATTGTTTTGGTGTCATGTATAATCTGTTGATCCAACAATGTTATGTGGGTTTAGGGTATATGGGTTGGCATGCTTTTGGGAACTGCACTGCAGACTTTCATTCTCTGCTACGTGCTTTGGAAGACCAACTGGAATGACGAGGTTGTTTTTTTATTTTTCATCATTTATTCCTTTTATATATATATATATATATATATATATATATATATTATTATTATTATTATTTTCTTATGTAGTTATGTATGTATTGATTGCAGGCTGCACAGGCATGTGAACGAGTGAAATTATGGGGAGGAGAAGGAAAATTTATAGAGCTAGGGCTGGGAAAATGAGCTTCTTTTACAAAAAATAAAAATAAATTACTTCTATAAGGAGAATAGTTATGAAAAGAGCTAATTGGAAAGTCTTGTAGAGGAGTTGATAGAGAGCATTTTCTCAAATTAATGAGAAAATTTTGTTAAAGTCTTCCATACATGAGCTACATACGGACGACGGACTGGATACTCTGTCGTCTATATGTAACTAGTGTACAGATGACATACGCAAAATTTATGTAACTAGTGTACGAATGACAAACGCAAAATTTTNGAAATTCTTCCATACATGAGCTACATACGGACGACGGACTGGATACTCTATCGTCTGTATGTAACTAGTGTACAGATGACATACGCAAAATTTATGTAACTAGTGTACGAATGACAAACGCAAAATTTTTCCATAATCAAGAGACAAGCACAATTTTGGAAAAAGAGAAAGAGAGAGGCTGCTAATTGTTTTGGAGTTCAAATTTTTTGAACATGTAAGGTTGATTTTGTAAATTGTTTGGTGAGTGAAAATTAACACCGGCCGAAGTAGTTGATTAGCTCACTCAAACTGCATTAAGTTGATTTTTTTTTTCCTTTTNTTCAAGAGACAAGCACAATTTTGAAAAAAGAGAAAGAGACAGACTGCTAATTGTTTTGGAGTTCAAATTTTTTTAATCTGAAAGGTTGATTTTGTAAATTGTTTGGTGAGTGGAAAATTAACACCGGCCGAAGTAGTTGATTAGCTCACTCAAACTGCATTAAGTTGATTTTTTTTCCTTTTTTTTTTTTTTGAGATATCAGCTCTTCAATACAAAAAATTATGCAATTTTTTAAAGGGATTGCAAAAGAAATTATTTGATGTAGATAATTTTTGTTTTGGGAAAGGTGAGCTCAAAAGTTAATATGTTTGTCCTACTCGAACCCGTGAAATCACGATGGAAAAGTATACCTTCAACCATTACATTAATCGAAGATGTTTAAACTATTCGAAATCACTTATCTAATTATCATGATTTTATTAAAGTTCAATTTTATTAGAGATTAAATGAGCCAAAATGAAACAAAACTGAGGTATGAGATTGGCTTTTCTTAGCACACCAATCAATCACGGCCCAAAATGAAATGAATTATTCAGGTTTTTGTTATGAACGTCATTCTCCATGGTGTTGTGTGTTGGTTTTCTTAATTTTGCAATGATTTAGTTTGGAATTTACTAGAGCTTCAAAGTAGTATATATAAAAACTTCAAATTTATTAAATAACTCATGAAAATTATGTTATGATTATTGGAAGTCAGTTGAAAAAGCTNTAAGATGAAACAAAACTGAGGTATGAAATTGGCTTTTCTTAGCACACGGATCAATCACGATCCCAAACTTAAATGAATTATTCAGGTTTTTGTTATGAACGTCATTCTTCATGGTGTTGTGTGTTGGTTTTCTTAATTTTGCAATGATTTAGTTTGGAATTTACTAAAGCTTCAAAGTAGTATATATCATTAAAACATTTTTTTTCTTTAGAGTATATTTAACATTATACATTATCAGTAAATTTTTACGTTCGACGTAAATCTCAAGGTATTGCATGAATTTCAATATATTTTTTTTAATAAAAAAATTTAAAACTCTTGTTAAAATCAGCAGAAGCTTTGATTTTAACAAAGTTATGGTCACTAACTTGACGAGACAGACCTAATTACACCGATATTGATCCATTCCAAGTCAAATCAGGCCTGAATCAAGCAATTAAGCCACATTTGGAAGCTTTTGGTGCCTATTTGAAAGATCATATTGATTCCAAATATGACAAGCTTATAGTCAATTATTATCATATTGAATCAATTACATAGAATCCACTGTATAGACTATCAATTATAGTGTTCTTCATCTTGTTTAGGCGTGGAGGGAGATTGGTGAGAAATTGTGAGAGAAGTGAGGTGCTTGTAATTTACATAAATGTGGGTCTACTCGCGTGGAGCATGAAGGAAAATCGGTGGGAGCAATGTATTCTATTAGTTCTATCATTCTAAACTTTTGCATTTGCTATTTCTTAATGAATAAAATGATAAATTTATTGTTTCAAAGCATGCATAGTGAGTAATTTCCTCTTTTCTCCTTAGAATTGGTAGTTTAGGAATTTTGTGTTTAAGAAGGATGTTGAGATTATCTTGAAATTGAATAGTGGTGATGATTTAATTTTTTGGCCTTCATTGACATTCAATTTGGTCAATTAAATTGCTAAATTGATTTATGAAAAAAGTTGTGCTGGAGCAGACCAGTGGAACAAGTCAACTCATATTGACTTTGAAGAATATGTATATTACTTCTAAGTTAGTGCAATCATAAAAAAAAAAATTAATTGAAAGTTTTAAGATTCTTATTATTATTATTTTTAGACATTCAGACTAATTTTATCTCAAATATAATCATTAAATTTTTTTTTTACTTAAGATATAAATTAGAGGTGCTAGTGAGCCATGTCAACTCGTGAGTCAGCTCGAGATAGGTGGCTCGTGAGTCGAACTAGATGAGTTAACAAGACAATCTTAAGCTAAACTCAAGTGAATCAAAAAAAAAATTATATTAATATAAAATATACTCAATATATTAAATTTAAAAGTTTAATTAATAAATTATTTAACCAATTTAAAAAATAATATATTATATTTTATATTAATTAGTTTTTTATTATTTATCTCTTAAAAATTCATTTTATTTTTAATTTTATAAATTCGAAAATAGTTTGATATTAAGCATTAATTTCGGTGATCTGGCTGATTCGAGCAGCTGCTGATCACGACGGATTTCCCCAAGAGGCAAATGGGCGGCTGATTCGAGCTCCGCAGAAAAATTTCTATGCGAACAATTGTTTACTGACCCATAAAATACGCGATCAAAAGCCCCATCCGATTAGCGTCTTCAATCCGATTTCTACAAGCTTCTTTCGGGCGTTAACTCTGCTTCAGCAGAGATCTTTTGGNTTTAAGCATTAATTTCGGTGATCTGAAAAAGCTGATTCGAGCAGCTGCTGATCACGACGGATTTCCCCAAGAGGCAAATGGGCGGCTGATTCGAGCTCCGCAGAAAAATTTCTATGCGAACAATTGTTTACTCACCCATAAAATACGCGATCAAAAGCCCCCATCTGATTAGCGTCTTCAATCCGATTTCTACAAGCTTCTTTCGGGCGTTAACTCTGCTTCAGCAGAGATCTTTTGGTGTTTTCTTGTGAGTAGAATCCCATGGTCGCGGCCTGAGGTAATCTTCCTATTGTTTCTCCGTTTTTTCTAGGTTGTTTCTCTTTGATTAGTGGATTTTCTAATCCGACATGGCTGGTTGCATGATGTTCAAGTTTTTTTGTCTGTTGAGTAGGGATTGTGTTGTTTGTTTGGTTTCTGGATCATTCATTGGGGTGGATGGGCAGCGTGCGCTGATCTGGTAATTAATTTTTGGAGATTAGGATTTTAACCAGATCAGTGATGCTGTTTCTTTTCACTATTTCGCGTGTTTTGTAGTTAGGCTCGGTTTATGAAAAAGCAGAGAAGCAGATTCATGATACGATTTCATCTTGTTGTTATTTTAAGGGCCCTGTTTGGATGCGGGGGATGTTACAGAGAATGGGAAGATGTTCAAAATATCAATCAGTGGCTGAACATTTGATCACATGCCGTGAATGTTTTGGATTATGTGTCATTTCCTTCGGTTTCTTTTACTCTATTCCAACCATGTGTTTTTAGTTATAGTTTTTTTTTTTAAATTTTTTTCTTTGTTTGTTTGTGTGTGTTTTGGTGGTGATTGGGGGAAGGGGCCATCTTCATTGATGAAGTGGTTGCAAGATTTAGCTAAGATTCAGGTTGAATAATGCCAAACAGTCTTCTGCCTTCTTAAACACATATTTTTGTCAATTTTAGGTAAAATTGGATTAATTAATAAGATTTTACACATCCAAGCTCTACCAAATATTGATTTAAAAGGTTTACTGAATCCTACTTGTAGCCAAACAACCCCTATGTGTGAATGTACTGATGCAATGAACATTACCTGAGCAGCTTTTTATTTAGTGAAATAATAATTTTTATTTTTATTTTTTGTTTTGCTTCAAATTCTTAACATTTTTAGCTTCCCGCTATTTTTTATGAGAAATTGCAATTTCCTTAGAATGATATGTTTATCACTCTCAGTTTGATAAATAACTATATCCTGGTGCATGATATCTTTCTTTTATGGTTGAGATGTTCTTATGCTTTCTTTTCTAAATCTTTAAATAGATAAGCACAGAGAGGAAAACACTCTTTTTGGAGAGGTTCACTTTATGATAATACTAGGAGATTTCCTCAATCAACTTAACATTATGTTCACGCTGCTAGTTTGTTCTAAGTATTAAGTTATTTATTTTTAAATTCTATTGCATATCTCTTGGATCTTCACTTANAGTCTTTTCTTGGTTGTTTCTCTTTGATTAGTGGATTTTCTAATCCGACATGGCTGGTTGCATGCTGTTCATGTTTTTTTGTCTGTTGATTAGGGATTGTGTTGTTTGTTTGGTTTCTGGATCATTCATTGGGTGGATGGGCAGCGTGCGCTGATCTGGTAATTAGTTTTTGGAGATTAGGATTTCAACCAGTTCAGTGATGCTGTTTCTTTTCAACATTTCGCGTGTTTTGTAGTTAGGCTCGGTTTATGAAAAAGCAGAGAAGCATATTCATGATACGATTTCATCTTGTTGTTATTTTAAGGGCCCTGTTTGGATGCGGGGGATGTTACAGAGAATGAGAAGATGTTCAAAATATCAATCAGTGGCTGAACATTTAATCACATGCCATGAATGTTTTGGATTATGTGTCATTTCCTTCGGTTTCTTTTACTCTATTCCAACCATGTGTTTTTAGTTTTAGTTTTTTTAAACTTTTTTTCTTTGTTTGTTTGTGTGTGTTTTGGCGGTGATTGGGGGAGGGGGCCATCTTCATTGATGAAGTGGTTGCAAGATTTAGCTAAGATTCAGGTTGAATAACGCCAAACAGTCTTCTGCCTTCTTAAACACATATTTTTGTCAATTTTAGGCTAAATTGGATTAATTAATAGGATTTTACACATCCAAGTTCTACCAAATATTGATTTAAAAGGTTTACTGAATCCTACTTGTAGTCAAACAACCCCTATGTGTGAATGTACTGATGCAATGAACATTACCTGAGCAGCTTTTTATTTAGTGAAATAATAATTTTTATTTTTATTTTTTGTTTTGCTTCAAATTCATAACATTTTTAGCTTCCCGCTATTTTTGATGAGAAATTTCAATTTCCTTAGAATGATATGTTTGTTACTCTCAGTTTGATAAATAACTATANTAACATTACCTGAGCAGCTTTTTATTTTTATTTTTTGTATTGCTTCAAATTCATAACATTTTTAGCTTCCCACTATTTTTGATGAGAAATTTCAATTTCCTTAGAATGATATGTTTGTTACTCTCAGTTTGATAAATAACTATATCCTGGTGCATGATATCTTTCTTTTACGGTTCAGATGTTCTTATGCTTTCTTTTCTAAATCTTTAAATAGATAAGCACAGAGAGGAAAACACTCTTTTTGGAGAGGTTCACTTTATGATCATACTAGGAGATTTCCTCAATCAACTTAACATTATGTTTATGCTGCTAGTTTGTTCTAAGTATTAAGTTATTTATTTTTAAATTCTATTGCATATCTCTTGGATCTTCACTTAGATGGAAGNATTCTAAGTATTAAGTTATTTATTTTTAAATTCTATTGCATATCTCTTGGATCTTCACTTAGATGGAAGAAAATTGCTATATTTTTTTTAATGTTTGCCTTTAATTTTAACTATGCTTTGGAAAGAGAAAATTTGTGTCAAAATGCTGCAGTTTCATTTAAGGTGCATTTTTTATTCAAAGTTTTGTTTTTTGTTCTATGCTTAATCTTCATATGCTTTATTCAGTTCTGGAAGAAGAAGCCTCCCTTTAACCACTATCCAAGATAGCCATATTTTCTCAGATTTGCCTTCAGTTTTTTATTATGCTTTCGACAGAGAAAATTTGTGTTTAATCTTGTTTGTTTATTTTACTTTCATCTTGATTTAAATTTCTGTTGCTTCTGCTATGTTCAGTGTATTCTATTCCTTTTTTACTTAAATGCCTACTAGTAAAGAAATGTTTGTATTTTTTTTGGGGTATATAAAGAAAATGATTAGATTTGATAGGGACTTTGGNTAATCTTGTTTGTTTATTTTACTTTCATCTTGATTTAAATTTCTGTTGCTTGTGCTATGTTCAATGTATTCTATTCCTTTTTTACTTAAATGCCTACTAGTAAAGAAATGTTTGTATTTTTTTGGGGTATATAAAGAAAATGATTAGATTTGATAGGGACTTTGGGTTTTGAATTTCTTGAGTTTTACATCTTTATCTGATATGCATGCTGTTGTTCTTCTGAAGATTGGACCCGGCAAAATGGCTGATGAAGAGCGAAAGGATGGTACCTCTTCTCGTGGAGCTGACTGGGAGGTTGTTGCCTTAACTGCCTCTACTTATGCTGCTGCTCCTGGAGCTGATGCTGATCCAGCAGATGATTCTAGAGATAAAGAATTCCAACAAGAACACGAGTCATCAAATACAATGTTCATGTCTCAGCACTTTGTATTCCCTCCTCATGAGCATGAAAATCTTCCTATAGGAGCGGAGTATGGTGAAATTTTTGATCAAACTGCAAGATATGTGATACTTCCTGCTGCGGAAGAAAATAATTACCCTGTTAAATTTAATGAAGATTTTTCAGAAGCTGAGCTCCCTGTTGACAGTATGGAGTCTCATGAAGGCCAACCACATAATAGTTTCAATGCCGAAACAGATAGTAGACAGAGGATTTCTACTGATGACGTGTATGATATTTCTGATATATTTGATTCTTCTAATAAAACCCATGGTATGCCTCCAGATTTTGCCAAGCTTGGGAAAAAAATTCATGAAAGTGGTGGATCCTGCCTTCCTATTGAATCATGGTGGAAAAGAAATGCGATGTCATTGTACAAGAAAGCAAAAGAAACCAACCCATTTTGGTCCATTTTCATTGCTGCTGCCTTTATGGGTGTTGCAATACTAGGACAACAATGGCAGAGGGAGAAATTGCAACTTCAGCAACTCAAATGGCAGTTTAGCATCACCAATGAGGTAAAATGATACTGCAAAATTTAATTGAAATAGTGCCGCCTGCTTTACTTGTTGCTAACTGAACTTGTTCGACCTTTTAAGTAATAGTAATCAAGTTCTAAGAGTCTGCCTTCAGGCATATATAGTTTGCTTATTGCTATTTTCATTTCGTTTTATGGTAGAGTTTCCCTTTAACTTCTTATTTGTACTTTTAATACAGGGATATATTCTTAATTGAGTGTGCTTGCTATTGTTTAAGACTGCCATCACTTTGGTCATCATTCCTTTAGTTTAATTTATAATTGATCTCTACGATTAGGGTTCTGTATAGGTGACAATGGTTGTCCTGTAAATATTCCTTGCAATATTTTTATAACATTAAGGATATCAGGAAGAGACCACCATAAATAGGAATGAAACCTTGATATATTGAATTGCGCCATTATAGTTGAATTTCGAATGACAACAAATAAAGAAAAGAGATTTGAATTTCCAATGGGCACAAATTTTTGTTTAGCTTTGCTATCAATAATTTATCTTTATCTTTCTGGTATCTTTTTTTTTTAGCTATAGAATTTTGAGTTTCTTTATCAAACTTTTTGAATGCTAGTTTGGTTATAGAATATTCTTACTAAATTTAGGTGATGGTTTAATTTTTCCATTTATTCTCTTGACTCTAGAATAGAGGCTTTGTTCGACCCCACGTAGTGGGATTAAGGCTTTGTTGTTGTTGTTGTTGTTGTATTCTCTTGACTCTAGAATAGAGGGGTAAATGAGCGAGTAGAGTTCGAGCCATGCCAAGCTCGAGCTCGACTAGTTTATTAATTTGTGAGCTCGAGCTTGAGTCAAGATCGACTCGTAGTGGTAGCAGCCAGCTCACGATCTTAAACTACAAAATTCAAATTTTACGGGATCTCATTGGAGAATATATTCGTGGTCGGAGGAGGAGGAGGATGCAACTTCAACTCACCATAAAACATCGAAATGACTAGCGTAGGCTGATCAAGCTGGCTCTCGAGCGAACAAGCTCGAGCTCGAGCTCGTGGCTCTATAAGTTCAGCTCGTGAGCTTGTTCATGAGTCGAGCTCAAGCCGCCTCGACTCATTTACACCCCCACTCTTGAAGGTGGTAACATAGTACTACGATTGTTCATGTATGGCATTTTATCTTGTCATAGAAAAAGTTTCTTTTCTAAACCAGCTTGATTATCATACATTATACTTGTGTAGCGTATCCTTAGTCATGAAAGCATAGGTAATGAGATTGGGTAAATATTTGTGATGTGTGAGTTAGATTTANTCAACTTCAACTCACCATAAAACATCGAAATGACTAGCGTAGACTGATCAAGTCGGCTTTCGAGCGAACAAGCTCGAGCTCATGGCTCTATAAGTTCGGCTCGTGAGCTTGTTAATGAGTCGAGTTCAAGCCGCCTCGACTCATTTACACCCCCACTCTTGAAGGTGGTAACATAGTACTACGATTCTTCATGTATGGCATTTTATCTTGTCATAGAAAAAAATTATTTTCTAAACCAGCTTGATTATCATACATTATACTTGTTTAGCGTATCCTTAGTCATGAAAGCATAGGTAATGAGATTGGGTAAATATTTGTGATGTGTGAGTTAGATTTAATTCTATTTTATTTTTCTTTCTATTATTTTATCTTGTCATAGAAAAAAATTTCTTTTATAAACCAGCTTGATTATCATACATGCTTATTTAGTGTATCCTCGGTCATAAAAGCACAGGTAATGAGATTGGCTAAATATTTGTGATGTGTGAGTTAGATTAAATTTTATATTATTTTTCTGTCTATTTTTTTAGTTCTTTAATTATCATAAACATATTTTAATAGAACATATACTAATAGATGAAGCCTTCATCATACTCATTTTAAATTATTCTTATTGCAACTATTTGGTATTTGTTTTATATATCTTATTTTTCTATTCATTTTTGTTGATATCTATTTGAGGTGTTATCAACATATTTTTCATAAATTGTTTAAGACAACTTTTACACCTCGTCTTCCCCACCAATTTTCTAATCATTTGATACTAATTTTATTTGCCCTTATAGTAGGCACATTCTACCCGTTTTGTACGTCCAAATTACTTAGGTTTGTTTTTAACTACCTTAAATNAACAACAAATAAAGAAAAGAGATTTGAATTTCCAATGGGCACGAATTTTTGTTTAGCTTTGCTATCAATAATTAATCTTTATCTTTCTGGTATCTTTTTTTTAGCTATAGAATTTTGAGTTTCTTTATCAAACTTTTCGAATGCTAGTTTGGCTATAGAATATTCTTGCTAAATTTAGGTGATGGTTTAATTTTTCCATTTCTTCTCTTGACTCTAGAATAGAGGTGTAAATGAGTCGAGTAGAGTTCGAGCCATGCCAAGCTTGAGCTCGGCTAGTTTATTAATTTGTGAGCTCGAGCTTGAGTCAAGATCGACTCGTAGTGGTAGCAGCCAACTCACGAGCTTAAACTACAAAATTCAAATTTTACGGGATCTCATTGGAGAATATATTCGTGGTCGGAGGAGGNGTCAGGCATATATAGTTTGCTTATTGCTATTTTCATTTCGTTTTATGTTAAAGTTTCCCTTTGACTTCTTATTTGTACTTTTAATACAGGGATATATTCTTAATTGAGTGTGCTTGCTATTGTTTAAGACTGCCATCACTTTGGTCATCATTCCTTTAGTTTAATTTATAATTGATCTCTACTATTAGGGTTTTGTATAGGTGACAATGGTTGTCCTGTAAATATTCCTTCTTGCAATATTTTTATAACATTAAGGATATCAGGGAGAGACCACCATAAATAGGAATGAAACCTTGATATATTGAATTGCGCCATTATAATTGAATTTCGAATAACAACAAATAAAGAAAAGAGATTTGAATTTCCAATGGGCATGAATTTTTGTTTAGCTTTGCTATCAATAATTAATCTTTATCTTTCTGGTATCTTTTTTTTTAGCTATAGAATTTTGAGTTTCTTTATCAAACTTTTTGAATGCTAGTTTGGCTATAGAATATTCTTGCTAAATTTAGGTGATGGTTTAATTTTTCCATTTCTTCTCTTGACTCTAGAATAGAGGTGTAAATGAGTCGAGTAGAGTTCGAGCCATGCCAAGCTCGAGCTCAGCTAGTTTATTAATTTGTGAGCTCGAGCTTGAGTCAAGATCGACTCGTAGTGGTAGCAGCCAGCTCACGATCTTAAACTACAAAATTCAAATTTTACGGGATCTCATTGGAGAATATATTCGTGGTCGGAGGAGGAGGAGGATGCAACTTCAACTCACCATAAAACATCGAAATGACTAGCGTAGGC
>JXCR01066518.1:44809-55172 GCA_002079205.1 Phalaenopsis hybrid cultivar
AAAAAATTCCAAAAAAGAAGACCAAAAAAATGCTAAACATCATAGAAATCCCATTTTGGGAAGTAAATCCAGATTCTTATGGCATTTCATAACAACTAACTCCGATGTTTAAGGACCATTCAAACCCCTACTATTTCATCCCCTCAAAGTGAGCATGAATATTATTACTTTACCTCCAAAAAAACCTTTTCACTTCAAGAGATATCACTTTTGATGAAATATGTGCATGTGTGTCAGTGTGCGCGCGTACGCATGTGAGCTTAATAACTTCTCTCTTGACATCTCAGCTACATAAAAACAAGAACAAAATACTATTCCTATGACAAATCCCTTCAGATTTATTCAAGAAAAACCAAGCCCATCCAAAGTATCTAATGAGCTCAAGATTCAAAATCATTGTTAGGTAATTCCAATAACAAAAATAAACTAGTTATCACTTATTCTCCACTATATCCTATAACCCAGTATGCAGCCTTACAAAATATTCCAAAACACAAAAATTTCCTTACAAATATAAACTAGCACTATTTTAAGTAACACAAATCACATTTATACATTAGCAAAAATTAGAATTAAAAGGAATGCATGAGAAAAAAAGATGAACAACCTAAAAGAAAATTATACCTTGAATATTATCATGCTAAAAATTAAAAAGAAAAAAAAACATTGTAGAATGCAAGTATTTTTTTCATTAAAATATAAAGCATATGAAAGCCGGCAAGAATTGATACCAGAGTTAATGAAATTTTATTGTTGATATTTTAAAAGGGATTACAAACAAAGACACTTGTGAAAGGAAAACAACAACGCAAACACAAAAAAGCTCCTAGGGAGAGGATCGAAGGTAGTAGAAACGAAGAGCGGTAAGTAGTAGGGAGGTTTAACGACAGCGAGGGGAAGGCGATTTAGTGGCCAGACAACAAGCAAGAATTGGGTTGGTGCGGCTCGCAAGCAAGCGTGCAGTGCAGAGAGGGCGGCAACAACCTGGAAGGGGCGGGGAGAATGGTAGCAAGCAGTTGGAAAAGGGAAGGAAAAATGCGAAGGTAATTATCACCTTGGAACAGGATACAGCCAAAGCACCACTTATCCTCGAATACATCCCTAGCAAGGGAAAAAAAATGTTAATTTAAAAAAACTGAAGAAAAAACTTACACAAACAAAATAAATAACATATATATAGTTTTAGGGTAAAGAAGAGTGGGTCCTGCTCTAAATAGAAAGGAATTGTGCGCAAGGGAGAATCGCTCGATTCTTCTTCCCCTGAATCGAACCAGTTTGTGTGTGGCATTTGTCGCCCACGTGCAGGCATGGCGCCCCCACACCAGACCATGGCACCCCCACGCCCCGCATCAGTCCTTCGGGAGTAGGAGAGCTTCAACCCTATCTATAGTAATTGAAGTTTCTGATTCCTCATAGCACAGAGTCAAATCAACTACATTGAAATTAGCAAAACAATTGTAGTCCCCTGGTAGACCGATCTTATGAGCATTGTCATTCAACCACTTGAAAATAAGACTGTCACGGCTCGTTGTTCGCGAACAGCTCCTGTTCGGCTCGTTAAGAAGCTCGTGTTCGACTCGTTCACTAAGTTAACAAGTCGAACACGAACAGCAAAAATAAATATTTGTTTGTTTCGTGTTCGACTCGTTTTGGCTCGAAATACTACTAATCATTATATATATATATATGTATATGATGATGATGAGTAATATTTTTTTAAAAATTAATTGACTACAAAGCTACAAAAATTTATAATCAATTAAAAGTATTAATGAAGAAAATAAAATAAAAACTATTAAATTAGATTCAAACGATGTTTTAAATATTGCCCTAATCCTTAACTTCTTATGGCTACATGATTAGGGTTGTCAAAACAACTCTTTGTTCGTGAGCGGCTTGTGTTCGACTCGTTAAGCAAACGAGTCGAACACGAACACACTTTTTGAGCTCGAAATATAAACGAGCCGAACGCTAACTGAGCGTAGGTTCGCTCGTGTGCGTCTCGTTTACACCCCTACTTGAGAATCCTGAAAGATCCATCTGTTTTGCGCTTGAGCTTCCTGAAGGATTCCATCAGAAATCTTTCTTTCTTCTACTAGGTCTGCCCTTAGTGGTTCTTTCTTTTTGATGCATATAGATGAAGAAGGGAACTCTCTACTATACATGTAGATGATAGGGCTCACTTTTGTACATCATAGATGCATATTTGCATATTTTTTATACTTTTTTTGATAATGTAAATGCAAATTTTCACGAAAACATTTTCTTCTTCAACCTGATTCATACTAAATCCTCTTCTTGGAAAATCACCCTCTTCCTAGNGCATTGTAATATTTCATTTATGGACGGAAATCTTTTAAACTCAGGTCTTGATGATACAAACAAAGGGTGACTTGTAGGGCGAGTCGCTCGAGAGTGCCGCACAATGATATAATAATATGTTCGAATTTGAAAGAAAGTCTCGCGAAATTCAAAATGATTGCTCAAATTTTAAAATGATAGCATGATTCTCAAAGGGAGGCAAATTCGAAATGATTTTATTTTTAGGGCACACAATATTTTGTCTCTAGACTTTGGCATTCGAGAAGTTTAAGTATTTTCATGAATAATACATTATTAACTGCACATAACTTATAATTTTGAGGGTTAAAATTTGCATTATGTCCTCTTGCCTTTTGATTTTAGGGATTTGGTTGCCAATTTTATTTCAAAGCATTATAATTTTGTTTAAGATGGGTCTGCTATAGTTTATTTTCACAATTCAAGTTCAGTTCATTGTGTAAAGGCTATTGAGAGCTCTAAATGTTCATGGGAGCTTTGTGTGTAGTAAAAAAGTTGTCTATATTCATGGGTGAGCTATGAAATCTCTTATAAGCTAAATTCAAGTTATACGTTGGTTCTTTCAGTCTTGAGTACTAGTCAAGTATTTATTTTGTTCTTAATTTGTATTTTTTTTTCTTTTTTTTTTGTCTTAAGAAAGCTTCTTTCAATTTAGTCTTTTTTTAGTTTGTTTAGTTCAGATTTTGTAAATATTCGGGTGTCACCGCGGTGCAAGAGTTACCTACGAATTTTGAGCTTGTCTAGCATGCTTAGAATGCCGTGTGACTATGGCGTAAAATAGAATGATTGTGTCTTCTACCTCACCATNACTTGTCTAGCATGCTTAGAATGCCGTGTGACTATGGCGTAAAATAGAATGATTGTGTCTTCTACCTCATCATGTCAAACAATATTTTGTCGGATAACCTGTATAATAAATAAATAAATATACATAAAGTTTTTCTGTTGCTTCTGGAACAACATGCATGATACATAAAGCTCTAGNCCATGTCAAACAATATTTTGTCGGATAACCTGCACAATAAATAAATAAATATACATAAAGTTTTTCTAGTTGCTTCTGGAGCAATATGCATGTACATAAAGCTCTAGGTGAGCTTGCTTTGCAATTATACCTTTGCGTGCGAGGGATTGTCGACCGTTTTATTTTTTAAACTTCGTGATTTGAAAAAGTGAATGATTTTGTGATTTTGAAAATAATTTAAATACAAATATAAACCTTTTTTATTTTTAAAAGTAACATTTTAATTTTTAAAATAAGTGAGACCAAACGAATCTCACTTTTTTAATAGTTTAGATGATTTAATACAATACTACAAGCAATACACTTATCCGGAAGAATAAATATATCACTTGTAATATGGATTCAATTATCTAGACTAAACAATTTGTGACATCCGTCTAGTCTGCGAAATTGTCTTATTTGCCGACAAGTTTCCCTACCTAATACGAGAATTAGATAAAGTTTATTTTATCTAGGTTCCTGGTTCCCTATAGAGGCAAGTCCCTATAATTAATTATATCTTAAATGAGAGTCATTTAAGAAAACTCTCGATTGAGACCAGATGGTTTTGTTTTCAAGATTTCAAAGTTTAGGTTTTCACGATTGGACATGGAAAAATCAAATAGGAATGACTCAAAATAGGAACAATTATTTAAGGAATCCAAATGGAAGAAAGTAAGGGATATCACAGATCCAGGAGAAACCCCGGAGATGTCCCAACTATCATAATGTTCGGCTTTATGTCTTTGAAGTGATGCTTATTTGATATTTCAATCCTGCAAATCATTTAGGATTTAGGACTTATGTTTGCACAATATCAGACTATGCAAATAACCTAAAAAGATAAGAGGATTTACACCGTACCGCACTGTAACCTCAGAATCCTAAAGCGTTAGGACTTATAATTGTACAACAGAATTGTACAAAAAGCCTAAAGAGTGATCCTATGAGTTGTTATTTAAACTAAAGATAATAATAGGTGATGTGAATGTGTTTTGCTGTTGTAGATCCACCTGAAAATTGTTCCTCGTCGCGCTGCCTACGGTATTCGCTCCAAACTCCTCGTAGTAGCATCTCCTGGTTTAGTTTTAGTTTTGAACATGCTCCTAACCACTAGGTTATTCTATACTAAGACATAGCATATCAAAGTAACTAAGCATGCAGTGTGAAAGAACAATAATAATGTATTGTACAATAAAAAGAAAAGACAATATAACATGCTGAAAGAAGAGTATAACATGCTATAAATAGTAGTATAACAGGATATAAAAACAGTATAACATGCTGAGAAAATAAAATGCTGTAATATAAATTAAACATGTACATCTGATAGATTCATTGCTCCTTTAAGTTTAGCTGTTATGCGCTGTGTAAAAGAGGAAAGTATAACCTAAAAAAAAACTTAACAGAAACAGGTAAATCATAGGAAAAAGACAAACAAATAAAATGAAATACAATATCACATATAAAGGACCAAGAATAGGAAATTTATATGTGATATTGGGATGTCCCCAATTGTCAGGAGGATTTAAGTGTAAGACAAACTCAAATCCTGGAGCATTGAGTTTCAATTTTGGTCAAATTAAGGTAAGAATTTCATCAATTGATCTAATTAAATCAGTCATGAATCACAACCTAGTGCACCCCGTGCCTAGTGTCCTAGTTATCTCATGAACTGGGGTCAGATGTCTGACATTTTAGGATCATTTGAAAATTAGGATGATAAACTATCTCTTAAGATGTGCTCCTAAAATCTAGGAAACCTACACTTTAGTTTAAACTTGAAGTGTCTTAAAGTGTCTAACCTCAACTAAGTGTCTTTAAACTAACCCTCAAACATCTTTAGGTTAAGCTTAGCTCACCATCAGACTCCTAATACCTAAGGGGTAAACCTATAACTTTGACAAAAAAGTTGTGAAGTGTGATTCAAATCTAATTAGGACAATTAAATGTAGGTTTATTCCAAACTTAAAGGACCTAAGTGCAGGTCTACTAATTTTTCATGTCCTTAATTGTTATCTAAGCTCTCACTTTCTTCTAACTCCTAAATATTCTTCTAATTTACAGTTTTATCTTTCATATGCAAAAAGAAACGGTAGATGGTTCACTATTCTATCCCCCTTTAGGTTTTATCATCTCGAAGATTCAAATCTTATTTTTAAATTTTCTCTTCCTTTTTTCTTTCCCTTAAGACTGAATCATTTCTGAATATAATTAAATCGGAAATTCTCATTTTTAACTTAACCGTTAAAAAAAAAAAAACAAAACGAACGAAAATGAGACTGATCCATTTTTAAAACCAAGCCAAATCAATGAAGCTTAAAATAAAATCATGAATGTATCGGTCTAAAATGATTAAATTCGTCAAAAAAAAAAAAGAAAAATAATCGGATCAATCCCGAGAAGGATATCCTTTCCAAGTGACACTTTTATGAATTTCCAAACCCTTTTATAAATCAAGTTTAATATGAATCCCAAAATGAAGCTTCATGAGCCTTGAATTAATCTAAGAAAGATATTATTTTCTCACTTTTTTATCAACGCGTGACATTTTCATGAATTTCCAAACCTCTTCATAAATCAAATTTANCAGGGGATATCACAGATCTAGGAGAAACCCCAAAAATGTCCCAACTATCATAATGTTCGGCTTTATGTCTTTGAAGTGACGCTTATTTGATATTTCAATCCTGCAAATCATTTAGGATTTTAGGCTTATGTTTGCACAATATCAGACTATGCAAATAACCTAAAAAGATAAGAGGATTTACACTGTACCGCACGGTAACCTCGGAATCCTAAAGTGTTAGGACTTATAATTGTACAACAGAATTGTACAAAAAGCCTAAAAAGTGATCCTATGGGTTGTTATTTAAACTAAAGATAATAATAAATGATGTGAATGTGTTTTGCTGCTGTAGATCCACCTGAAAATTGTTTCTCGTCGCGCTGCCCACGGTATTCGCTCCAAACTCCTTGTAGTAGCATCTCCTGGTTTAGTTTTAGTTTTGAACATGCTCCTAACCACTAGGTTATTCTATACTAAGGCATAGCATATCAAAGTAACTAAGCATGCAGTGTGAAAGAACAATAACAATGTACTGTACAATAAAAAAAAAAAAACAGTATGATATGCTGAAAGACGAGTATAACATGCTATAAAGAGTAGTATAACAGGATATAAAAATAATATAACATGCTGAGAAAATAAAATGCTGTAATATAAATTAAATATGTACACCTGGTAGATTCATTGCTCCTTTAAGTTTAGTTGTTATGCGCTGTGTAAAAGAGGAAAGTATGACCTGAAAAAAGACTTAACAAAAACAGGTAAATCGTAGGAAAAAGACAAACAAATAAAATGAAATACAATATCACATANTTGCAATTCAACTCAGCAGCTCGCCCACAGACGGATGACCAGATGGAGGTAGTGAACAAGAGTCTGGGGAACCTTTTGAGTATGTATGTATGATGATGAGTAATATTTTTTAAAAAATTAATTGACTACAAAGCTACAAAAATTTATAATCAATTAAAAGTATTAATGAAGAAAATAAAATAAAAATTATTAAATTAGATTCAAACGATGTTTTAAATATTGCCCTAATCCTTAACTTCTTATGACTACATGATTAGGGTTGTCAAAACGACTCTTTGTTCGTGAGCGGCTTGTGTTCGGCTCGTTAAGCAAACAAACCGAACACGAACACACTTTTTGAGCTTGAAATATAAACGAGCTGAACACGAGCTGAGCGTAGGTTCGCTCGTGTTCGTCTCGTTTACACCCCTACTTGAGAATCCTGAAAGATCCATCTGTTTTGCGCTTGAGCTTCCTGAAGGATTCCATCGGAAATCTTTCTTTCTTCTACTAGGTCTGCCCTTAGTGTTTCTTTCTTTTTGATGCATATAGATGAAGGAGGGAACTCTCTACTATACATGTAGATGACAGGGCTCACTTTTGTACATCATAGATGCATATTTGCATATTTTTTATACTTTTTTTGATATAGTTATGTAAATGCAAATTTTCACGAAAACATTTTCTTCTTCAACCTGATTCATACTAAATCCTCTTCTTGGAAAATCACCCTCTTCCTAGTTTTATCTGCCAATGTCTGGTGCTTGCGGTTCTACATGGTGATTTCTTTCCCACCTCTTCGTGTAATCTCTGAATCTTTTGCACCCTCTCCTCAGCATCTTCACTAATTTTTTATGTCGGGAGAAGTAGTGTCAAGTCAAGTAGAGTGAGAGGGTTGCAAACATACATGATCTCAAATGGGGTGTGACATATGGTCTGACTCACGGATCTATTGTAAGTGAATTCGGCTTAGGCTAGAATCAATTCCCAATACTTAATATATTTCCCCATAAAGCACCTCAAAAGGTTCCCCAGACTCCTCTTCACTACCTCCGTCTGGTCGTCCGTCTGTGGGCGAGCTGCTGAGTTAAATTGCAACTCACTGTCAAGCTTCCCCCATAAAGTCCTTCAGAAGTGACTAAGAAATTTGACATCTCTAGTGGAAGTAATAGTCTTAGAACTATTGTAAGCTTCCCCCATCAAGCTTCGAGAATCTATCCACCATAACTATCACAGAATATTTGTTCCTCTGTGTCCTCAAGAGACCCAACACAAAATTCATCATAACATCCACTCACAGAGCCTTCGGTACTGGTAATGGAGTGTACAACTCTGCATTTTGCTCTCTTGTTTTGGCCACATGACAAATTCTGCAATGTTAGACATGCCTCTATACATCTCTCGTCAATCGGAGCCAAAAAAAGGTGTTCTTACACTACTAAGAGAGTTTTATCACTGTCAAAGTGTCCTGCAAGTCTTCTGCTATAAAATAATAGACTATCTCACCAAAAATCTAGGAATACACAACTTTTCTTAGTGGAACAAATAATCATCAACCTAATGATACTGCTCGATATGCTTCTCCTGATTCTGCTCCCAGATCTCTCTTAAATCTTTGTCTGTCCCGTACAACTCATTCACTACCTTAAAGCCAACGACTCAAGTCTGCACATAAGTGATCAACAAATGACAGTGACACGGTGCATCTGCTACTCAATTCTGGCTTCCCATCTTATGCTTAAGCATGCACTGTAACATTACCAAGAACTCCACCCAGAACGCATGGCGGGCCTTCAGTTTTTTATGGTTGTTCAAGAACTACAAAATCTCATGATCCGTAAATAAAGTGAACTCGCTTGTCAGCAGGTAGTGACTCCGGTGATTAATAGCTCTCACGATCACATAGAACTCTTTGTCGTATATCAAATATTTTCTCTTAGACTCATTCAACTTCTAGATGAAGAATAATATAGAGTGGCCTCTGTGGCTCAATAAAGCTCCAATTTTCACATCTGAGGAGCCACACAACACCTCAAATAGCTAATTGAAGTTCAATAATACCAAAACTAGTGCCTGAGCCACATTCTCCTTCAGGGTATCAAAGTTGAACGAAATTGCATCGGTCCACTGGAAATTCACCTTTTCCAGCAATTTGATCAGGGGAGTTGTGATGGTGTTGAAGCTCCCAATGAATCATGTCAACACCAAAAACTGTCCCAACTTACTGTCGGTTGTTTTATTTAACTTTCGTGGTTTGAAAAAAAAAGTGAATGATTTTGTGATTTTAAAAATAATTTAAATATAAATATAACTTTTTTTAAAATTTTTAAAATAACATTTTAATTTTAAAATAGATGAGACCAAACAGATCTCACATTTTAAATAACTTAAATAATTGAATACAATACTACAAGTAATACACTTATCCCGAAGGATAAATATATCACTTGTAATAGGGATTCAATCACCTAGATTAAATAATTTGTGACATCCGTGTTAGTCTGCGAAATATTTTTTATAAAAAGGCCAACAAGTTCCCCTACCTAACATAAAAAATTAGATAGGGTTTATTTTATCTGGGTTCCTAATTCCCTATAGAGGCAAGCCCCTATAGTTAATTACATCTTAAATGATCGAAATCACTTAAGAAAACTCTCGATTAAGATCAGGTGATTTTGCTTTCAAGATTTCAAAGTTTAGGTTTTCACGATTGGACATGGGAAAATCAAATACGAATGACTCAAAATAGGAACAATTATTTAAGGAATCCAAAGAGAAGAAAAGTAGGGGATATCACAGATCCAAGAGAAACCCCAGAGATGTCTCAACTATCCTATTGTTCGGTTTTATGTCTTTTGAAATGATTTAATTTGATATTTCAATCCTGCAACTTATTTATGATTTAGGACTTATGTTTACACAATATCGGACTGTGCAAATAGCCTAAAAAGATAAGAGGATTTACACCGTACCGCACGGTAACCTCAAAATCCTAAAGCGTTAGGACTTATAATTGTACAACAGAATTGTACAACAAGCCTAAAGAGTGATCCTATAGGTTGTTATTTAAATTAAAGAAAGGTGATAGGTGATGTGAATGTGTTTATATGATGTGTTTTGATGTTTAGCTGCTGCAGATCCACCTTGAAGTTGTTCCTCGTCGTGCTGCCCACGAAGTTCGCTCCAAGCTTCTTGTAGTAGCACCTCCTGGTTTAGTTTTAGTTTTGAAAATGCACCTAACCACTAGGTTATTCTATATTAAGGCATAGCATGTCAAAGTAACTAAGCATGCAGTGTGAAAGAAAAGTAACAATGTACTGTACAGTAAAAAGGAAAGACAGTATAACATGCTGAAAAAAGAGTATAACATGCTATAAAGAGTAGTATAACATGATATAAAAACAATATAACATGCTGAGAAAATAAAATGCTATAATATAAATTAAACATGTACACCTAGTAGGTTCATTGCTCCTTTAAGTTTAGCTGTTATGCGCTGTATAAAAAAGGAAAATATGACCTGAAAAAAACTTAACAGAAACAGGTAAATCGTAGGAAAAAGACAAACAAATAAAATGAAATACAATATCACATATAAAGGACCGAAAATAGGAAATTTATATATGATATTGGGATGTCCCCAATTGCCAGGAGGATTT
>JXCR01066518.1:73691-92451 GCA_002079205.1 Phalaenopsis hybrid cultivar
TATATATATATATATATATATATATATATATCAAATTTCATGTGATTTATCCATGTGCGGCGCCTTAACAAAAAATGGGTGTCCTTTCTAGGTAATTTCGACATTCCGGACGCACCGGCACTGTCTATTTTGCCGTCAGAGGTTGTTTTGACGAATTTATCGATTTGCGTGTTAATTTTCTCATGTCAAAAATATGGCAATATGGGTGTCCTTTCCTACCAAAATTGGTATCCCGGACGTGTTGGCGCAGTCCAATTTGTTGTCGGAGGTCGTCCGAAGAAGTTCGCATTTTGACCCCTCCTCTGGGCGTAATTGAAGTCCGATTTCGTGCAATTTTGTGAACTTTGTATATTTGGTGTGTGTATGTGACGAAAAAGTCGTGACTATATTTTTCTAAGGCATGAAGTTCTATTAGAAACTTTTTCCTTGAGTTTTCGCAAAATAACCCATAACCACTCGTTGATAAGACGATGGACTTGTGCCAAAGATGCTAGACATCAAAGAAAAATAAGAATTGGCTAGAATTTTCTAAAAGTGTGGGTATCAATTCTAATTTTCTAAGACGGTCAATAAGAACTCCTAGAATTAGATCCTAGGCTCTAAGGAGGAGAGAAGACCTCACAAAAATGAGGTCAACAGGGATGCATGGCCAAAATGAGAAATTTAAAGCTTAGATTCTTAATTCTCGTTTCTCCCCAGTTTTTTCTCTAGTCTTAGGTTTAGTAAACTCAAGCATTGGACTATTTTATCTTAAATCTCTATAANTATTGCTCGTGATTGTCATAATTTTATTCTCATTTCTCCACCTAGTTAATTTTTTGTACTAGTGAGATTATTACCCAGGCGATGGGTGTCCTTTATTGGCAATTTGAGGAATACATGGCACGAATATCTAATTTTAAAATGTAGGATTTGGCGGATATTTCTTTTGATTAAAAAACAAAATCTAATTTTGCTAGAACAGAGATACAATTAATGTGTGAATTGACTTGAGATGTTCGTGCATGTCTAAATTCTCTCAGTCTTGCACATGGGTAATTTTTTTTTCTTGTATGATGACCCACGTGATATGGTCCGTATGGATATTCTCTTTAGGCAATTTCAACTTCTCAAATGCATTAACAGTCTATTTCATAAAACGAGCAACGGTTGGGTGATTTTGATTTGTGTGATGCATATATGCTGGGCATGTTTGTTGTTATTTTTGATTGAATTGAATATGAGATGGTTGTTGAAGTCAATTGGAAGATTTGTACCTTNTTGCAATGTTAGACATGCCTCTATACATCTCTCGTCAATCAGAGCCAAAAAAAGGTGTTCTTACACTACTAAGAGAGTTTTATCACTGTCAAAGTGTCCTGCAAGTCTTCTGCTATAAAATAATAGACTATCTCACCAAAAATCTAGGAATACACAACTTTTCTTAGTGGAACAAATAATCATCAACCTAATGATACTGCTCGATATGCTTCTCCTGATTCTGCTCCCAGATCTCTCTTAAATCTTTGTTTGTCCCGTACAACTCATTCACTACCTTAAAGCCGACGACTCAAGTTTGCACGGAAGTGATCAACAAATGACAGTGACACGGTGCATCTGCTACTCAATTCTGGCTTCCCATCTTATGCTTAAGCATGCACTGTAACATTACCAAGAACTCCACCCAGAACGCATGTCGGGCCTTCAGTTTTTAATGGTTGTTCAAGAACTACAAAATCTCATGATCCGTAAATAAAGTGAACTCGCTTGTTAGCAGGTAGTGACTCTGGTGATTAATAGCTCTCACGATCACATAGAACTCTTTGTCGTATATCAAATATTTTCTCTTGGACTCATTCAACTTCTAGATGAAGAATAATATAGAGTGGCCTCTGTGGCTCAATAAAGCTCCAATTTTCACATCTGAGGAGCCACACAACACCTCAAATAGCTAATTGAAGTTCAATAATACCAAAACTAGTGCCTGAGCCACATTCTCCTTCAGGGTATCAAAGTTGAACGAAGTTGCATCGGTCCACTGGAAATTCACCTTTTCCAGCAGTTCGATCAGGGGAGTTGTGATGGTGTTGAAGCTCCCAATGAATCACCTATAGAAATGATGTCAGCACCAAAAACTGTCCCAACTTAGTGTCGGTCGTTTTATTTAACTTTAGTGGTTTGAAAAAAAAAGTGAATGATTTTGTGATTTTAAAAATAATTTAAATATAAATATAACCTTTTTTTTTTATTTTTAAAGTAACATTTTAATTTTAAAATAGATGAGACCAAACAGGTCTAACATTTTAAATAACTTAAATAATTGAATACAATACTACAAGTAATACACTTATCCCGAAGGATAAATATATCACTTGTAATAGGGATTCAATCACCTAGATTAAACAATTTGTGACATCCGTGTTAGTCTGCGAAATATTTTTTATAAAAAGGCCAACAAGTTCCCATACCTAACATAAAAAATTAGATAGGGTTTATTTTATCTGGGTTCCTAATTCCCTATAGAGGCAAGCCCCTATAGTTAATTACATCTTAAATGATCGAAATCACTTAAGAAAACTCTCGAAGAGGCAAGTCCCTATAGTTAATTACATCTTAAATGATCGAAATCACTTAAGAAAACTCTCGATTAAGATCAGGTGATTTTGCCTTCAAGATTTCAAAGTTTAGGTTTTACGATTGGGTATGGGAAAATCAAATACGAATGACTCAAAATATGAACAATTATTTAAGGAATCCAAAGAGAAGAAAAGTAGGGGATATCACAAATCCAAGAGAAACCCCGGAGATATCCCAACTATCCTATTGTTCGGCTTTATGTCTTTTGAAATGATTTAATTTGATATTTCAATCTTGCAAGTTATTTATGATTTAGGACTTATGTTTACACAATATCGGACTGTGCAAATAGCCTAAAAAGATAGGAGGATTTACACCGTACCGCAAGGTAACCTCAAAATCCTAAAGCGTTATGACTTATAATTGTACAACAAGCCTAAAGAGTGATCCTATAGGTTGTTATTTAAATTAAAGAAATGTGATAGGTGATATGAATGTGTTTATATAGCTGCTGCAGATCCACCTTGAAGTTGTTCCTCGTCGTGCTGCCCACGATGTTCGCTCCAAGCTTCTCGTAGTAGCACCTCCTGGTTTAGTTTTAGTTTTGAAAATGCACCTAACCACTAGGTTATTTTATACTAAGGCATAACATGTCAAAGTAACTAAGCATGCAGTGTGAAAGAAAAGTAACAATGTATTGTACAGTAAAAAGGAAAGACAGTATAACATGCTGAAAGAAAAGTATAACATGTTATAAAGAGTAGTATAACATTATATAAAAGCAATATAACATGCTGAGAAAATAAAATGTTGTAATATAAATTAAACATGTACACCTAGTAGGTTCATTGCTCCTTTAAATTTAGCTGTTATGCGCTGTGTAAATATGACCTGAAAAAGACTTAACAGAAACAGGTAAATCGTAGGAAAAAGACAAACAAATAAAATAAAATACAATATCACATATAAAGGACCAAGAATAGGAAATTTATATATGATATTGGGATGTCCCAAATTGCCAGGAGGATTTGAGTGTAAGACAAACTCAAATCCCAGAGTATTGGGTTTCAGTTTTGGTTAAGTTAAGGTAAGAATTTCATCATTTGATTTAATTAAATCAGTCATGAATCACAATCTAGTGCACCCTCGTGCCTAGTGTCCTAGTTATCTCATGAACTGGGGTCAGATGTCTGACATCTTAGGATCATTTGAAAATTAGGATGATAAACTATCTCTTAAGATGCGCTCCTAAGATCTAGGAAGCCTATACTTTAGTTTAAACTTGAAGTGTCTTAAAGTGTCTAACCTCAACTAAGTGTCTTTCAACTAACCCTCAGGCTCCTAAAACCTAAGGGGTAAACCTATAACTTTGGCAAAAAAGTTGTGAAGTGTGATTCAAATCTAATTAGAACAATTGAATGTAGGTTTTTCCAAACTTAAAGGACCTAAGTGCAGGTCTACTAATATTTCCAATTCATGTCCTTAATTGTTATCTAAACTCTCACTTTCTCCCAACCCCTAAATATTCTTTCAATTTACAGTTTTATCTTTCATATGCAAAAAGAAACGGTAGACGGTTCACTATTCTATCTCCCCTTTAGATTTTATCACATCGAAGATCCAAATCTTATTTTTAAATTTTCTCTCCCTTTTTTCTTTCCCTTAAGACTGTGAATCATTTCTAAATATAATTAAATCGGAAATTCTCATTTTTAACTTGACCGTTAAAAAAAAAAATAAAACGAACGAAAAGGAAACCGATTCATTTTTAAAACCAAGCCAAATCAGTGAAGCTTAAAATAAAATCATGAATATATCAGTCTAAAATGATTAAATTGGTAAAAAAAAAGAAAAAATAATCGGATCAATCCCGAGAAAGATATCCTTTCCAAGTGGCACTTTTATGGATTTTCAAACCCGTTTATAAATCAAATTTGATATGAATCCCAAAATGAAGCTTCAAGAGCCTTGAATCAATCTAAGAAAGATATCATTTTCTCACTTTTTTATCAACGCGTGGCATTTTCATGAATTTCCAAACCTCTTCATAAATCAAATTTACATCAACCCTATATTTTCTCCAAATGAAATTGTACAACCCTTTTACATTTCATAAAAGAAGAAACATTAATTAATGGAAGAAGTAATTCCCTAGCTTTCTAAAAAAACATACCTATGTCGAAACGATTTAATTCCCTCCTCCATCAAAAGTTTACAATGAAATATATATTCAATATCTCACAAAAGAAACCAAATGCATCTTTCGGGTAGGGCCAAAAAGAGAGTTTCACAGGTAATGCAACAGAGGGTATAACCAAGATCACGGGTAAGGACAACCCAAAGGCAATCTCCAAACAATAGACATCAAATNAGTTCGCTCCAAGCTTCTTGTAGTAGCACCTCCTGGTTTAGTTTTAGTTTTGAAAATGCACCTAACCACTAGGTTATTCTATATTAAGGCATAGCATGTCAAAGTAACTAAGCATGCAGTGTGAAAGAAAAGTAACAATGTACTGTACAGTAAAAAGGAAAGACAGTATAACATGCTGAAAAAAGAGTATAACATGCTATAAAGAGTAGTATAACATGATATAAAAACAATATAACATGCTGAGAAAATAAAATGCTATAATATAAATTAAACATGTACACCTAGTAGGTTCATTGCTCCTTTAAGTTTAGCTGTTATGCGCTGTATAAAAAAGGAAAATATGACCTGAAAAAAACTTAACAGAAACAGGTAAATCGTAGGAAAAAGACAAACAAATAAAATGAAATACAATATCACATATAAAGGACCGAAAATAGGAAATTTATATATGATATTGGGATGTCCCCAATTGCCAGGAGGATTTGAGTGTAAGACAAACTCAAATCCCGGAATATTGGGTTTCAGTTTTGGTCAAGTTAAGGTAAGAATTTCATCATTTGATCTAATTAAATCAGTCATGAATCACAATCTAGTGCACCCTCGTGCCTAGTGTCCTAATTATCTCATGAACTGGAATCAGATGTCTGGCATCTTAGGATCATTTGAAAATTAAGATGATAAACTATCTCTTAAGATGTGCTCCTAAGATCTAGGAAGCCTATACTTTAGTTTAAACTTGAAGTGTCTTAAAGTGTCTAACCTCAACTAAGTGTCTTTCAACTAACCCTCAGACATCTTTAGGTTAAGCTTAGCTCACCATCAGGCTCCAAAAACCTAAGGGGTAAACCTATAACTTTGGCAAAAAAGTTGTGAAGTGTGATTCAAATCTAATTAGGACAATTGAATGTAGGTTTATTCCAAACTTAAAGGACCTAAGTGCAGGTCTACTAATCTTTCCAATACATATCCTTAATTGTTATCTAAACTCTCACTTTCTCCCAACCCCTAAATATTCTTCCAATTTACAGTTTTATCTTCCATATGCAAAAAGAAACGGTAGTTGGTTCATTATTCTATCCCCCATTTAGATTTTATCACATCGAAGATCCAAATCTTATTTTTAAATTTTTCTTTCCCTTAAGACTGTGAATCATTTCTAAATATAATTAAATCGGAAATTCTCATTTTTAACTTGACTGTTAAAAAAAAACAAAACGAACGAAAAGGAGACCGATCCATTTTTAAAACCAAGCCAAATCAGTGAAAGCTTAAAATAAAATCATGAATGTATCGGTCTAAAATGATTAAATTCGTAAAAAAAAAAAGAAAAATAATCGGATCAATCCCGAAAAAGATATCCTTTCCAAGTGGCACTTTTATGGATTTCCAAACCCCTTTATAAATCAAATTTGATATGAATCCCAAAAAGAAGCTTCAAGAGCCTTGAATCAATCTAAGAAAGATATCATTTTCTCACTTTTTTATCAACGCGTGACATTTTCATGAATTTTCAAACCTCTTCATAAATCAAATTTACATCAACCCTATATTTTCTCCAAATAAAATTGTACAACCCTTTTACATTTCATAAAAGAAGAAACACTAATTAATGAAAAAAGTAATTCCATAGCCTTCTAGAAAAACATACCTATGTCGAAACGATTTAATTCCCTCCTCCATCAAAAGTTTACAATGAAATATATATCCAATATCTCACAAAAGAAACCAAATGCATCTTTCGGGTAGGGCCAAAAAGAGAGTTCCACAGGTAATGCAACAGAGGGAATAACCAAGATCACGGGTAAGGACAACCCAAAGGCAATCTCCAAATAAAAGACATCAAATGAGGCTCACGGCCAAACATGGCAAAGGGAGCAAAACGGCCCCAAACCGAGCCCCCAAACAAGATTTAATTAAGCTCNACATTTTCATGAATTTTCAAACCTCTTCATAAATCAAATTTACATCAACCCTATATTTTCTCCAAATAAAATTGTACAACCCTTTTACATTTCATAAAAGAAGAAACACTAATTAATGAAAAAAGTAATTCCATAGCCTTCTAGAAAAACATACCTATGTCGAAACGATTTAATTCCCTCCTCCATCAAAAGTTTACAATGAAATATATATCCAATATCTCACAAAAGAAACCAAATGCATCTTTCGGGTAGGGCCAAAAAGAGAGTTCCACAGGTAATGCAACAGAGGGAATAACCAAGATCACGGGTAAGGACAACCCAAAGGCAATCTCCAAATAAAAGACATCAAATGAGGCTCACGGCCAAACATGGCAAAGGGAGCAAAACGGTCCCAAACCGAGCCCCCAAACAAGATTTAATTAAGCTCTAAACTAGCTCGCGGCTAAGGCCCGGAAAAAGAGCAAAACAGCCACCCAATCCACCCCAAATTAATCCACAAAAAAGCTCACATGTAAAACCAGGGAGGGAGAAAAAACAACCACCAAACTATTTTTCTCAACGAAGCCAACCGAGCCCAGCAAAAGTGGCAAACCGAAATCAGCAAAAAGAAGCAAACCAGCAAAATATTTCAGCCAACATAAAGCATTAAAAGGAACCCAAACCGAGCCCAAGAACGTGGCCAACCGAGCCCAGCAGAAGGGGCAATGGCAAACCGAAATCAGCAAAAAGGAGCAAACCAGCAAAATATTTCAGCCAACATAAAGCACTAAAAGGAGCCCAAACCGAGCCCAAGAACATGGCCAATCGAGCCCCAAACATAAGTTTCAACTCTTAAAAATAATTTCCAACATATATTCCATTAAAGGGGCAACAAGAAAAGCAAGATGTGATCCCTAAACATAATTTTCCAACATTGAAAAGCGATTTCCAGCATGTTTTCCATCAAGGGGCAACAAGAAAAGCAAGATGTGATCCCTAAACATAATTTTCCAACTTTGAAAAGCGATTTCCAGCATGTTTTCCATCAAGGGGCAACAAGAAAAGCAAGGTGTGAGCCCTAAATATGATTTTCCAACTTTGAAAAATGATTTCCAGCATATTTTCCATCAAGGGGCAGCAAGGGAGGCAAAATGGGAGCCCCAAATGTAATTTTCCAACTTTGAAAAATGACTTCAAGCCTATTTTCCATAAAGGGGCAATAAGAAAAAGCAAAATGTGAGCCCCAAATGTAATTTCCAGCATTTAAAAACAACTCCCAGCATATATTTCAACAAGGGGCAGCAAGGGGAGCAAAATGGGAGCCCCAAATGTAATTTCCAGCATTTAAAAATAAACTTCCAGCATATATTTCAACAAAAGGCAGCAAAAGAAGCAAAATGTGAGCTCCACATACATTTTTCAGCTCAAAAACATAATTTAAGGTTCGCATAACACATCACACAACTCAGTGTTATGTGATGTGTTAAAGCATGCTTTTTTTACTTTCAACATTTGGTTTCGAAATTTATTTTGAAACTTTTGAAATTTGTTTTGAAATTTTGCTTTTTAATTTTCTTTTAAGATAAAGTTTTGAAACTTTTTCCTCTACAAAGTGGCTTTCCCCTTATAGTGATATTTATACTACACTACTTTCTTACGTACTTTATGACATGTATATTTGTTGAGATTCATGTGACTATGTAATTACCTTCTTTTACTGCACTACTGCAGGTATACAATTTTCTTTCATGTATACCTGCATTTTATCTATATTGTTATTTTTTTGTTATACATGTTGTAGAAAAAAGCAAGTTTGGAGAAGAAAACTAGAGCTAATTATAAATCTATTGGAAGTTTACATAGCTCATCAAAAGATTTATAGTTAATTTTATAACTCCTGCTAGAATTTCTGATTAATTCAAACTGCTTATAATAATATATTAAAAGCAGGTAAATCTCATTTTGACAAGATTAACTTTAATGAGTAACAATACGATGCAAAACTTAACAACTTCAGATTTTACTTAAAAAAATGCAAATTATTAAAAAAATGTGATTAAGTGTTAAGAAGCAAACAAAGAACGTTTCAATCTTTTTCACTTCATTTTAATCAAGTTAGCATTATCTTAAGTTCTAACTAAAAGGAAAACCTAAAAGGTGTGGCATTAAAAGATCAAGGGTTGAGAATTACTATTTAAGAAACGCTTCGCTTCACCTTCATTAAAGTTAAAAAGAAAAAAATTGCCGACCAGATATAGTAATTCTCAGAAGATAAAAAAATGAAGAAATAGAAAAAAAAAACAAAGCAAAAAGTCAAAAACTCCTGAGGTGAAGTTTAAGGTTCGCACAACAATTATTCAAAGAAAAAAAATCAGAAAAGTGTCTAGTGAGACGAGCAATAAAACTATTCTACGATTCTATAATAAAACACATTTTAGTTATCCTCAAAGGAGAGAGTCAAAGTAATATTGAGTTGGCTAAAATCCACTGAAGTAACATCTGAAATATTCAAGGTTAGTGAAAGAGGCTTAAACAATTTGAAAGGGTGAAGTTATTCAAAATTAAAGCTAATCAATCAGATATTAATATATACACTTTTATTAGCTTTTGGTAAACAATTTGAATTGTTAGAATTCTACAGGAGTGTCAATTCAATTCATAAAAGTCTACTGAGATATGTAATTACTTGATGGAAAATAATAGGTAAGTTTGAGGGATTTAATAAGAGTTAAATATTTGATATTTAGGGGGCAAACTTTTTAATATTTTACATTTTTTTATACCACATTATGCTTGAGAAATGTGTGTTTTATCTTAATTGTAAAGGGAACAAAAAGAACAGAAGAATTGGAGCTAAAACGAGCAAAAACAAGCACAATTGAAGGATTTTCGACCGACGTACTAGCGTTGACAAGACAGTGCACCTGCTTTAAGCTCCGACGCATCTGCACCATTACCCGCGTGCCTACGCCCTCTGTAAAGCACTCGTGCCTACAACATGTGTTCGTGCCCGCTCGTGTTAAGACCACAGCATAACTACGTCATCGTCACAACACACTGGCGCTATAAGCAGCGCACCCACGCCCTATTTGTGGTGTGCCCATGTCGGCTCACAGAATCTGATTTTGGCAAGAATTTTCTTGTTTTGATGAGCTTTGCCTATAAATTAACCCATGAGGCTGATCTTAGGTATCTTTTGGCGGCTAGAAGCTGTAACAAATGCAGGGTTTTGATTAGAGAAAGAATTTCTCTTGGGTTTCTCTTGTTCCTTTCAATTGAAATCTCAAGAGGGAGTGTTTCCCTTTGATTACTTGAGAAGCTTTGGAGAGTTCTATTGTATGAGAGAAAAGGGTGCTACTATTCATGTGGAGAAGACAAGTTTTATTGTAAGTTCTTGCTTTTGTTATTTTCTTGCAATCAAACTCTGTATGGATTCGATATCTATGATTTTTTCTACAATGTGTGGCTAGCCATTTCTTCATGTCTCTGTGATGTTGTCGAAGTGGTTTGATGGTGATTTTCTGATATGTGTTTTTATTTCGTTTTTTCGTGCTTTCAAGACCTACGTTGTTGGTTGACCTTCAAACTTCATTTACTCTTAGTTTGGCCAACTAGGATCTTAAAATGTTTCGTGAAACTAGGATCTCTAACCGTTGTGCAGCGAAAACGAATGGTTATCCACAAAATTCTTAGAGGAATTACATATTCCAATGGAATTTTACAATCATTCCAGAGGATTGGATCAGTTTAGCGGAAAGTCATAGGGATTAAGAAAGCATCAACTTCATGGATTTAAACTTCTTTTGATCTAGACATAGGCATTATAAATATTATATTACCGATTGCAACGATCACATAGGAAAATATTTAGGAAGTCGTGATCACCACGATCCCTATATCACAGATGCATGAGCCTCATCTATCTTGAAGAACACTAGTGATTTTTTTTCATTTTGTATTCTGTCTCTACTGCACTGAGATCTATTTCTCTTAATTAGGATTAAGACTCCAAAACTATCGTGAAACCACCAAGTTGAGTTTACCTGATTCGTCAGATAGAAAATTTTCTGTCGAAAATAATTATTGCACTTTCCCTATAGGATCGATACGCGACAGTATCTAACTGCATTAGGACTTGATGCACGCACTTGCATTATATGACCAACTTGCCTTTCGGTAAGTTTTGACGCGTCTGTTGGGCATATAGTTTCTCTAATCGCAAAATCTCAAAGATTGTCTTCAGGTGTTATAAGTGCTCCTCCTCGGATCTATTGTATACTAAAATATCATCAAAGTACACCATTATGAACTTCCCAATGTGAGCCCGAAACACTTGAATCATCAATCTCATGAATGTGTTGTGTGCATGAGACAATTTGAAAGATATGATTGTCTGCTCATATAATCCATCCTAAATCTTGAAAATAGTCTTCAACTCGTTTACTGGTCTCATCTGAATCTGGTGATATCCATTGTGTAAGTCGAACTTGAAAAAGAAAATGGCTCCACGCAACTTATCCAAGATATCATACAGGCGAGGTATGAGGAACATGCATTTGTTAGTGATTTTATTCATGGCCCGACAATTCATACACAACCTCCACGACCCCCCCTTCTTAAGTACCATCAAGGTGGGGACAACCCTCGCAACGTGATCTGGTAGCTATAATTGTAATTCCTAGTACTCTATAGGTCTCAATCTGTAGGCAGACTTGTTTGGCAACACTAATCCAGAGATAAGATCTATGACATGTTGCATGTTCCTCAATGGTGGCAATCCCTTTGAAAGGTTGACAGTCATCACGTCCTGAAATAGCAGTGATTGTATTGGTTCTCTTATCTCAACCTCCTCAGTTCCATCTAATATGACTAAAGCCATGACCACTGGAGCCTCTCGTAAGATGACTACCATATCCTTTGTGATGTTTACTCCTATTGCGTCTCGGATGTGCAAAAGAACTATGTGTCTTCCTCCGTCCTTAAACGAATAAATGTTCTTGAATCCGTCGTGTTGGATCTTGCAAACGAACTGTCAACGCCTTCCTAACAAAATATGGCAAGCGCCCACGGCTAGCAAGTAGAACCACACCTGCTCCTACAGTTGATCTCCAATAAAGAACTCAACCAAGCACTATTGATTCACGCATATCTCGTTTCCTCTTTTCAACCATGTTAGGGAGTAAGGTTGTGGATGTTTCGGTGCGGCCAACCCAGATTCATCATCAGAGTAGATACTGCATTCTCACATCTCCCATCATCAATAAACAGTTGCAGACTTTTCCTTTCATAGTACACTTGGTGCGGAAAATAATGTCTTAGCCATGAATAATCCTTCTCTAACTCACTCTGTAAGACCCTCATGACTAGCATTTCTCCCTCACCTCTCTAGAGTATAAGTTCCTCCTCTTAATCCTCCTTTGCTTCCTCACTCACTTCCTTGACAACAACTTGCTCAGTGAATGAAATAACTCGGCTCGTGGAGCACTTGGAGGTTGTCTCTGTAGTTGTGGCACCTAAAGCATCTCCTACAATCACTATACTGGGCGATATGCTATTTTTAGGTTTCTTTCCGACCATATATGTCTTCACTTCCCTGTCCGGTCTTTCCGACTCTTCCAAATGTACCTTATTGGTAGCGACAATTCTAGGTGGTTGACTGAATGAGGGCAGTTGTCTGCTTTGTCTCTGTTGGTTTTCCACCTTGAAGGTTAAGATCTGGACATCTCCCAGAGACTAATAAAACTGCAATTGCACAATGNAAAATTGGCTAGAATTTTCTAAAAGTGTGGGTATCAATTCTAATTTTTTAAGACGGTCAATAAGAACTCTTAGAATTAGATCTTAGGCTCTAAGGAGGAGAAGAGAAGACCTCACAAAAATGAGGTCAACACTTGGTACAATAAAAAATTGTGGGGCCAACCAGCTCACGATGACGCCAATTTTTTACGAGATCCATCTGAATGTCTGCATCGGACACAATATAGCCAAAAAAATATGCATGTGTTGTTAGGAAGTGGCACTTATTTGGGTGGTGATAAGAGTTAAATATTTGATATTTAGGGGGCAAACTTTTTCATATTTTACATTTTTTATAGCATATTATGCTTGAGAAAGGTATGTTTTATCATAATTGTACAGGGAATAAGGGAACAGAAGAATTGGAGCGAAAAAAAGTGAAAACAAGAATTTTCAACCGACAAACAAGCATCGACAGGCCAACGCACCCACGCCATTATCAGCTCCCCTACGAAAGTAAAACGTCTGCGCCTCGCGGCTCAACGGTGTTGTAAGCAGTGCACTTGCACCCTATTCGTGGCGAGCCAATGCTAGTTCGCAGAATCCAATTTCGGCATGATTTTTTTTTTCCTTTGTCGAGCTTTACATATAAATAAACCCATGAAGCCGATCTTAGGTAACGCTTGGCAGCTGGAGGCTATAAGAAAGATAGGGTTTTTATTAGAAAAAGAATTCCTCTTGGATTTTTCTTGTTCCATTGGATTAAAACCTCAAGAGAGGTTGTTTCCCTTTGATTTCTTAAGAAACCTTGGAGAGTTTTATTATAGAGAGGAGAGGGTGCTAGTCCTATGGAAAAGACAAGTATTATTGTAAGTTCTTTCTTTTGTTATTTTCTTGCAATGAAAAATCTGTATGGGTTCTATATTTGTGACTTTCTCTATAATGAATTGCTAGTCCTTTCTTCAGATCACTATGATGTAGGGTAAGTAGTTTTATCGAGATTTTTTGAAATGTGTTTTTTATTTTGATTTCTTGTGCTTTCATGGCTTACGTTGTTGGTTAACCTCCAAACTTTTTTTACTTCTAGTCTAGCCAACTAGGATGTTAAAACATTTCACCAAACTATGACCTCTAACCATTGCGTAGTGGAAACGAAGGGTTAACCACAGAATTCTAAGTGAATAGACATATTTGAATGGAATTTGCAATTGTCCCAAGGGATTGGATTAGTTTAGCAGAATGTCATGGGGATTGAGGAAGTCTTAACTTCATGGATTTTAGGTTACTTTTGACCTAGACATAGGCACAAGGAGTACCATATTCCCGATTGACAACGATCACAAAGGAAAACATTTAGGATACCGCAATCATCACGATCCCCGAATTATTGAGACATGAGCCTCATCTATCTGGAAGAACTCTTGTGTTTTTCAGTTTTGCTTTCTGTCTCTACTGCATTCAGATCTACTTATGTTAATAGGGTTATGACTTAAAAACCTTCTTTGTGAACCCTCCAAGCTAAGTTTATCGGATTCGTAAACTATAGATTTATCTGTCGAAATAATTATTATACTTTCCATATGGGATTGATATGCGGTACTCCTTAACCGCATCACTACTTGACACGTGCACTTGCATTGTATGGCCGACTAGCCCGGCTGTAAATTTGGAGCGTCAAGTTTTTGATGTTGTTGCTCGGGAGAGACGTTAATAATTGTTTATGGTGTTTGGAAAACTTTAATTGAAAAACTTATGATCAATGTTTGGCAATTTTATTTTCTTGCCTTTGTTTTGTGTTTTTTTTATTTTTTTTTGCGGCATTTATATTTGTGTTTTCTTACATGTGCAAAAAAAAGCCAAAAAAAAAAATGTTCTAAGGCTTTGAAATAACTATCCCTCAAGGAATTTATTTTGGATTTTTTAGGATTATAACAACAGATTGATGGTTAGTTTTCACAATCTTTAGCCCTCATATATGGGAATTAGGTTTGATCATCCCTCTTCCAATACCTACAACCCTAATTAAACTATTTACCCAAACTCTAATTGAAACACTAAACATATTAGTGTAGAAAACCAATATTGGGGAAGAGCTTGTCAACATTGTAGAAAATTGGAACTAAGGTAGGGACCACATCTGTCAAACTCAACCTTGGGAAGTCACATTAAAACCTCAAATTAAGGAGAATAACTGTCGTAAGAAGAATTGCGAGTAAATTTGAGGAACAAATCAAACACCTACGCCCAAAGCTGATCGATTTACCCAAACTTCGATTGGAACAATAATAATGGTAGTATAGATAACCAACAATGGGAGAACACCCAAGTTGAGTTTGTAGTAAGTTGGAATAACCAGAATAGCAAGTACCCAGAAAAAAATGAGTATTTGAAGGAATTACTAATAAAACTGGGGAAGGAGTAACAACGTCAGGTTGATGGCCTTAGAAACATAGCAAATCAAGTTTGATAATTAGCTAACCTTCTAAGCAATGAACCCCAAGGGAAGTCAGGGATAGTAGAGAACCATAATGTTGAATTCGAAGAGTTTATCTCTGAAGAGGATGTTGAGTTGGATGATTTTTGTTGGAGGATGACTGAGGAAGAATCTACTTTTCCTTTCAAGGCACCCCCTTATATTGTTAAGGAGATAGTTGAGCCTATAATACCGCCCATCGAAATGCCCCAAGAGAAATAATTTGAAGATAGCTCAAGGAAGAAGAGTAACCCAATAGAGATTAACCCCGAATCTGAAGAATCTAGGGAGAACCCAAATCAAGAATTAGTATACCCCGAATTATCTTTTATAGATTCGTTTCTTGCAACTTATAAGGGAAACGCTAATCTGCAAATAAGGCAAATAATTGAGAAAATTTTGGATTTAGAACTAACCTTTTAAAACGATAATCTGAATTGATCCCCTACATACCCTTAAGATAACTATTATAGAACTAAAAAAAATTGCACGAAAATTTGAAATTTGAAGATATAATAGAAACTCCAGGATCAAAAAGAGATTGGGAGAATGATCGGAGATTACTAAATTGGAATTTTGATCCTGGAGGAAGCGCTGACTCGGGAAACAACTCAGTGTTATGTGATGTGTTAAAGCATGTTTTTTTTTACTTTTAACATTTCGTTTCGAAATTTATTTTGAAACTTTTGAAATTTGTTTTGAAATTTTGCTTTTTAATTTTCTTTTAAGATAAAGTTTTGAAACTTGTTCCTCTACAAAGTGGCTTTCCCCTTATAGTGAGATTTATACTACACTACTTTCTTACCTACTTTAAGACATGTATACTTGTTGAGATTCATGTGACTATGTATTTACCTTCTTTTACTGCACTACTGCAGGTATACAATTTTCTTTCATGTATACCTACATTTTATCTATATTGTTACTTTTTTGTTATACATGTTGTAGAAAAAAGCAAGTTTGGAGAAGAAAAATAGAGCTAATTATAAATCTATTGAAAGTTTACATAGCTCATCAAAAGATTTATAGCTAATTTTATAACTCCTGCTAGAATTTTTGATTAATTCAAACTGCTTATAATAATATATTAAAAGCAGGTAAATCTCATTTTGACAAGATTAAATTTAATGAGTAACAATACGATGCAAAACTTAACAACTTCAGACTTTACTTAAAAAAAAGCAAATTATTAAAAAAATGTGATTTAAGTGTTAAGAAGCAAACAAAGAACGTTTCAATCTTTTTCACTTCATTTTAATCAAGTTAGCATTATCTTAAGTTCTAACTAAAAGGAAAACCTAAAAGGTGTGGCATTAAAAGATCAAGGGTTGAGAATTACTATTTAAGAAACGCTTCGCTTCACCTTCATTAAAGTTAAAAAGAAAAAAATTGCCGACCAGATATAGTAATTCTCAGAAGATAAAAAAATGAAGAAATAGAAAAAAAAAACAAAGCAAAAAGTCAAAAACTCCTGAGGTGAAGTTTAAGGTTCGCACAACAATTATTCAAAGAAAAAAAATCAGAAAAGTGTCTAGTGAGACAAGCAATAAAACTATTCTACGATTCTATAATAAAACACAATTTATTTATGCTCAAAGGAGAGAGTCAAAGTAATATTGAGTTGGCTAAAATCCACCGAAGTAACATCTGAAATATTCAAGGTTAGTGAAAGAGGCTTAAACAATTTGAAAGGGTGAAGTTATTCACCATTAAAGCTAATCAATCAGATATTAATATATACACTTTTATTAGCTTTTGCTAAACAATTTGAATTGTTAGAATTCTACAGGAGTGTCAATTCAATTCATAAAAGTCTACTGAGATATGTAATTACTTGATGGAAAATAATAGGTAAGTTTGAGGGATTTAATAAGAGTTAAATATTTGATATTTAGGGGGCAAACTTTTTAATATTTTACATTTTTTTATACCACATTATGCTTGAGAAATGTGTGTTTTATCTTAATTGTGAAGGGAACAAAAAGAACAGAAGAATTGGAGCAAAAACAAGCACAATTGAAGGATTTTCGACCGACGTACCAGCGTTGACAAGACAGTGCACCTGCTTTAAGCTCTGACGCATCTGCACCATTACCCGCGTGCCTACGCCCTCTGTAAAGCACTCGTGCCTACAACATGTGTTCGTGCCCGCTCGTGTTAAGACCACAACATAACTACGTCATCGTCACAACACACTGGCGCTGTAAGCAGCGCACCCGCGCCCTATTTGTGGTGTGCCCATGCCGGCTCACAGAATCTGATTTTGGCAAGAATTTTCTTGTCTTTGATGAGCTTTGCCTATAAATTAACCCATGAGGCTGATCTTAGGTATCTTTTGGCGGCTAGAAGCTGGAACAAATGCAGGGTTTTGATTAGAGAAAGAATTTCTCTTGGGTTTCTCTTGTTCCTTTCGATTGAAATCTCAAGAGGGAGTGTTTCCCTTTGATTACTTAAGAAGCTTTGGAGAGTTCTATTGTATGAGAGAAAAGGGTGCTACTATTCATGTGGAGAAGACAAGTTTTATTGTAAGTTCTTGCTTTTGTTATTTTCTTGCAGCCAAACTCTGTATGGATTCGATATCTATTGTTCTTTTTACAATGTGTGGCTAGCCATTTCTTCATGTCTCTGTGATGTTGTCGAAGTGGTTTGATGGTGATTTTCTGATATGTGTTTTTATTTCGTTTTTTCGTGCTTTCAAGACCTACATTGTTGGTTGACCGTCAAACTTCATTTACTCTTAGTTTGGCCAACTAGGATCTTAAAATGTTTCGTTAAACTAGGATCTCTAACCGTTGTGCAGCGAAAACGAATGGTTATCCACAAAATTCTAAGAGGATTGACATATTCCAATGGAATTTTACAATCATTCCAGAGGATTGGATCAGTTTAGCAGAAAGTCGTAGGGATTAAGNTACATATTCCAATGGAATTTTACAATCATTCCAGAGGATTGGATCAGTTTAGCAGAAAGTCGTAGGGATTAAGAAAGCATCAACTTCATAGATTTAAACTTCTTTTGATCTAGACATAGGCATTATAAGTATTATATTACCGATTGCAACGATCACATAGGAAAATATTTAGGAAATTGTGATCACCACGATCCCTATATCACAGATGCATGAGCCTCATCTATCTTGAAGAACACTAGTGATTTTTTTTTTCATTTTGTATTCTGTCTCTACTGCACTGAGATCTATTTCTCTTAATTAGGATTAAGACTCCAAAACTATCGTGAAACCACCAAGCTAAGTTTACCTGATTCGTCAGATAGAAAATTTTCTGTCGAAATAATTATTGCACTTTCCCTATGGGATCGATACGCGACAGTATCTAACTGCATTAGGACTTGATACACGCACTTGCATTATATGACCAACTTGCCTTCCGGTAAGTTTTGACGCGTCTGTTGGGCATATAGTTTCTCTAATCGCAAAATCTCAAAGATTGTCTTCAGGTGTTATAAGTGCTCCTCCTCGGATCTATTGTATACTAAAATATCATCAAAGTACACCATTATGAACTTCCCAATGTGAGCCCGAAACACTTGAATCATCTATCTCATGAATGTGTTGTGTGCATGAGACAATTTGAAAGATATGATTGTCTGCTCATATAATCCATCCTGAATCTTGAAAATAGTCTTCAACTCGTTTACTGGTCTCATCTGAATCTGGTGATATCCATTGTGTAAGTCGAACTTGAAAAAGAAAATGGCTCCAC
>JXCR01066520.1:0-10302 GCA_002079205.1 Phalaenopsis hybrid cultivar
TGTTAAATATAGTTGATAGACGAGCATCATCATCATAGTTCCTGTAGAATCTTAAATACTTGTTGTTTAAATTATTAAAATTAAAAAAAAAAATCTTCTTTTAGAAGTGAGGGTATATGAACTTTCAGTTATGTTTAAAAATAAATTTTTTGCTTCAGAAGTTTCAACAATGTAGTTGTTACAGTTCTTTTATACAGTTTTAACAAACAGGGGCAGCATGGTCATTTCTCCAAAAACAGCTGCCCCCAGCTATTTTAACAAACAGGGGCAGCATGGTCATTTCTCCAAAAACAGCTGCCCCACAGCTGTTTTCACACAGCTGCACCAAACAAACAGTCAGTTTCCCCGCAGCAGCTTCCTGGGGCAGCGCAGCTGCAGCTGAAAAGCTGCAAAGCTGCAGCTACGCCAAACAGAGCCTAAAACATGATCTCCCATTCCCTTCCTCATCCTCACCACCAATATTGTGCCACTCCTCCGCAAACACAGTTCCATGTCGAACACTTTGCAAACATTAAAAACAAATCGTTTCATCTTCCTCGTCCTCGATGAGACCACGAGAGAAGCTCAGGCAAGGAACTCTACTGTAGCTACTAGTAGTGGATTTGAAAATTAAACAAATAATCATTTTGTAAATAAAATGAAACTAAAATGTGTTTTGATTAATTTTATAAACAAAATATTTTTGTTTAAAAAATAAAATATAAATAACAAGCATGTTTTTATCATTTGTTCTCGCTTTCTAAAAACAAAAACAGAAGTTTAATTTTCTCTATAAAGTTTCCAATATGAATTTTAAAATAAAAACACCAAGAACAAAAGAGAAAGAACGATTCAATATGAACATTGTTGCAACACAATAACGATACATTTATAATGAAGAATGGAAAGAAATGCTGAGGCAAGATGATTGGCCTCCTCCAACTAATAATATTATAATTTTTTATACATAAAATTCACACCCCTAGATCCATTAATTCTTATGCTTAGGATAAAAGGAAGCAGGCCATTAATTCTTATGATGAATATTGCAGTAATTTGTTTCAGAAAAAAATTGTTATTTTGCTTGTATGAACTCTAGTGATGATGCCAGCATTCATGTTAGTGATGAAGATATAGGACAAAATGGCCAACATTTGATCCTAAGGCAAAATTAAGGAATACTAAATTTTGAAGTCTACAAATTATTCAACAACAAGAATGAATTTAAAGTTGTACAAAGTTTGTCAATTCAAAGAGACAAAATAATCAAATTTATGAATAAAGTGATAGGAACCGAATCAATTTTTCAATAGTAGATTTTGAGTTAAATACTTGCATCAACTTCAAGCAGGTTGGATTTACTAGGAAAATATTGAAGAATGTATTATGAGTAGCCGCAAAGACAACCACAGTTTTAGAATGGATGAGTTGGAAAAATTAGTTGTCATAGAATTCCGACGGTTGAATGAAAAATCTCCTACTAAATGGTCAAAATAACATTTCAAATTTAGCCCAAAGTGTGACAGTTAACTCAATGATATCTGTGTGTTTTAAAGTTTTCATTTTTTATGCTAGAGAGTTACTGATCATCTCAATGTTGAAGAACAATAGAACTATGATGATGACTAAAATGTTAAAAAATAAAGAAAAGGCCATGAAATGGGTTGGAAAGTTATGCTCAAGGATAAAGTTGTTCTTGGAAAAAACATGCAAGAAGTTGGAACATGTATTTGTATTAAATTTGATGATACCAACTATGAGATAAATACTATGCATGGGGCACAATAAATTGTGGATTTAGAGACCAAATCATGTAGTTGCAGAAAGTGAGAGCTGATTGGAATAACTTGTGTAAATGCTTGTGTTGCATACATATGAACATGGGCGATTGCAAGGATTACATTGACTATTGCTATGTTATAGAAATTTAAAAGAAAATTTATGAAAACAGCAACATTCCTATAAATGGTCCTAAAGAATGGCCTGAGAGCAACACGATTGCACTGTTGCCACCAAGGTATAAAAAATCCAAGGGAGTGGGCACCAAAGATACTAAGAGCCCGTGATGAACAACACAAATTCTCAATCAAAAAGTTAGAGCCCCCAGTCATACTCCATTGTAGCAAATGTGAAGAGAGTGGACATAATAACAGAAAATGTGATGAGATGCACAAGGATATGGGAGTTCGTAGTGATGATACCCATAAAATTGGCCAAGAGCTTGAATGTCATCACATATTATAAATATCTACTTGCATCAGTACAATGGTGAGTTTTATATTTACAATGATCCTTGTAATTTAATTACAACATTACATTTGATATATTTATTTAGATTTTCTTTAGGATCCTCCACAATCTATATTGATCATCAAATGAAGAGTCTATATCAATCTGAATCGACACTGCAACCATGCACACAAAAATCTTAAAAAAAAAAAGCAAATTGTAAGTGTATAATTTGTTTGGCTTCGCTACTAAATGTATTTTTTTCTATGAACTTATGTTTTGTTCCTCATTTTTATAGGTATAACACCCCAATAGAAAAAAGATCAACTAAAAAAACTGCAAGGTCACATCACCTTTTTTTGTTCGGTTGCTTCGAATGATGATATGCATAATGTCTTAGTTTTAGTTTACTTTGTTGTTCTGTTGTGGCCATTTAGTTTTGCAAATTTGTATTGTATTAAGTTTGCCAGCAATGGAATAATAGTTAAATTTTGATTTTTTTTTCTGTATTATGGTAAAATTTTATCTTGATCTTAAACAAAAAATTTAATTTCAATCATTGCGACCACAATAACTTCTCTCTCTTTTCATTTTTTTCTCAGAAATGAGATCAGCAGATGAAATTAATTTTCCTGATAATTTCCACACTTGTATTTGGCTACAACCTTCTTTTCATTTTTGGGGCATTTACATGCATGCCACCAAATTCCTAAAAAATGAAATAAAATTACATGCTTTTTTTCCCATTAACTGTATGGTTGCTTGCACATATGGTTGCAAAAACCCCAAAGTAACTGTAAATTTTCCTTTGATTTAATATCTTGATGTGCATGACAGTGTTACTTAAATATTTATAATTTTGGAAATCATGATAAGTTTCATAATTGATTTTTATAAATAATAATATGATTGCTAAATGTTACTGTCTCTGACATCTAAAACAGAGTTCAAGTATTAGATCTTTGTAAAAATGTTGCCATTAATAATACAAGCCAAGGGGTGATATTGAGTTCAACAGAATAAACCAAAATAAAAAAGATTAATTCAAGCTAGATTTGAAGTTTAAATAGAAACTAATTTGAGTTTTGCCAATCTGAATCAAAATTATTTGATTTTGAGTTGACACATTCAGTTATAAGTCTAGACAAAACCAAGGAAATTTCAAATCTAACTTAAGTCTTACAAGCTCAAAATAGTGTTGCGTTAGGATCATTTTGTTACATTTATTTAAAATAAAATTTATTTGACCTAAAAAAAATTTCAAAATTTCTTTCCTAAATATTTTCTGCGCATTCAAAGTTTAAAATTATGAAAAATTCTATGCATGGAATTTCAGGAGCTACATTAAAATATAGAAAAATTTACATCCACACTTAAAAAAATAATAATTTCAGAAATGCCCCATTTTTAACACATTAAACCCCAATTTCAACTTATTTTAATGATGAGACTATTTCAGCCCCTTTTAAAAATAGTTTGGGACCAATTTGGCACTTTTAAAAAGTCAGGGAGTAGAATGGTCCCCCTTAAATAATCAGGGGCCATGTTGGCACTTTCTCATCCTTTATATATATCATTTTTGTGTGCATCGATCATTCATCTCAGTAATAATCCCAATAGATAATTCATTGAGAAATGCATATTCAAATAGCTCAATTAGTTCATCAACTATAATAGACAAGATTGTCTTAGTTTCACATTCAAATATCAAATCTCTACAAGAAAATTCAGGATCAGGAGCATGCTCTTATAATGTGCATGTTCAAATTCAGAATTATCAAATGCAGACTATTGAACTACTAGTCATTTTTAATTGAAAAATAATAATAATAAAATCCATGAACACTCTTTAATTAAATCAGATTCAACTATGCATGTTTATTGTGTTGTTTATAAACACAAAAGTTTCAAAGGAGGTGACTTTGGATTATGAACTGCAGGTGCAATAAGTCCTAATAGAATGATCATACCATGCTGCAATAGTTAAAAATCTAGATAATCCTGCAAATAACATTTTTACTAGATTATAGTTTAGCCAAGCTCAATCCTCAACGCATGCCTAAAACATTTAATGAAATAATTAATGACAACAAAGTAATCTATAAGCATATCATTTGCACCAACAAAACATCCAAACCCAGTATAATATTGAAGTATATTAGAATTGTTGTTTATAACTTCCAAATTGATTTTGTAATTGGTTGTTACATTCACAACATGGGAGACATCGCTCTTTAAATCGTCTCATACAAAACTTTTTATTTCCCTTGCAACCCTTTACCAAAAAAATTAAGCATATCCCATTATGTCATCAACACCTTTAATTTGTTTTCAAAATCAGATAGATGATAATGTTTTAAAAATAATCCAAATTATTGATCCACTCTCGGAATATTTCTGCCATGAAATCCCCAATATGAGCTTTAAAACCAAACAACAATGCAATAATCACATGAATAAAAAAAAATCAACAGGCCCAGGTGCGACCTCGGACTTTGTAAATGAAGAAACAGACGTTAATGAATTGCCTAAAGCAAGGTGTGGAGCAAGAAAGCCCGAAAAGGGCACATTGAATTATGAAAAACCGTCTTTTTCACTTATTTTTGTTCTCACACATTTGCTTCCAGAGACTTATCTTATCTAAGAAGTAGCTCTGTTAGTTGCCTTCCATTGTAAGGCAAATGTGCTATGGCTTCCCTGACTTCTTTCGGAAGTGGTGCATGCCCATATAGGGGAAGTTTCGGACAGACTTCCTAAACCTTAGCTCCTCATTCTAAATTCAAATAAAAGAACTAAGAATGAAGCTCCAAGGTAGAACTAAGACAGATACCCATTAACAAGCAGTTAAAATTTATTTTTATACTGCAATTAAAATCCTATTTGTATCAAATTTAAAAAAAAAACAAATACTCAATAAAGAAAATAAAAAAACAAAAAATAAATAAAGAAAAAAGGTTCGCCAATGTAAAAGAAATTTAGGCCTCACATCGATATAAAGAGATGACCTCCCAGAATTAAGTTTAGGTGAACCACACTTAAAAGGAGCTAGACATCCAACATACAGAATGTATTTATAGACTTCATGTAGTTCTTGGGGCTGCTCGGTTCACAGAGAGCAAACTAAAAATCAAAATTTCTGAATAAGAAGGCGACAAAAAGGATGGTGAGAAACTAGTAGGGTAAACCAAAATTAGCTTATAAAGGGACAATATTCTCCAATAAAATAGCATAATTGAGATTTGCTATAGTCCCAGAGAAAAATACAGAATGAATAAGAGGCTATAATTTAGAAAAGACAATTAAATGCCGCAACAGAAAAATGGCAGCATTATGGATAGAATAAAGTGACATTGAAGTGCAGCAATCCCAAACGAATAAAAAACAACAACTCTACGGTAAGAAATCATAAAAAAAGAGCTAAAGACAAAACTACTCAGAAAAAAGAAACAGTCAAAATTCCAGCCAATAAAATTCATGTAAAGGCAAATGAAAAGGAATTAAATAAGAAGCATAACACCAAAAAACTGATAGCTATTAAAAGATAGCCAAAACTTCATAAAGAGAAGAAATAATAGCAATTAAAAGTCAAAACAAGGCACAAGAAACAAACATGCAGCAAAGTACAGTACAAAATATATGTTTCAGAATCCTTCATTTACTAATAAAAAATCTAATTTATTCATGATAAAAATATGAACGTTAATAGTAACAGTAGTTTTTCATATTTAAAATAAAAAAATTTGGAACAACAATCTGGCTTAAACATAACTGTGTTGCACATACCAGGCTCTTCTATGGGATTCAGTGTATCCAAATTTGTATCATAATCATCATGCGTTAAAGTTGCAACTGAGTGCTGCAGAACTTGTTCCTCTTCATGGAGGAGAAAAATATCATTCAGCACAAAATATCCCTTTTCTTGAGGAGCAAGAAAGAAAGTCTCTACAAACTTTCTCCTGCAAATAAAATCTTTTGCTTGCACAAGGCCTGTGACCATCACCAAAACTCCTCCACCCAAAGATTCAAGCGAATTAGCAGTTTTGATCTCAATCTCAGTGAAATTCAGGCTGATGATGAGATTATGAATTTCCTGCAAAATTATAAAATTATATCAGTTAAACAAAAGAAATCTAAACTTAATCAATAACATATCACATACAATAGGACGAATTGCAAATTAAAAAACATAACTCAAGAATGCCGTCCATAAGCCAAGAATTCAAAGACACAAAATTATTTGATATAGCACGGTTAAAAGATTAGTTGGCCCAAACCATGGCAATACGAGTATAAGCGGAACATTTAAAAAAAAAAATTTATGTAAAATAAAAGGATAAGCAGAAACAGTGGTAAAAAAATAACGGGCTGTTAAAAAGCTAATACACCACAATAGTTGACAAAACAGCAGTCCATACCAAATAAACAATTAAATCTGGCAAACTCTTACAATGAAACATCAAAATTGCCCGCGTTCAGACTAAAGATATTTATATTAATCCAAAGATATTTGAAAACCAATAATAACTTAAAGAATGAGCTCCTTCGCCAATTGTGGAGAGAACATAAAATGTAGAGACGCTACAGGAAATTAAGCTGTAGAGAGATTTAAAATGTGCATACAGATTTGTTGCTAGGTGCGTAAAATTTCATGCTAACAAAGAACAATATGCACTGGTTGTATTATCTGCACTAAATAAATGAAAAAACTAAAGCTTTAAAATCAGATTTAGGCAAGTGAAAGTGCCATACAGGTTTAGGCCATTTAAAATTAATAATAAAATAAAAAAATAAGTTTCCATTTTTTCAATCTTTTGCAAGATACATTACAAGCTGATTTTCCACATCAAAAAGGAACCTTACAATCAGCGAATAAATAAATATGGCAAGAAACCTAACAAGGAAGGCACAATTCTTTCAAAAAACCAAGTCATCAAGGAATTAATATAAAACTCAAGTAATAACAACAATCATTCATCACGACAACAACAACAACAACAACAAAGTAATAAGTACATTCTATTATTTCAAAACTCAAGTTCCAATATCAGTTCAAATGTTGCAAATGGAATGCATGTGCTAATCAAGCTTAAAGAGTTATGCAAATAACTATTACATAATTAATCACAGAATTCACCAAACAGGTTGTAAATAATTGCAGAGCAAGTTATTATTTCAAAAAACAAAATAAGATAAAATAAAAAACTTGTGTTAAATGTCAATACATTTTCAGAGCGACTTGAGCTCGACTGCGAATATATCACAACCAATAAAAGACGAGCATCAAAATGAAGAACTGTGTTGAAGTTTAAATATCAAAAAAGAAGGTTTTGGCATGTCACTGTAAACTCCTTGATGAAAATCTGTCTTTAATCATTCAAAATAAAAAATATTTACAATACATTTTTAGTTCCTGATGTGCTAGCTTATTTTTTTCAACTTTATTTCGTTGTAGCATGACTATGATAAAGGTTTCTATAAGAGTGGAATGTCTTCTCCACCAAGTTTTTACCTCGTTAGGTTTAGCTTACTATAGCAACATATTTCAATTCAACTCTTAGGGGCTGTTTGGTTGCAAGTAGGATTTAACTTAGTAGGATTTAGTAAATCCTGTACATCAGGATTCAACAAAAAATGAACTTCATTGCAATTTAAGTTTTTATCAATTAAAAGTACACTCAGGGGTGTCAATCCTTGCATCAACATCATGAACAGCAATTTAAGTTTTTATCAATAATTAACTTGATATCCTTTTAATTAATTAATGCTAATTATTAAATTTATTCATAAAATTAAAATTATTAATTTTCGTTTACACCCAATAATCCAATTCATGTTTTTCTTACTCTTCTATCTGCTTCTCCAAAAACCATCAACGGAAAATTAAGTGAGTCGCAACTGAGCGAATGGGCTTGCATGCTCTAGTTTATATGGATCCAATACCCTATTTTCAGCATGTAAGTTCACTATTGTTGCCGCTAATTTGACAACCTTTTGTCTATAATGTGTTGATATTATGCTGCATAAAGATATGCAGTATCTAACACATTTCAAACATGATCACACAAGCGACGCATATCGTACAGGTGTTAAACAAACCTATATCAAATTTAAAAAAATAAAAATAAAAATTTAGGGCATGAAATCGAGTTTGTGCGCATGTCATAAATAATTAAGTTTATTTTTTTTAATTAGTATATATTTATAAAATTAAATTTTAAATTTTGATAATTTATTTTTTACCAAAGAACTTCTACATTAGCTATTGTAATATTCTAAATAAAATTATTGATAGCAAAATCTTTTTTAAGTTATTATTAAAGTTGAACACTACAAAAAAATATGGTGCTCAATATTCTTCATAGCATTTACCATTTTCGAGCCCACTATTATGCTAAATGAATTGTAAAATACTCCTTTGTTTATTTTTTTCTCTTTAAATATTTTTTCGTCATTATAATATTATAAATTTTTGCCTTATATCATGTTTATTTAATTTAAATGATTATTATATATTATTTAAATATATAAGATACATAATTATATAAATTATGATGTCCAATCAAGAACATGTCCGCATTCTATTATTTTAAAAATAGGAGTATCCCATGCTTAAGTCGTTTGTTTATATCAAAGCATCCTAAGATATTACTAGGGCTGCCAAAAAAGTTTGATGTTCGCGAACAGCTCGTGTTCAGCTCGTTCGTAAAGTAAACGAGCCGAACACGAACAAATTTTTAAAGCTCGAATTATAAACAAGCCGAACACGAACAGGTCCTTGTTCGCTCGTGTTCGGCTCATTTTAGCTCAAAATAAAAAAATTATATAATTATTTATATAACAATACATTATATATATTATTTATATAATAATATATTATATATATTTATGTCTAAGTTTAAATCATAACACCTCATGTGTCAATGTGGTTAGTACATTATTTTGTATATATTTGATTCAGGTTCGAATCTCACACTTTACATCTATTTTTTTCAATTTAAGTTTAACGAGTCAATTTTGAGTCGAACACGAGCCGAACACAAACACGAATATTTTAATCAAGCCGAACACGAACACACTGTTCACGAGCCGATTTCGAACACGAGCTATTTCGAACGACCCGAACACGAGCCAAGCCTGAGCTCGCTCAAGCTTGACTCATTTACAGCCCTAGATATTACTATTATTGGATCCTCTTTGTTTTTTGTTGGATTTTTTTTGTATAAGGTTCTGTCCATTTGCCCTCGCAGCAAACTATAGTAATGTTTGGTTCCTGTTTTCTAGTTATAGTACAAAAATTTTATTCATTGATTGGTTATCTTATCTACACTGAAGCATTATTTAGTTGATTGGTTTCTTCTCTGAAACTATAACTGCGTTCAGCTACTTGGTTTTATTTTCTAGCATTTTAGCAGTAATTTAGCGGTTTAATTTGTATTTATTACCAAATTTTCCATTGCAGAAAGGACCACAAATCATTTAAAATTTGTTGAAAGGAAATTATGAAATTCGAAATTTACCATTTGATACAACTAAGATTGGAAACTTGCTATTCTTACTGTGCCAAATTAAAAGTAGTTATATCAAGCTAGACTTTAGAGGGTTTTGAGAGATTGCTCATCTTAGAACTGACTCTAGAGGAAACTAAAGTAATTGAATAATTGAATCAAATTTAAGTTTTCCTCACAATTATTACATTTGTTGTAGGGTGCAGATTCTTTAAGTACTCTAAGAGTATTGAAAACTTCCGCGGGCAAATTCTCCATGTGCTAACATAAGGCCAATACCTACCAATTGAGGATTCTATTGTATTTCTTTCTTCATACCTACTAATTTGTGTGCATGAATGAGATTATTCTGTGTTCATTACATACTAATTTTCCTTTTTATAGCGTAAATTCTAATCACCAAATGACTTTAAATTTGATCTTTGATTTTTTGCTAATTTTCAACTTCCTGTGACTATATATTATCATTTTGAATGGATGGAGTGATTTTTTTTTTTAATTTTGCATCAAATGAGGCTCACTTTTGTTCTGATGTTTAAATTTTGTGATTTATCCCCTTTGTGTTTTTTATGCATCTCACCCTACTAAA
>JXCR01066543.1:0-27405 GCA_002079205.1 Phalaenopsis hybrid cultivar
AGGTTGCTACAGGGCAGCAAGGAGTGGTTGTTCGGGATGGGGGCAGCGAATAAGAAGGGCGGGAATGTGAAGACTGCAATAATAAACTGCAAAAGTTGCTATCCTGGGGGCGGCTGCAGCACGTAAGAATGTTGTGGGGCTGTGGGATGTGATGCGGGAAGGATAAATCTCCACGTGGAAGCCAAGGTTCAACCAAAGCACCACTTGGAACTTTAGGATATAGCCCTTGAAGAGAAGAAGAGACGCTGGCGGCTGTCCCGATATAAAACACACCAAAAACTCTCAATCCAAACCCTAATAGGAAAGGAAGAATAAGAAAGAAAACGAGATTGTTTTGGCAGCCCGTCTCCCGCAATTCGTTTTCTCATCGGACTATAGAAGCTACAGTACCGCTAGAAATTAGTGCGGAAAATGCTCCCACGTCAAGACTGTTGAAGGTTCTTTTCCCATAAAAACTGGTGTTATTTACTTGACAAACTAGAGCGTAGATGCAATTCATCCCCTTCAGTGGATTAAATAATCCTATTCGTGAAGGTTGTGCATTTTGCATTAAAATAAAATCAAAAATTACAAAAAGAGCTATAAAAGCTACACAAAAAAAAACATGGTTGGCATCTTCCTCAACCACGCTAAAAAAATCGGTAAATAGTAACAAATGTGATCCTCCCAAAAGAAAGACCCATCCAAAGCGAGCCTAGCACAAAAATAGGCTGCTTTGTTTGTTACTTCTACAAATACTTCCGTGCTACCTCTTACGATTGAACAACAAATATTCTAAAATTACAAGGACATAAGAGCTCAATAACATGGTATTTTCTCTATTTACTTTTTTTCTCTTAAATTTTTTTCTTTTCTTTCAGAAGATTTACATACATACTGCTTTTTTTTTGTATTTACATATCTACATTTAAACTTCATAAAAAGGTGTATTTCACTATTTGAAGTTAAAATGGTGACATTTTTTTTCATATGAACATTTTGGGTGGTATAAATATATGATGTGAAGTTAAGGTGTTACATATGTAAATACATATGAATTGGGTGGTATGTACGTATAAAAAAGTCTTAAATAATTTCTAGTTTGGGAAGAGTTTATAAAATTAAAAGTACATAGAACATAAAGTGCACATAAGATTTTTTTATGTGGTTTGGCCAAACCCCAAAACTAGCCTACTCCAAGCCTAGCCAAACCCATGGACTAGGATCACACTAATAAATTAAAAAATCTCATCCACATCAAGTGTATTTGGAGAAAACCTTACAAATCAAAATCACAAATTTAAAATGCAAAATCTTTCATAGTTTAATTAAAAAACATTAAAATAAAATCAATTATCAAATTTCACTAACACTTAATGAAATATTATAGCAAATGAAAATTTCGACTAAAAATTCAATCGATCTCATGGCCCTCCGATTGTTACACAAACACCTTGTTGTTGATAAATGAACTCGATTATGCTTCTCAAACTTAAAGATGTGTCTATCATCTTTTGAACGTTTCTCACACTTGATGAAGATTGAAACTTAAGAAATGGCTCTAATTTTTTCATCCACTCTTTACTTACAACTGTACTTGTATTTATGGATAAACCAATTTTGTTTTATAACTGGTAATAATAATAATATTATTAATGTTTGAATACATTCCAAAAAAAATTCAGCAAATCAAATTTATTTTAATTGGAGTTTTATATAATGCTATTTTACATGTTACATTATTTTTTTTTTTTTAAAGCAATCGATATTTGTATAGCGCCATTTAAAGTCTTCTAATAAAATAAGTAAAATTTAATTAGCATTACCTTTTGAAATAAAACATGGAAAGAATTAATAACAGATTTAGACAATTCTCTTATATATATGTCGTGTGAAAAGTGTAAGGAAAGGCTTTAAAAAATAAGTTGCATTTAAAAGGAATGAATTGAAATTTCCAGACGTTGGAATTTGGACACTCATCAGTTATTTTAGTATTAGTTAATGCATGCAAAAATTTCAAATCTAACTTTGGTATATTTAAGCTTTGGAAGTTTAAAATAAGAGGAAGTGGAAATTTCTTGATTTTCATTAAATAATATACCTTGTTGGTTGAAGTAAAATTTTTGTGAAGAAATATGATATGCATTTATATTCATATAATATATGATGTTTAAGCAATTCAAACATGAAAATCATAGCAATGTAAAACGACAACAACGACAACCCTTTATCCCACTAAGTGGGGTCAGCTACATAAATCCTTTTTCTCCATTGCGTTATATTTTCATATAATTTTAATAAAATAAGATCATTTTTAATACAATATGCCCAAGCCTTTCTATGTCTACCTCTACCTTTCTTAACATAAGTCGAATCTAAAACATCTACTGGCCTGATCGGATAATCAGATGGTCGACATTTAATGTGATCAAACCATCTAAGACAACTCTCTAATTTTGTCCGCTACTGGAGCTACATATTCATTTTGCATTTTGTCTCTAAGTGTAAAGTTGCTCATCCACCTAAGCATTCTCATCTCGGCAACACTTAACTTAGTTTTATGCTTCTCTTTTAATGGCCAAAATTCAGCGCAATAGTGCATTGCAGTTCTCACCACCATCTTATAAAATTTTCCTTTAGTCTAAGCAATATTTTTCTATACACAATAGGCCCGAAGCATTCAATTCTACTAATAGCATCCCCATCTATATTACCATCACATTCAATTCTACTAATAGCATCCCCAAACTGCTACATATTTTCACACTTCAATTGGTATATCATCAGGTCCTACAGATTTTCCACTCTTGTTTTTCTTTAAATTCTTAACTTCTTTTTTATTAATGTGACGATAAAAATGAAATATTTTATTATTATTAACGATATTAAGATCATTATAGTCGATCTTATTTTTAGAAATTTTATTAAAAAGTTTATCAAAATAAATCACTCACCTTTGTTGAATATATTTTTCTAAGAAAAATATTTTTTTTATTTTCATCTTTAATACACTTTACTAGTTAAATATTTACTTTTCTTTTCTCTTTGTTTGGTTAATTTATATATATATATTTTTCACCATCTTTATTACCTAATATATTATAAAGATTACTAAAAGCATAATTTTTAACGTCACAGATTGTTGTCTTAGACTCTCTACATACTATTTTATATTTTTCTCAGTTCTCTAAGCTTTTACATTTAAGACATTTTTTATAACATAACTTCTTATATTTTATCTTTTCTTGCACATTATTATTCCACCACCAACTATTTTTATTTGTAGAAGTTTTTTTTTCTTTTGATTCTCGAAGTACTCCTTTTGTCGCTTGTTTAATAGTAATTGTTACTTTATCCCGCATAGAATTTGCTTCTTCATGAACATCTGAAATCTCGAAATCCTGAAATTTACTTATAATTTTTTTTGTCTTTTAGGTGTCGCTCTTATCTAATTCTACGACAATGATTCCTAGTATTATTTATTTTACAACTCTTAATCTTAAAATATAAAACTAATAATTTGTTGAGTACTTAAATCCTTACATGGAATGACCTTACAATCTTTACATTATTGACGATATATTCTTCTCAAAAAAAATAATCAATTTATGTTTTATTAGACCATTCTTATAAGTAATAATATGCCCATCTCTTTTCTTGAATAAAGTATTAGCAATTACAAAACCATACACTAAAGCAAAATCTAAAATGATTGTACCTTCTTCATTAATCACTCCAAAACCGTAGCCACCATGAATATTTCTAAAATTTTCTACCACTCTACCGACCTGTTCATTTAAATCTCCTCCAATGAAAATTTTTTCTTCAAGAGATATCATTTGTATTAAGTTTTTTAAGTCATTCCAGAATTTTTCTTTAGAACATATATCTAAACTTACTTGAGGAGCATAAGCACTTATAATATAAAAAATCTTAATATCAACAATAATCTTAAGGGTTATAATTCTATTTTGGATTCTATTAATTTTTACAACATTATCTTTCAAACTCTTGTCTATAAGTACAATTACACCATTTCTAGCGTGAATCTTACCTGAATATCAAAGTTTAAAACCTAATTTATCAATCTCCTTAGTTTTTTCTCAAACCTATTTAGTTTCTTGAGTATATAAGATATTTATCTTTTTATGAATCATAATATCAACTAATTTCATTTATCTACCTTTAAGAGTACATATATTCCAAGATATTTTTCTAATATTAGTTTTATGGACTAATTTATTTACCGCATCCGTCGTAATATGGTAACTCTTTCTTATTTGACACTACACCCGTACGTCGGTACAGCGGCCTTTGCACATTTTTCGTTGGATTCGGGCCACAACGCGACGATTCCAGGGACGCCCAACATTTACACAATGATAAAAAAAATTATGTCATTATTTTTCGACAAATTTTACACTGGTTGTCGACTACATAACACAACCCTTCACTTTTCACATCCGTGGCTTAGGACATGTCAATGACGTCATATTTATATTCATATAATATATTATGTTTAAGCAATTTAAACATGAAAATCATAGCAACGTAAAACATGTTTTAAAATTTTATACTTGAATTAAATTTAATTTAATATTTTAAAAAAAAAATTTAGGATGAACAGTAAATTTTGCTAATGAATAGGGATTGACCACTTCACTTATGGTATTTTGGTCTTTTATTCGTTCTCCCTTTGGACAAACGATTGGAANAACGACAACCCTTTATCCCACTAAGTGGGGTCAGCTACATAAATCCTTTTCTCCATTGCGTCCTATTGAGTGTCATATTTTCATGTAATTTTAATAAAATAAGATCATTTTTAATACAATATGCCCCAGTCTTTCTACGTCTACCTCTGCCTTTCTTAACATAAGTCGAATCTAAAACATCTACTCGCCTAATCGGATAATCAGATGGTCGACATTTAATGTGATCAAACCATCTAAGACAACTCTCTCTAATTTTGTCTGCTACTGGAGCTACATATTCATTTCGCATTTTGTCTCTAAGTGTAAAGTCACTCATCCACCTAAGCATTCTCATCTCGACAACACTTAACTTAGTTGTTGCTTCTCTTTTAATGGCCAAAATTCAGCGCAATAGTGCATTGCAGTTCTCACCACCATCTTATAAAATTTTCCTTTAGTCTAAGCAATATTTTTATATACACAATAGGTCCGAAGCATTCAATTCTACTAATAGCATCCCTGTCTATGTTACCATCACTTTGAACAGTCGACCCGAGATTTCACATCTTTTAATAATTTGGTCACCCATAGTTACAAATCTGTCACTAAAGCTACTACTAAAATTACACTCCTTGTATTTAGTTTTAGTTCTACTCAAATGAAGGGCTTTAAATCCCAATGTAAACTCCATAATTTAAGTTTTTCTTGAGCTTTTTCTCTAGTCTAATCTACGAGAAGGATATCACCAGGGAAAAGCATAATCCAAGATACATCCTACTGTAAATGTTCAGTAAGAGCATCCATAACTAAAGAGAAAAGATATGGTCTTAAACCAAACCGGATCCCTGATGTACTCCAATTGAAATAGGAAAAAATTTGGTCAATCCTCCTTTTGTTCGAACACAAGTAACGCTCTAGTATACATATCTTTCATGACATGAATATAAGTCATATTAACACCTTTCTTCCCTAGAACTCTCCAAAGGATATCTCTTGGAACCTTATTGTAAGCTTTTTCTAAATCAATAAAAATCATATATAGATCCTTTTTTTTCTCTCTAAACTTCTCCATCAAACCTCTCAATAAATGTATAGCTCCATAATAGAACTGCCTAACATAAATCCAAATTGATTATGAGAAATCTTTGTAATACATCTTAACCTATGTTCAATTACCCTCTCCCATAATTTTAAATGACACTTCAACTTAATTCCTCTATAATTTTTACTCTTGTGCACCCCTTTTATTCTTAAAAATGGGGATCAAAATACTCTTCCTCCACTCCTCAGACATCTTTTTAGTTTTTAAATTAATATTAAAGAGTTTAGTAAGCCAAGAAACTCCCAAACTACTACATATTTTCACACTTCAATTGGGATATCATCAGGTCCTACAGATTTTCCACTCTTGTTTTTCTTTAAATTCTTAACTTCTTTTTTATTAATATGACGGTGAAAATGAAATATTTTTTTATTATTAACGATATTAAGATCATTATGGTCGATCTTATTTTTAGAAATTTTATTAAAAAGTTTATCAAAATAACTCAATCACCTTTGTTGAATATATTTTTCTAAGAAAAATATTTTTTTTATTTTCATCTTTAATACACTTTACTAGTTAAATATTTACTTTTCTTTTCTCTTTGTTTGGTTAATATATATATATATATATCACTCTCTTTACTATCTAATATATTATAAAGATTACTAAAAGCAGAATTTTTAGCATCACAGATTGTCGTCTTAGACTCCCTACATACCATTTTCTATTTTTCTCAGTTCTCTAAGCTTTTACATTTAAGCCAATTTTTATAATATAACTTCTTATATTTTACTTTTTCTTGCACATTATTATTCTACCACCAACTATTTTTATTTATAGAAGTTTTTTTTTCTTTTGATTCTTGAAGTACTCATTTTGTCGCTTGTTTAATAGTATTTGTTACTTTATCCCACATAGAATTTGCTTCTTCATGAACATCTCAAATCTCGAAATCTTGAAATTTACTTATAAAATTTTTTGTGTCTTTTAGGTGTCGCCCCCATCTAATTCTACGACAATGATTCCTAATATTATTTATTTTACAACTCTTAATCTTAAAATCTAAAATTAATAATTTGTTGAGTACTTAAATCCTTACATGGAATGACCTTACAATCCTTACATTCTTGACGATATTTTCTTCTCAAACAAAAAATAATCAATTTGTGTTTTATTAGACCATTCTTATAAGTAATAATATGCTCATCTCTTTTTTTGAATAAAGTATTAGCAATAACAAAATCATACACTAAAGCAAAATCTAAAATGACTGTACTTTCTTCATTAATCACTTCAAAACCGTAGCCACCATGAATATTTCTAAAATCTTCGACCACTCTATCGACCTGTTCAGTTAAATCTCCTTCAATGAAAATTTTTTCTTCAAGAGATATCATTTGTATTAAGTTTTTTAGGTCATTCCAAAATTTTTCTTTAGAACATATGTCTAAACTTACTTGAGGAGCATAAGCACTTATAATATAAAAAATCTTAGTATCAACAATAATCTTAAGGGTTATAATTCTATCTTGGATTCTATTAATTTTTACAACATTATCTTTCAAACTCTTATCTATAAGTATAACTACATCATTTCTAGTGTGAATCTTACCTGAATACCAAAGTTTAAAACCTAAGTTATCAATCTCCTTAGTTTTTTCTCAAACCTATTTAGTTTCTTGAGCATATAAGATATTTATCTTTCTATGAATCATAATATCAACTAATTTCATTTATTTACCTTTAAGAGTACATATATTCCAAGATATTTTTCTAATATTAGTTTTATGGACTAATTTATTTACCTGCATCCGTCGTAATATGGTAACTCTTTCTTATTTGACACTACACCCGGACGTCGGTGCAGCGACCTTTGTACATTTTTCGTTGTATTCGGACCACAACGCGATGATTCCAGGGGACACCCATCATTTACACTATAATAAAAAAAATTCATGTCATGATTTTTCGACAAATTCTACATTGGTTGTCTACATAACACAATCATTCACTTTTCACATCCGTGGCTTAGGACATGTCAATGATGTCATATTTATATTCATATAATATATTATTTTTAAGCAATTTAATTATGAAAATCATAGCAACGTAAAACATTTTTTAAAATTTTATACTTGAACTAAATTAAATTTAATATTAAAAAAATAAAATTTAGGATGAAGAGTAAATTCTACAAATGAATAGGGATTGACCACTTCACTTATGGTATTTTGGTCTTTTATTCGTTCTCCCTTTGGACAAACGATTGGAACGAATTTGAATTTATCCAGTTCTTTTGTTTTCTGAAGAACTGGCCTAAATGTTTCGTGAAGTTTCTTACTCTTTTCTTTGTAAATAAAAGTATAAGGGTTACTGCTTAGTTTTTTATAAATAGAAGTTTAAGGGTTATTACTTAGTTCTTTCTAATATGGAATGGATTACGATTGATTGAGTTTGGAACCAGTACTACTTGATAGAAAGTAGCGATAATGACCTGTGTTGCTTGCCCCCAATCTGAGTTTGAGCTATCATGTGTGAGTAGCGGTGTCAGTCGTAATAGCAGTGCTAGTCTAATGTGACCTAAAGGTCAGACTAAGGGAACTTCCATAAGCGATCTGACTCGTTACTTGGAAGTGTCTCGTCATAGTGCCAATTGTAGTAGTGCTAGTTGTCTGTCCAATTAGGGTCCCATTATCCGTCAATTCATATCTATCAAATAGAGCTGTTAAAGACTGGTGGTTTGGGATAAGCCTGGAAGAAATGTAATGGTGAGCTAGAGCTGGAGAGTTAGTGCTTTTCCCTTTGGTGAGTGTTTTGTTTTTTACTTAACCTATGAAATTGATTATGAGCTTTGCAAATATAAAATCATAAAATAATTATTTTGAAAATAAAAGCAATGCGATATATTATTGAACATATTATAACAAGTTTTATATTGTTTAAATGATTTCAAAAATAATTTTTATTATGTTTTAATAAATATTTTTAGTTAAAATAAATTATGATTCTGGTTTTATTTTTTATCAATATAATCAACGAAATTATAAACATTGTGTGCTCCAAGCTTCATAGAGTCTACCATATGATCCTGAAATTTCCTCATAAGAAAATGTCAGATCCACCAATCATGTGTTTGCTATCATCAAAATTATAGAGTCAACAATTTTTCCCTTTTTAATGATGGAAAACTTGTGTTGGCTAAATTAAACTAGGGTGCAAAGTGATTATAATTATATCCCCACCCTTAATATATGCATATTAAAGACATCAAATAATATAAAATCCTAACATATATTTTCTTCCGCATTTGACAACATGAAAAAGTTTTGAATAAGCAAAATAATATATTGAAAGTCATTCAATCATAAGCTAGGATCTTACGCTTCTAATTTTCTTCTAAGTTCACAAAAATAATTTTCATCTAAAGGTTTAGTAAAAATATCAGCTAATTGTAATTCATTTGGAACAGATTCAATATCAAGATTACCTTTAACAACATGATCTCTAATACAGTGATGTCTAATCTCAATGCTTTTATTGTGTGAGTGTTAAATTAGATTTTTAGACTAATAGCGCTAGTATTATCACATTTAATTGAAATGTGTTCTAGTTTTTTAAGTCAATAATATTCAAGTTGTTGTTTTAACTAAAAGAACTTAAGCAACACCATTCTGTTGAGTGTTTCGGACTTTCTTATGTCTTGTGATGTCATTCCTCCTGCACAACTCCTCAAACTGCTTCGAACAGTACTCTAAGTCATTGTCAGTTCTCAAGTGCTTCAGCTTGGTTTCCATCTTATTTTCTGTGACAGTTAGCCAGTCCCTGAANCTGTGGTAAAAAAATTTCACTAAGGCCTTTCTAACTCCTCTGAGAGCTTCCTTGAGAGACCCTTAGTTCATTTCAATCCATTTCCCCCTCTCAAATACACCATAGCCAGCCAATTTTGAGCTCAAACCCTTGGCTGAAACCAGGACAAAATCCAATCTCAACCTACACAGCACCAAAACCCAAATTAATTGGCTCTACACCTTCACANGTTATGAAGAAAAACTGGACTGTAATGGCCAACTCAACAAAGTGAACCGGAACCTCCTGCTTCTCTGGTCCGGTTCAGTATTCCAGAATGGATTTGTCAGTTAGGTTTTTCTGGCCGGTTCAGTAACCATTTCAATTCTATATTCGTAGACCGGGGGTGTTACAATTCATACATCGTCTGCATGTCAACAATTTGGGACAGTTAACGTGCATACTGCCCAATGAATGGATATATTAATTGAGAGAATTTAGTATGTTATAGAGGGAATACATTGTACATTATATATATATATATATATATATAACACGTCTAAAATATTACCATCACATTTAGTTGATCGGGTGGGCTAGTCTGTATTTATTATTGGTTGAAGTCTGGTTACAATCTTAGTGTTTTTATGACCATTATCATGATAATCGTTTAGTCACAATGGTTCGATCATCCTCGTTGATGTTTAGTGTTAATTTATTCATTACCTATTGTGGATATTCGCTCGAGTTCAACAACACAACTGAGTTCTTAATGTGCAACTAAAGTGTTAAGTGTTTGCAATAAGTTATTGATGATGGATGTTAAACTTTTCATATTTAAAGTTAAGATATCCTTAAAATAATATACTATCAAATTGTCCTATTGCTAAAAATACATGAATACACAACAACCAAAGTAGACATATATTTATTTTTAATTTACAATTTTAGTTAAAAAAGGTCAAAATAATTGAGATAGAGTATCAACTATTCAAATAACATCATAATTGATTGACTAGATTGTCTTAGTTTTACATGCCTTGGCCATACAATCCACATTTTGTCCATTCCAATATTATTTGATATAAGATGTGCCCATTGTTTGTCATTCCAAGATAGAGTCATCTTCTTATAGAACTAATTAGAGACACTAATAATCTTATTGGAGCTGGGTTTCCTTACCCCAACTACCAATAGTAAATAGATGAGTTATGCACTATTGTGTCAATGGATGATATATCAACCATTGGTGAGTAAGGTGCTTTTCCATTACTAATAATACTTAACTTAGGAGCTAGCCCCATCATCTCAATGAAGGATGTATCATCAAGTGATGGGTTAAATTTATGATTAAATAGAGCTCTTAATATGAATGTTTTTAAGTATATATTTATGGATAAGTTATGACATGATAAACTCTACTTAATACTAAGTTGAATGTTATAATTTAATGGTTATTCATAAATCTAGCTATTAAATATTATTTATGATTTTATTTAATATTAAAAATCTAATTTGTATATTATATTTAAAATATAAACATGATAACCAACATGTAAATTGTTTTTTAATTAATTTATTATAACTTTGAAATGTTATTTATCAATTAAGTTACGTATTAATATAGAATTCATCGCACTCGGATGATAAATATCTAATTCAAGATTATTTGATGAATTAAATGAATAATAAAAATAGTGTCTTTAATGATAGGTGAGAAAGGATCATTGATAGGTATTTATGAATATATTATATAAACTTGAATGTTTATTTTTGATACTTCAAGTTATTGTAATTTTTTGTTAATTTGTGATATATGAAAGTTGAGTTTTAATGAATGAACACACAAATTAAAAAACAAAATTATATTGTACTGAATAAAAGAATTAAACTATTTGTACACATAAATAACATGTTTGGATGTCTCAGAAAACAAAATAGATAAAAACAGTCATACTCTAGTATTCCCTGATCATCCTACTCTTCCATGTCCTACTCTATCAGTTGTTTCCCTTTAGGGCTATCAAAACCGCTTGTTATTTGCGAACAGCTTGTGTTTGGCTCGTTCGCTAAGTTAACAAGCCGAACACGAACAAAGATTTGTTTGTTCGTGATCGGCTCGTTTTGGTTCTAAACACTACTCATCAATTATATATATTGATGAGTAGTATTTTTTATAAAATTAATTGATTGCAAGGCTACAAAGATTATATTCAATTAAAAGTATTAATTAAGAAATAGAATAAAAATTATTAAATTAGATTCAAATGATGTTTTAATATAATCAATAGTTTTTAAATTTTGCCCCAACCCACCCTTAACATCTTATGTCTACGTGATTAGGGTTCTCAAAAAGACTCTTTGTTCGTAAACAGCTCGTATTCGACTCGTTAAGCAAATGAGTCGAACACGAACACACTTTTTGAGCTCGAAATATAAATGAGTTAAACATGAACTGAGTATGGACTCACTCATGTTCGGCTCGTTTACACCCTATTTCCCTCTCAGGTTCGCCTAATGCCATGATGCATATAATTTTGTTTTTATTTTAGCTTCTAATTCAGTTTTCATCTTAGCAATCTGAGCAGCAAATCAAGTTTCAATATCAACGTTGAATGTAGCTACTTACATAAGAACCTCATTCTCATGGACNTGAACATAGTCAAGGGGTTTCTTTGATGAGTGAGTTCCGGTAGAGAACTTCACCCTGGTGGCCTTCGCCAAAACGCATTGTTCACAGAATTCCAGTTTGCTAACTCGATCTCCACATAACAGACTCTGCTTGGACAGTTCTTGTAAGCCTCTTTCACTTACATGCCCCAGTCTCATGTGCCATAGTCTGGTCCTGTCAGGTTCTGATTGAACTGTATTTGAGAAGTTGCCGATCACGGTTCTTCCAACTAGTGAGTATAGTCCATTCTTTCTGACTCCTTTCATGACTATGAGAGAACCTTTGGATACTCTGATGCAGCAATTCTCTGCCTTGAATGAGTATCCACTTGACTCCAGCGTACCTAGTGAGATCAGATATACCTGACGTGTTGCAGTATCCTTTCAGCTCCATCGAACATCTTGATTCTGATTGTCCCGCAGCCGATTGCCCTGCAAGCTTTATTATCACCAAGTAGAACAGACCCACAGTTCTCCAGCTGCAGTGACTCGAACTGGTATTTGTGGAGACACACGTGGAAGGAGCATCCTGAGTCAAGGATCTACTCCCTGCTAGATTCAGTTTTTGTGATCGCCAGAGCTTCAGTTGAATCATAGTCATCTGAGGCTACGCTTGCCGCTCCAGAATCTCTGGGCTTCTCTTGAAAACTTTTCTTTCTATCCGGACAGTTCATTCTAAAGTGACCTTCCTTGTGGCAGTGGTAACACTTGTTAGATCTCTTAGAAGACTGACTTCTGGACTTTGATCTGCTCTGATCACTTTTAAAGTCTTTCTTGCTCGATCTTCCTCTAATTGTCGGACTATCTCCACTGGTTTCCTCTTTCATGTCGTGCTTCTTCTGGAGTTATTTAGCTCTAATAAGAGATTGAACCTCCTCTAGAGTAATAGTCTATGTCCTTCCATAGAGCATCGCATCCTTGAAATGCTCGTAGCTCTTGGGAATAGAGTTTAGCAACAGTAATGTTTTGTCCTCATCGTCCATCTTGACATCGATGTTCTCGAGGTCATCGATGATCTTGTTGAACTCGCCAATCTGCTCTGAGACGGATTTGTCTTCATGCATTTTGAAGGAGTATAGGCGCTGCTTCAGAAAGAGTCTGTTAGCAAGAGAGTTTGTCAGGTAGTGTACCTCGAGTTTGGCCCAAAGTGCTTGAGTGTTGTCTCCCTCGACACTTCTCTTAGAACTTTGTCGCCCAAGCTCAGGATTATCAAACTGTGGGCCTTGTCTAGCATGCTGATCTTCTTCTTCTCGGTCATGTCGGCCGGCAATGTCGCCGACCCTTGCAAGGCTTCTGCAACACCCTGCTGAACCAATAGAGCTCTCATCTTTACTCTCTATAGACCAAAATCATTATTACCGTTGAATTTCTCGATGTCGAATTTGGCGGAACCCATTATTGTGGCTTGATCCCCACTAACGTCTGAAATCCGTTTCGCTGAGCACCTACTGAATTCTGAGAGCTGTCGCGGAAATCCTCCTCTTTCGCGAGATCTGCCCCTTCGCGGACCGAACGACCCGCCTTCCTCTGCTCCTTCACAGGCACTTCCTCCTCCGTCTCGCCGAATCGCACAACCTGCGGTGCTAATCCAGTCGATCAAAGCTTTCACTGCTCACTGAATTTGTCGCGATTCGGTTGTTTGCGACACGATCCGCTTGCTCTTCTGTTCGTGAATGTCAAACTCCTCTTCTTCGTCGCTAGCCGCGAACATCTTTACGCGAACACCTCTAGCCAAGAAGTATGGATCTTCCCACAGACGGCGCCAATTGTTGTTAGATATGTATTCTTGGCATAGAAAAGAAACGCAAAGAACACAAGCAAACACAGATCATTTACGTGGTTCGATCCAACTGGATTTATGTCCACGGGAGGGAATCAATCAAATAATTCACTAAGGCAAAAGAAATGGAGAATACATAGCTTATACATAGAGACGAGCCCTCATCTTCCTTCTATGGCCTCTCTCTCAAGCGACACCTTTATAACCTCAAAATGTTCTCCTCCTCTCTAGCTCTCTAGTTACTCTCTCCTCCTTTGTGGTAGCTTAAGATCTCTTCCCTTGCTCTCCTAACCCTCACACCCTCTCTATTTATAGAAGCTAGAGAGTGGTAGGTGGGAGGTAGGTGGGCGGTAGGTGAGCGGTAGGTGAGATGTGGTAGGTGAGCGGTACCACATTACAAAAGTGTTTTCTTTACCTTAGTTCATTAATTGAGGGTCAAAATAACACTTTTCCAGTTGGAAAACCTTAGACTGGTTATTTATTGATGTCTTCTTCTATTCCATCTCAACAAGTACAAATTATAACATAACCAAACCAAGTTTTGCGACCACAATATTTATAGGAAGATGATCAATATCATTTGAGAGATCGACCTGTTCGTGCAACTACACATTACACACCGGAGACAAATGCTACACCTCATAGGTGATGTGTTTTTATCGACCCCATATTCATAGGTGATGTGTTTTACAATTTCTAACATTAGTTTTGATATTTAGTTCAGCCATCCGAAAGCTAAAGTCAACTTGAATTTTTCTACGGATATCTACCTTGGAGTTTGGCGACTGCTTTCTTAGGTTTGAAGTTTGTTTTGAACAATTTCGTGCACCTATGCGTTATAAAACACCAATGCATATAAACCATCATTAATTTTAAATTTTTTGTCAAATAATTCCAAGCAATTCACTAACATATTATATGGCAATTTAAAAGAGAGGAAAAATTATGTAAATGCCCCATCTTTTTAGTCTGCCTTCTTTAGCCATCAAAGAGTTGGATTCTTATATTGAATGATTGATATTGATCTTTCTTTTTTTTTTTTTCTGTTGTAATTTTAGATTTGAAGTTTACTTCAGAAGTAGGGAAAGGACAGTAGGCGAAATGTCGTACGGAGATCTATTGACAAGGATGATGAAGCTTGTGAAGAGAATTGCCAGGCTAACCCAAGTTTGGCTCAAGGACATGGAAGGTGCTACAATTTTTTTAATTTGTTATCTTAATGTATAAAATATAATGATTGAGGTGTTAGATATGTAAAAAAACTCAAGATTTTTTGTTCAAAATGAGTTTGGATAGAAGTAAGAAAAGCAACTAATCTATTTGCACGTGCCACGATCAAAATATTGAGAAGATAAAAATGGAAAACATAGGTTGGGTTTTACCATGAATTTTGATATTTGAGTGAAAATTTGAAAAATCGATGAGAAGGGTGGTTGATTTGTAAAAAGTAAGTTTCAGGTGGTTTGTATGTAATTGCCCTTTTTTCTATTGAATTAATGATTTTTCTTTGGTGGTGCTAAATGAATAATCCATTCAGTGAAATCATTTAGTATTATGCATGCTATTGCGAGGCAAATTATTGTTTACTACTCTTGTAAAGATGTATTTCACTACTCCGCGCAATGGTTGAACCTTGCAATGCCAATTCTTATAATTGTTGCATATATAATATTCTGTGAAAATATCTAGACATGCCTTCCCGGAGCTGGACCTGAGGGAAAGCGCACTGCACCAGAAGAAATAGCCGTTTTTCCTGATTTACCACCTTCCCAACCTGGATCCATCATCAACAACAACAACAACAACACCAAAGCCTTAATCTCATTACATGGGGCCGGCTACATGAATCCTTTTTCTTCATTGCCTCCTATTTAGTGTCGACAACAACAACAACCTGAATCCATGTCTGAACTTATATCTGTAGATGGAATATCTGCTTCTGATACAAAGTCCGCTCTTGCTCTGCAGAGATTATTTCAGGCTGCAGTAAGGCTGCAGTAAGGATGATTTCTACTCCCAATCTTTTTAGTAAAGCTACAAGTCTTGGTGTGATTAGACTATGAATTCTACAAGCAGAAATATGTGCTGTCCATTCACTCATCACTTTGGCAAGTCTGTATGGGAAAGTGGAGCTTCAATGAAAAATATTTATTGAATATGAAACATACTTATGGTTGTCTTTACATTTGCTTCAATAAGAAAATTCTTATTTAATTCAATATTAATTGCATATGCTTGTCTGTATTTCAGGTTATGCAAAAACAGTGATTGCACAAAATTATATATATATATANCATGCCTTCCTGGAGCTGGACCTGAGGGAAAGCGCACTGCACCAGAAGAAATAGCCGTTAGTCCTGATTTACCCACCTTCCCAACCGGGATCCATCATCAACAACAACAACAATAAAGCCTTAATCTCACTACATGAGGCCGGCTACATGAATCCTTTTTCTTCATTGCCTCCTATTTAGTGTCAACAACAACAACAACAACCTGGATCCATGTCTGAACTTATATCTGTAGATGGAATATCTGCTTCTGATCCAAAGTCCGCTCTTGCTTTGCAGAGATTATTTCAGGCTGCAGTAAGGCTGCGGTAAGGATGATTTCTACTCCCAATCTTTTTACTAAAGCTACAAGTCTTGGTGTGATTAGACTATGAATTCTACAAGCAGAAATATGTGCTGTCCATTCACTCATCACTTTGGCAAGTCTGTGTGGGAAAGTGGAGCTTCAATGAAAAATATTTATTGAATATCAAACATACTGTATTTCAGTTTATGCAAAAACAGTGATTGTACAAAATTAAATATATATATATAGTTAGGAGAAATCGCCCTACCACATGGTGATTTCTCCTGCATGCTAGAAATCGCCATGTGGTGATTTGGTTTATTTTATAAAATAAAAATTTTCCAGTATTATTTAAGAGAATAAAGTTAAAAGAGTGCTATTTTTAAAATTTTGTCCTGCTTGTTCCCTGATTCATCAACTAGATTTCAGTGGTTATCATTGTAAAAGCTGCGCCTTGTTACTGCAAACTTTGAGAGTTTCAAGGTTGGGACGGAAAAAATATTACATCAGTACTACGGATGTAGAGGAACATGCGTAGCCAATAAAATCGCGCCACGATATCCCGCGCGACGCAGAAAAAAAACGGCGCAGTAANGTTGAAGGTTGGGTGTTGTGAAGAAAAACTGGGCTGTAATGGCCAACTCAACAAAGTGAACCGGAACCTCCTGCTTCTCTGGTCCGGTTCAGTCTTCCAGAATGGATTTGTCAGTCAGGTTTTTTTCTGGCCGGTTCAGTAACCATTTCAATTCTATATTCGTAGACCGGGGGTGTTAAAATTCATACATCATCTGCATGTTAACAATCTGGGACAGTTACATGCATGCTGCCCACTTCGTATGCATTTACATATTTAAGACCAAAACATTGTCTTTTACATTTATAGCACTCAATTCTCGGATCACATCAAAAATATCACTTCTAATATTTAAAATGTGAAATATACATTTGCATGCATAAGGTGCGATACATGTAAAAATTAAAGTTTAGATTTTAGACATGTAAATATATGAATTGAGCATGCTTATCTTCAAAGATTTTATAAAGACGAGATTTTCCGGATCAATTAATGGTTTTTCTTAAAGAATTTAGTATGTTATGGAGGGAATACATTGTACATTATATATATATAACATGTCTAAAATATTACCATAACATTTAGTTGATCGGGCAGGCTAGCCTGTATTTATTATTGGTTGAAGTCTGGTTACAATCTTAGTATTTTTATGACCATTATAATGATAATCGTTTAGTTACAATGGTTCAATCATCCTCGTTGATGTTAAGTGTTAATTTATTCATTGCCTATTGTGGATATTCGCTCGAGTTCAACAACACAACTGAGTTCTTAATGTGCAACTAAAGTGTTAAGTGTTTGCAATAAGTTATTGATGATGGATGTTAAACTTTTCATATTTATAGTTAAGATATCCTTAAAATAATATATTATCAAGTTGTCCTATTGCTAATAATACATGAATACACAACAACCAAAGTAGAAATATATTTATTTTTAATTTATAATTTTAGTTAAAAATTTTCAAAATAATTGAGATAGAGTTTCAACTATTCTAGTAATATCATAATTGATTGACTAGATTGTCTTAGTTTTACATGCCTTAGCCATACAATCCACATTTTGTCCATTCCAATATTATGTGATATAAGATGTGCTCATTGTTTGTCATGCCAATTAATAAGACTGCTTATATTTTTGTGCTAAAAGATAGAGTCATCTTCTTATGATGTTTTAATTTAAACAATAGTTTTTAAATCTTGCCCCAACCCACCCTTAACATCTTATGGCTACGTGATTAGGGTTCTCAAAAAATTTGTTCGTAAACAGCTCGTATTCGACTCGTTAAGCAAACGAGTTGAACACGAACATATTTTTTGAGCTCGAAATATAAACGAGTTGAACACGAACTGAGTCTGGACTCACTCCTGTTCGACTTGTTTACACCCTATTTCCCTCTCAGGTTTGTTTAACGTCGTGATGCATATAATTTTATTTTCATTTTAGCTTCTAATTTAATTTTCATCTTAGCAAGCTGAGCAGCTAATCGAGTTTCAATATCAACGTTGAATGTAGCTACTTACATAAGTGTAGCTACTTACATAAGAACCTCATTCTCATGGACAGTTGAAGTAGACGTACTGAATGCGCTAGAGGAGTGATACGCGTCGTACACTTTTTGCAACAAATCCAATCCATATATCATTTATTTCTTCTTGCTTGTTTGTTGAGTCCGTTTTTACTTCAATTGCTCGAAGGTTTCCTACAAAAAATATAAAAGATACGGATGGGCAAAATTAAATTAAAAAATAATTTGAATTGTATAAAAATTATTCTTATTACTTATATCTGTCGCTTGGAGATTTACTGTCAACATATGTATGGTCTGATTATAGGTACTTGCATGTAGCTCGGCAGTATTGAGCTCTTGTCCCAAATACACAAAATATTAAAGTATGAATTAATTAGTAAATAGTATTTTGCAAAGAAATTTAATGCACAAATTAACTCCTATCATCATTTTCTTGTAATTTGTATTTGGGATTTAATACACAAAATATTAAAGCATGTAATACCAGTATGTTTGGAGGCGCACCTACTTCTACAATCAAATCATGGATTTTCCTTGGNTGCTTCGAGATTTACTGTCAACATATGTATGGTCTGATTATGGGTACTTGCTTGTAGCTCAGCAATATTGAGCTCTTGTCCCAAATAAACAATATTAAAGTATGAATTAATTAGTAAATAGTATTTTACAAAGAAATTTAATGCACAAATTAACTCTTATTATCATTTTCTTGTAATTTGTATTTGGGATTTGATACACAAAGTATTAAAGCATGTAATACCAGTATGTTTGGAGGCGCACCTACTTCTACAATCAAATCATGGATTTTCCTTGGCATGTTGACTCTCTTTATGGTAGTCCAGAGCATTATGCTCTGAGCAATGTGTCAAATATATCCTCCCCATATGTAATACCCAAGATTTTTACATATAAGAAATCGACCATAATATTCAAATATATATTTTATTAATAAATGCTTTGATATGTCAATTAAGATGCATTTTTATGTTATTTTAGCTTTTAAATTATTTCCAAATAATTAGTTAATAAATAATGAATAAATACTGAAAAATATATAAAAGAAAGATTTCATCTGTAAACTTTGAAAAATGTTTATGACTCCGTATAAGACCGATTTATAAACCATCTTCCACCAAAATATAAAAAATGTTGAACATTAATTATTAAGATATTTTTATATTTTTATTGATATATAAAAATGTGAAAATGTAAGATTAATGGCACAATAGCAATTTATAAAAAAAATGTATATGTGTGGGCATAAATTTATTTTTGAAGAATTTTAACATTCATTTTCAAATCATTTGCATCAAAGTTTCCTATACATGCTAAACTATCTTATAAAAAAAAATTTCATAATTTTTGGTGTTTTGGATTTTAAGATATAAAAGATTTTATATGAATTTTGCATTTTAAATCAAACTAATTGAATAATAATTCAAATGGAGTTTTATCTTTATCTTTGTTGTTTTAGTGAGTTCAAAAATGGATGAAAGGGAGTGCTTGATTTGCAGATAGCAATTTTTTGGGTGGCTTGTATATAATTGCCTCAAATGAAAAATATGGGATGGGGTTTGATCATTAACTTTCATGTTTGAATAAGAATTTCAAAAATGGATAAAAGAGTGTGCTTGATTTATAGATAACAATGTTCTGGGTAAATTACATACGAGGCAACCAAAATTGATGCTTTTACGCTTACCACGATCAAACCATTGTGAATTTGATAAAAAATGTAAAATATGGGATGGAGCTTTATCCTGACCTTTTATATTTGAGCGTGAATTTGAAAAAGATGAAAGAGGGGGCTTGATTTGTAGATAGCAATGTGTTGGGTGCCTTGTATGTTATCGCCCCAAATGAAAAAAATGGGATGGGTGTTGTCATTCTGTGTTGGTTTTTATTTTGTGGTGGTTTCCTGCAATAGTGCTTGTGATGTGGTCATAGTTGTGCTGATATTGTGGTGTTCGTAATGTGGTACCGATAGTGGTGGTGATGTTGTGATGGTTGTGTGGTGTGGTAGTGGTGTTGGTGTTGGTAGNAAAATAATCCGTTAATAAATAATGAATAAATACTAAAAAATATATAAAAGAAAGATTTCATCTGTAAATTTTGACAAATGTTTATGACTCCGTATAAAGACCGATTTATAAACCGTCTTCCACCAAAATAAAAAAAATGTTGAACATTAATTATTAAGATATTTTTATATTTTTATGATATATAAAAATGTGAAAATATAAGATTAATGGCACAATAGCAATTTATAAAAAAATGTATATGTGTGGGCATAATTTTTTTTTTTGAGTTTTTTAACATTCATTTTCAAATCATTTTCATCAAAGTTTCCTAAACATGCTAAACTATCTTATAAAAAAATTTTCATAATTTTTGGTGTTTTGGATTTTAAGATATAAAAGATTTTATACGAATTTTGCATTTTAAATCAAACTAATTAAATAATTACAAATATGTCCTTTATATATTTTTATATATAAAATTCACAAAAGATTTTCTAGAAACTTCGTTACAATGCTTTTGGATTTCCAAAATGCAAGGAGAAAAAAAAAGAAAGAATTGGGAGAAAGAGAGCGAGAGGTGAAAGAAAAGAGAATTTTTTGACACTACGACTTAATTTTCGTGCAAGAGGTTAGTTGGGAAAATTGACTGACTTAAGATACACTAAAATTGCCATTCCTCTGATTTCAATGATTTTGTCTTTTTATGTGTACAGATTTTTAGTTGCTCAAATCTTGCAAAATTCATGATGTCTTAGTCTTTTGGAAACTTTCACCACATAACTTTTAATATGTTGTTGTCTTAACTATTATGCACATTTTGACATATGATATTAAATTTTTACTGTGTATTTTCTTTTGTTTGAGACAAAAGTTCTAATTTAAATAATATATTTGTATGACCAAAAAAAACATCAGAAGATGAAAAATGTCAGAAACATGAAGAGGTGTCAACGAAAATAACTCCTAGGGGCAAGCTTTTACTTTTATGTTTGTTCTCATATAATCTTTAAATAATTGGTTTTTTATTCATAAGGGAACTCATTTCATTTTTGACTCTCCTGTAAATAATCTTTTAAAAGATGAAATTGGTCTGTGAGCCCGAGAAACACTCTCATTTTGCCCCTTAGGGCAGTCACGACATCACCTTCTCTTTCTCTCTCTCTCTCTCAGTACCCACATTATTTCCTTGAGCTTACTTACAAGAAAAATCGGCTTCAACATATAGAGTGACGAGCATGAGTATGCCTACCTTCAACAAGAAGAGGTGCAACATAGAAGAAAAACACACTTAGTAGAGAGTGCACAAGGAAAAATAGTGCACAGTAAATTCAAGAGTCTGAAGATCTCGTTTCCATAATCTTCCAAGAAGAATTGGCTTGAAGGCTAAAAACACATTGAGAAACAAATACCAAAGATCTACAACTAAAAAAATTCCCTACCGTGTGTGAAATCCAAAATCACGGTCTAGCAGGACAAACCTACTGACCCACAGGCCACCGGCCAAAGATTTTGTCACATGTAAGTTCAACCACCTGAAAATCCAGGATTCCTGCAAAATTCTGTCAGTCTACTCATCGTCTGACCAGCAAAATCAAACGGTCGAAAAATCACCATATGGAGGTTGGAGAGCACATGCGGTGTGGTGTAATCTTCTTCTTTGAGTTGTTGCATTTTGTGATTTTTGGTGAGACCGATACACAAAATCAAATATTTATGATGTAATGATTTATTTTGTTATGAATGATTGGTGTCAGGTATGTTGTGAAGTGTATGCCAACTTTTTCATTTGCATTTTGAAGTGAGAACTTGGATTTTGCGATTTTCTGTTTTCTCTTTATGATTAAAAATTTGGATTGTGCAATTTTTTTTGGGTTAAATTACATACAAGGCACCCAAAACTGACATATTTATGCATGTCACGATCAAACCATTGTGAATATGATAAAAATGAAAAATATGGAATGGAATTTTATCTTTATCTTTGATGTTTGAATGAGAATTTGAAAAATGGATGAAAAAGAGTGCTTGATTTTTAGATAGTAATGTTTCGTGTGCCCTATATGTCATTGCCTCAAATGAAAAATATCAAATGTAGTTTTATCTTTATCTTTGTTCTTTGAGTGAGTTAAAAAATGGATGAAAGGGAGTGCTTGATTTGCAGATAGCAATTTTTCGGGTGGCCTGTATATAATTGCCTCAAATGAAAAATATGAGATGGGGTTTAATCGTTAACTTTCATGTTTGAGTGAAAATTTCAAAAATGGATAAAAGAGGTTGCTCGATTTGTAGATAACAATATTCTGGGTAAATTACATACGAGGCAGCCAAAATTGATGCTTTTACGCTTACCACGATCAAACCATTGTGAATTTGATAAAAATGTAAAATATGCGATGGAGCTTTATCTTGATCTTTGATATTTGAGCGTGAATTTGAAAAATAGATGAAAGAGGGGGCTTGATTTGTATATAGCAATGTGTTGGGTGCCCTGTATGTTATCGCCCCAAATGAAAAAAATGGGATGGGTGTTGTCATTCTGTGTTGGTTTTTATTTTGTGGTGGTTTCCTGAAATATTGCTTGTGATGTGGTGATAGTTGTGGTGATATTGTGGTGTTGGTAATGTGGTACCGATAGTGGTGGTGATGTTGTGATGGTTGTGTGGTGTGGTAGTGGTGTTGGTGTTGGTAGTGATGTTGATGTGGTGTGGTGTTGATGTTGGTGGTGGTGTTGGTAATGTGGTAGTGTTGGTAATGTGGTGATGGGGATGACATTTTGATAGTGATGGTGATGTTATGGTGATTGTGTGGTGTGGTAGTGGTATCAGTAGTTGTATTAGTGTCGGTAGTGGCGTTGGTGAGGTGTGGTGTGTTGTTGGTGGTGTGGTGGGGTGTTGATATTGTTGGTGGTGTTGGTGGTGTTGGTAATGTGGTGGTGGTGATGATATGTTGGTAGTGGTGGTGATGTTGTGGTGGTTATGTTGTGTGGTAATGGTGTTTGTAGTGGTGTTGATGTAGGTGATGGTGTTGGTGTTGTAATAGTGGTGTGGTGCTGGTGTTGGTAGTGGTGTTGGTAATGTGGCGATGATGATGATATGTTGGCAATGGTGGTGATGTTGTGGTGGTGTGGTAGTGGTTTTGTGGTTTTGTGGTGATGTTTTTTTTTTTTTCATTTACCCTTTTAAGTTGTGGTATCTGAAATGACACTTTATATTTTTGCATGACAAATATTTATGTTGATTAGTTCTTTGCATGATAGTATCACAATGATTAAGACCGAAGAAATCAATTCATTTGTCATGTGAGATAAAGATGCCAAACCTTTATCCAACAAATAATGCAGATTTCGGAAGTAACTCTAGAAAATTACGAGGACGAGACGTACTTATTCACTCTGAAGTTGCTTGAAGACCCTACTCGGCGAGACTTCTTTATGATGATGACCCCTTACGACAAGACAGCCGAGATGCATGAATATAATTTTATTTGTTGGTCATTTTATATTTGTTTTTCATGGTGACAATATTTATAGCTCATATAATATGCTCTGATTTTATTTATTGGACACTTGTTAATTGTTTTTCAAAGGTTAATTGTTTTTCAAAGTTTTTTCTTTTTAAATAAATCATGATATTATTCTAGCTAATTGAGTGATATTTTTATGTGTTATCCACATAAATAATGACATGGATAGAGAAAGACATAGAAGAAGAGTTACAACTGTGTTTTGCCTAATGTATGAGTTGTGCCACTTATATATTACTTATTCTCCATGTATGACATCAGCATATATTGGTGATAAGTGGGTTGGAGAGTTGTTTGTAGGACACCCAACAAAATTTAATAACATGTTCTGTATAACACAACTCGTATTCACCAATTTTTTGAAAGAACTACATCGGAATCATGGACTTCATGGCTCTGCTAGGATGACTTGCAAATAGGTGTTAATTATAACCCTTTACATTTTATTACAAAAAGAATCTATGATAAGAGTCGTTGAGCGATTTCAACACTCATCTAAGATAATCAGTAGATATTTTTCATTTGGGTTGAATGTTTTGGTCAGTTTATTATCAGAAATTATCAAACTTAAGGACCTAATATTTCAAAGAACCCCCAATAAAATTTCACAGAACCAGTGGTACATGTCATATTTAAGATAATTCAATTCATTTATATTTTCCAAAATTCAGATGAACATAGTAAGTCAGATACCCTTTTTAAATGCTTTAAGATTGTATTGGAGTGATCGAATGGAACCCACGTGGATGCACGTGTGACATATAATGAGAAGGCCACATTCATCGGGCAATGCAGATCATCAACACAAAATATCATGGTTGTATGTGATTTAACATATGCTTTACTTTTGTTATGACCGGTTGGGAAGACAGTTCACACGAAAGTCGCATATTTAAATTTGTCACAAAAACTTAAAAATACAACTTTCGACGACCAACCACAGGTTTGTTTGAGGTTAAACAAATGAGAATGTACTTTCACTGCAATATTAATAATTATATTTATGTAAACAAATATTATTTGGTCGATGTTGGATACCCATTACAAAAAAGGTTTCTCAAATCATTTCCTGATACTAAATATCACATTTCTGATTTTGAAAGAACTAGCAATGTCACTCAGGGTAGGAAATAGATATTTAATAAGAGGCATTCATCCTTACACTGTGACATTGAAAGGGCATTTGGAGTTTGAAAGAAAAAATGTGTCATTCTAAGGGATATGCCTACTTATCTATTTCACAAAGTGGCCTTCACCATGACTCTCCACAACTACATTCGGTGACATCATTCACGCAAGAACATTGTCTTCAATAGGGTTGATGAGATCATTCACAAGTCCCGGTTGAAGTATATGAATATTGCTTAGAATAATCATTATCACAGGCTGAAAGTATTTACCTGAAACTTGCAGTAATGGCAGTGAAGATGCATGGGAGATGATAGAGCTGAGAGAACGAATTTCAAATTTCATTGTTGGCAGTTGAATGGAGCGAATTATGGATGTCGCCTTTAATATTTTATTTGAAACGTGTTCTGAAAATGTTTATTGTTTATTATATTGATAGTTTATGCAACATTGTTCATTTTGAATCTCATTGTAGGGACATTTAATATTTCTTAGTTCTTTTGCATGTATTTCTTCCCACTTGGATGGCCTGTGAGGCAACCATGAACATAATATGTAATGTAAGTTCTTATTACATGTTTTATTTTTTTGGTTCGGATGTCTATGATGAGATATTTGATCTTATGTGTTCTTCTGGATGTCATGTATGTTGCTATTGGTTCTTAAAATATGCAATTGCTGTGAAGGAAACCAAGTATCTCTCTTTTATTAGTTGTATGGTAGTTGGGGTTCTTCTGGATAGTCTTTGAGATAATATGCATATGTGGCACATACGATCTCGGTATTATGTGCTTAAAGGCAAACAAGAACCTTTTTTTTAAGTTCTACTTTTTTTGTGACAAATTCGTTGGTTTATACTTTGTTCTCCAAGATCTCACAGTTTCATAAAACTTGAATTGAGTATTTATACTATGCTTTATCACTAATGTTGCATCTAAGGATTTATGTTTTGTTGTTTTAAGTCTTCAGAAAGAATGAGTTTGAAGATTTTTGGTACTTCAAGAGTATTGTACTGCTATTGTGAACTACAATGTTTGATGTTTACTTTGCGACAACCACATAATTATGAGAGACAGTTTTACCGGTATCCAAGGAAAATAATAAAAAAATATGACTTATTTAGACGAGCAGATTGATCTGAAGATTCAATCGCCTATAGTGATTAGACTTGTAGAGTTCCGTTGGAGGATGAATTATCTCATGCCATTAACTAATTGTATTTTAAAAATATTATTATATTATTATTAATTATTATTTTAACAGTCTTTTTTTATATTTTAATTGTCATGTTACTCAATATTTAACGAGGTGTCTTTTATTATTTTATAATATTCAAATTAAATATTTATATTTAAGTATGAAACATGCTTAGTAAGATTGTTATCTTATAAAGTACTTTATAGTACACAAATAGAAAAATCTTTTATTGGAAAACGACTCGAGTATTTCCGTTTCAACGAAAAAATATTACATCAGTACTACACACGTAGAAGTAACGTGCGTAGCCAATAAAATCACACCACGACATCTCGCGCGATAGAGAAAAAACGGCGTAGTAACGCGGAAAATATTCCCCCCTGTGTTATTCATGTGTTATTGCGTGTTATTCATGTGTTATTGATGTGTTATTGTGTTATTATAATATCAAGAATATTCTCAGGACAAAATAACACATGAATAACGCACAATAACACTTAAATAACACGGCACAATAACACATGAATAACACACAATAACACATAAATAACACGGGTAATATTCTCGACAGAGAAAAAAAACGGCGCAGTAACACGGGAGAATATTTTTCCCCGTGTTATTCATGTGTTATTGTGTGTAGGGGTGTAAACGAGCCGAACACGAGCGAGCCAAGCTTAGCTCGTGTTCGGCTCGTTTATATTTCGAGCTCAAAAAGTATGTTCGTGTTCGGCTCGTTTGCTTAACGAGCCGAACACGAGCTGTTCACAAACAAAGAGTCCTTTTAACAACCCTAATGATGTAGCAATAAAACAATAAGGGTTTGAGCAAGAATTAAAAATTATTATTTATATTACATCATTTGAATCTAATTTAATAATTTTTATTCTATTTTCTTAATCAA
>JXCR01066543.1:27691-57342 GCA_002079205.1 Phalaenopsis hybrid cultivar
GTGGCTTTTATTATTTTATAATATTCAAATTAGATATTTATATTTAAGTATGAAATATGCTTAGCAAGATTGTTATCTTATAAAGTGCTCTATAGTACACAAATAGAAAAATCTTTCATTGGAAAACGACTCGAGTATTGCTGTTTCAAAACTTTGGGGAAAAAAAACAAAACAAAACAAACAAAGGCTCCTCGGCAGCTGCCACCCTTAACACTCTTTGACGGCAGGAACTTCACAATTTCCCCTCGGCTCCCGTTTCCCTTTGTCCCGCAACGATTCCAATGGCTTCCTTGATTCGAATGCCATCTACTCTCATTCTCCTTCTCATCCTCATCATGGCTACAGCCTCCCATTCTCATCCCATGCAAGGGGCAAGCATTTCTCGATGAACCCTAACCGTTTTCACTTCTGCCACGCAAAGGAATCTCTCCCATATAAAAAAGATTTCTAATCGTTGGTTGCGTGTAATCTGCAGTTTTGCTCAGTGGAGAGCGACCCGGAGCTGACTTCTTCCTCGGGAAAGATTTTGATTAAGCATGGAACTGTGGTCAACGCTCATCACAAGGTGGTAGCGGATGTGTACATAGAGGATGGGGTCGTCGTCTCTGTCCGCCCGAATATTGCGGTACATGATTTTTTCTTCAGGGGATTAACTCTTATTTTATTTGTGAGGCTCAATACATTTATTTTGAGTTATGATACGGTTACACTTCACAAATAAATTTTCATCCAAAAATTTCTGCATTACTGTGTTACAAAAAGCTATGAACTTTGAAGTTTTATCAAATATAATATTTTTTTACTTTAATCTTATTTCATTCAGTACAATATATATTATTCTTAGAATGATATTGATTCATATATGTATTTCAGATGCAGGGCTTTATTTTAATTGAATCAAGGCCTGCTACCTGCTAGGTGTCCTATTTTTGGTAGGATTTAAGCAAGATTTAGTTTTATAATCCTCCCAAATAGATTTGGGTGACTTTAAACTCAGTAATGGTGCTGGAATTGGATTTATCAAAGTAGTATGATTTTGAATCTCCAAAAAATAGTTTGGAAGGATTTAAACTAAATCTTGCTTAATTCTTGTCTAAAATTTGATACCGAAGTCCCTTAAGTTGTTTAACTCTTATTTGATCTTTGACCCAAGTATAAAAATCCTTGAAAGTGATTCATTTGGCACATTCTCTTATAGAGTAACCACTAAATTTTATTTTTTCATATAAGATGCCACATTGGCTGGTGATATGGCCTTTTTTCAGAATGTGTATTTGTTTGGCGAGTTTTGTTTAGTCATGTAATTATTTTTTGTCTCATATGTAAATAGAGTAGTTTTCTTTCACATAAACTTTGTTGTATTCTAGTTGGTATGTTCCTCGGCTTAAGACTAGATTCACACTTAAAATATGGCAGCATCACATTCACTAATTACTATTATCAAAAAACATATATAATTTTTTTTATTTTATACACAGTGTCTCTGCAAATTTTAATTTTAATCAAGTATATGACAGGGTATTCAAAAGTTGTTTTACTTATAGTGAATTTGAATCAGTATTAGGAGTTATCAGATTTAATATCTTTGGAAATAAAATTTTATTAGATATAGACTTTTTAATTGGATATATGATCTTTTACCTGAATCTGGGGTTTAATGCTGATAAAAGAATTTTATTCTACGATATTTTACACTATTGTATAAGATGTTTCACATAGATATAAGGTCTTTTATTTGAGTGAAAATCTGTGAAAGTCTTAAATTTAGTACAACTTTTATAAAATAACCACCACATTTGAATTTGGCCAAATCAGCTGCTATGGGTAGGTGATATGGCCTTATTTCTTAATTCTAAACATGTGAACCAAAAGTTGATTTCTTTTATGTGAATTTTGTTGTACTACAATTAGTATGTAACTCAGGATCTAGATTTTGTTTTTGAAGTCTTATCTTTGATGAAAGTATGCTTTGTTATTAATATTTGGTGCAATTACATAACACTTAGAACTTGATTATTTAGAAGACAAACCCCCTATTGTATCCATTTTCAACCAAATATTAAAATTCACAACAAAAGGTCAACCCATATTTTGCCTATTTTTGTCAAAATTTTAATGGTTTGATCATGGCACGTGCAAATACATAAATTGATAGTTCAAAAAAATGACAAGGCAACATTCCAAAAATTCTAGGATCCCTAGACACTTCACTTATACTAAAATTTTGGGAAATTTACTTTTGTTTATAAACATGGAAGATATAATGCATCCTTAGTTGCAGATGATGTGATACATAGCAATGAATTGTCTTCATTTTACGGTTTTTTTTATAATAATTTGTGAGAACTGTGATCTTCATCCTCAAACTATTTGAATTTTGACGCCAACTTAATTTTTGTAGGTTTGCTATAAAAGCTAATTTCTTTTTTATGATGTAGCGTGGACAAAATTTTCTTGAAATTTTTACTTACATTTTTTAGCAATCTTTTAGGTCACATCTATCATCATTAATACACATTGTTTGTTTTTTCCATGTAGTCATTAATAAATTCTTTTATTCATCCCTTTATAAATGTTTTCTTTCAAAGGAACTAATTTAGATAAAATTATTGAGGGATAATTAAATCCTCAATTTGTTTTTACAAATCGTTCAACCTATTTACAATTAATATTTTTGTTTGGAATAGAAATACCTTATAAACCTAGAGCTTATGACAGGTTGGTGATGATGTGAAAGTTATTGATGCCACGGGAAAATATGTCATGCCAGGTATTACTTTCTGGTGCATTGGAAACTTGTTTGCTTATACCATATATGATTGTTTTTATGGAATTTTACATATGTCGCACACAATTCTTATTTATTTACATATCTCACACCTAAACTTTCATATTTACATATATAACACTTTGGTGCTTTAAACCTGTGGAAGCTGAGAAATTCGGCTCCTCTCCATGGTGGGCGGGCAACTGCTTCACAAAATCATGGAAAGATTTGATTAGGGATATCTTTGGAAACTCCTTTCTTAATTTTTTTTTCTTAATATTTTATGTTTTTTTTATTTATTTCATAGTTATTTCCTTTCCTAATTTAGACTAGATATATTTGGGTAGTTTATAAATTAGCAGGGATTGGTTTCTCTATATATATGTGTCATACATGTGAAAAATAAAAAAAAATAAGAATTTTTTTTCCTCCCAAAGTTAGTTTTCTATATGGTATCAAAGATCTCAAAAATTTATCTCGTTCATTGTCGTTTGAGCATCTCCTATGACGCTCACAAAAGCTTTATCGCCGCTTTGTCCTTGACTCGTCGTCCTGCTAAGTCATGGTTGGTTTGTTGTCGTTGTGTCCTCTTACGCATTGTCTGGCCCTTCCGCATTTGTCTTCCAAACTCATTTCCATCTCTTTCGTTTGCTTGCAAAAGCAAGACAGACAACCTGAATACCTTTTGCATTCATCTGTACATTTGAAGATCAGCGGCGTTCTTCCTTATCTCAATCATTTGTGACATAGAATTCTTTTGTTTGCAGAACTCTCTATATTGGACACCTCGTCCTTTGTCCGTGGCATAATCTGTCTTGTCCTTTGGTTTCATCCTGCAATGTCGGTCGTAGCTCGAGTATGGCTCTGATTCACGTTGCCTTTGGATTTTTGGGTCGTGAGCTTGCCCTAGTTGTCATCTTCGGAGATTCTCCACCTTGAGCTTCTTCTTATTTATCTACCTTCGACACTGTCTTCGACTTCTCCATCTCCAGTGGCGTCTCTATCTGATCTCCTTACATTCGACTCTGAACGCCTGATGCTTCGTCTGCGTCGATCATGCATTGGTTTGTTTGCTTTGAGCAACACAGAACCCTTTGCTTCAAATGACACATGATCTGTGTCAACCGCACATATGTTCATTTGGATCGCTCAATTGCCTTGGTCGCTCTGTCTAGTTAGCTCGTCTGCTTCATCTAAAGCGTTATTTGGCTCGGCCTGAATCCTGTGACAACCCTCATCTATCGGTTCTTTCTAGCTCCTCTTCCCTGCAGTTGTATCTCTTGCTGCAGACCCTTCCCTTCCCTGTTCTCCTTTACCATCGCAACTCTCCCTATAACTAAAATCCTTCTGTTGTAAGCTCTCCTATATCAAAATCCCTTCATCTGATCCGCAGGCCCTCCTCTAAAGCCCCTCCTCTTCTTCCTAGCATTAGAATTCTTTATACAGGATCTCTTCTGTTCAATTTCTACCCCTAGAATCTTCCTGGTGGCAGCAAACCCTCCTCCACCGGATTCTCCCCACGGGCACCTTCTTCGTCGGAATTCTCCTGTCGCAATAGCAACAATGGCAACAACGATAGCAAGCAACAACATTAGTCGCAGCCGATTTTACTTTTTTTTTGTAGCAGTTATTTCTCTACCTGCAGAACAACAATCAACTCCTTTCCTGCAACTAGCAATAGTTCTAAATATGCGTAGGGTTTATGAACAAGTACAGGTTGAAGGCGTCAAGATCTATTATTAAGATTAATTTTGAACAACACATCAACTTAGTGACACACTAAGGTAATATATTATTCTCCTATTTTGCCAACAATGAGAATTTAGAACTTGATTAATAGATTGAAGAGTCTCTAATCATATGAGCGACGACATCAATGCTCTAATCAACTATCAACAAGCTTCAACATTTAGATCGATCAAACTTGTTGATGGATCACACTAAATAATTGCTGGAAAAGAAGATGTGGAGCTATCTTAGGATATTAATATTTCATAAGTTTTAAATATTCTATAGTTAGACTGCAATTTGATTTCAATTAGTATACTTAATCATGATTTAAAATGTATAACTAAATTCATTGCAGATTTATGAATTTCGAGCGGCAGAGTCGGAGAAGGTGATTGACAATGTTGAAATGAATCAAGGCTAATACCCGCTCAAGAAAAATTTCTCGAAACACACAAATGATCCTACCTCCATTTTATCTCAAATTTTTTAGTTTGTTGAGTCTGTATTTATCGAAAAATATATTATGCTATGACATTATCACCTAGATCATTCTAATTTCAATTTTATTACAAAGTTGCATCCTCATTTGTTTATCAATAAAAATCCTAGATATCAATATGAGATCTATTAATTTGTCAAACACGCTAAAAATAGTTATCCCATGTCTTATTTCAAACCCTCACACCTTTTTTAATAATTCACAATGATATTTGGGGAACCAAGATGAAAATTCTAAGCGGGCTAGATGGTTGGTCTAATTTATTTCATTTGCCCTAGAACAAACTGGGTATTCCTAACGAAGGAGAAATCTGAAATAGACCGAATCTTCCAAACCTTTCATGACATGACTTATACTCAATTCTAATGCAAAATTCAAATCATCTAAACAAATAATGCAAAGGAATATTTTAGTTCCATCCTTGGTTTCTATTTTTTTAAAAAATATAATCATTCATGTGAGTTCATGTATTGATACCCCATAATAAAATGAGATAGTTAAGAGAAAGAACAGACATCTCCTTGAGGTATTCCATTTAATTATGATTTTTCATCAAGTTCCAAAATATTTTGGGGGAAGCAGATATTTCTACACATCCTTTATCAGTTGGGTACTTAACTTCAAAACACATTTTCATGTTTTGATGGTTACATATCCTCTTATCAAAGCATTCTCTTGTACTATACCGTTTAAATTCTTTGTGTGTGTATCATTTGTTCACATCTATCCCCAAAATCACATAAAATTTGGCCATAAATCAATCAAGTGTATTTTTCTTGAGTACGACTCTAACAAGTATAAGTGTTACTCTCCTGTTACCGTAAAATACTATAATTTTGTGGATGTTATATTTTTTGAAAATCAATTATTCTACTCCAAATTTGATGTTCATGGGTGGAGTGCAAATGAACATCAATTTTGGAATGCACTTAATGACATCTATAGGCCCTCCTCACCTACCCAACTAGCCCTCCTATCCTGGTCGAGGATCTCCAAATAATCCAACCAACTCAACCTGAAGTTCATAACAAAGAACTTCGTGTGTACATAAAGAGAAAGAAAAAACATTGAGCAAGTGAAATACAACTTGCAAGGAAAAAAATGCTCATACCAAAATCCCAGTTCGCATTCATTAGAAATTTTGGGTCAAGAGTCTAGTACTCATTAATTATCCCCTTCCCNTTTAGGATATTAATCTTTCATAAGTTTTATATATTTTACAGTTAGACTGCAATTTGATTTCAATTAGTATACTTAATCTTGATTTAAAATGTATAACTAAATTCATTGCAAATTTATGAATTTCAAGTGGCAGGGTCGGAGAAGGTGATTGACAATGTTGAAATGCATCAATCTAATACCCGCTCAAGAAAAATTTCTCTAAACACACAAATGATCCTACCTCCATTTTATCTCAAATTTTTGAGTTTGTTGAGTCTATATTTATCGAAAAATATGTTATTCTATGACATTATCGCCTAGATCATTCTAATTTCAATTTTGTTACAAAGTTGCATCCTCATTTGTTTATCAATAAAAATCCTAGTTCTTATCAATATGAGATCTATTAATTTGTCAAACACGCTAAAAATAGTTATCCCATGTCTTATTTCAAACCCTCACACCTTTTTTAATAATTCACAATGATATTTGGGGAACCAAGATGAAAATTCTAAGCGGGGTTAGATGGTTGGTCTAATTTATTTCATTTGTCCTAGAACAAACTGGGTATTCCTAACGAAGGAGAAATTTGAAATCGACCAAATCTTCCAAATCTTTCATGACATGGCTTATACTCAATTCTAATGCAAAATTCAAATCATCTAAACAAATAATGCAAAAGAATATTTTAGTTTCATTCTCGGTTTCTATTTTTTAAAAAATAAAATCATCTGTGTGTGTATCATTTGTTTATGATTTTCCATCAAGTTCCAAAATATTTTGGGGGAAGCAGATATTTCTACACATCCTTTATTAGTTGGGTACTTAACTTCAGAACACATTTTCATGTTTTGATGGTTACATATCCTCTTATTAAAGCATTCTCTTCTACTATACCGTTTAAAATCTTTGTGTGTGTATCATTTGTTCACATCTATTCCCAAAATCACACAAAATTTGGCCATAAATCAATCAAGTGTATTTTTCTTGAGTATGACTCTAATAGGTATAAATGTTACTCTCTTGTTACCATAAAATACTATAATTTTGTGGATTTCATATTTTTTGAAAATCAATCATTCTACTCCAAATTTGATGTTCATGGGTGGAGTGCAAATGAACATCAATTTTGGAATGCGCTTAATGACATCTATAGGCCCTCCCCACCTACCCACCTAGCCCTCCTATCCTGGTCGAGGATCTCCAAATAATCCAACCAACTCAACTTGAAGTTCATAACAAAGAACTTCGTGTGTACGCAAAGAAAAAGAAAAACATTGAGCAAGTGAAATACAATTTGCAAGGAAAAAAATGCTCATACCAAAGTCCCAGTTCGCATTGATTAGAAATTTTGGGTCAAGAGTCTAGTACTCATTAATTATCCCCTTCCCCTTTTGATGCTGGTGATAAGGAAAGCTGCATTATATGTCCAATTCAAGGGTATGTAGCTTATGAGAAGCTATCCTCATCCTAGAAAGCTTTTATTGCTAACCTTGATAATGTGCAAATTCCTAAATTCATTCATGAATTATTTGAAAATTCAGAATGGAGAAAAGCAGTTGAAGAGGAGATTCAAGCACCAAGTATTATGACAAATGAATTCTTGTTAAACTCCCTCAGGATAAGAAGCCAGTTAGATTCAAATGGGTGTTTAAATTCAAAGTCAGGCTTGTTACAAAAGGTTTCACTCAAGTTTATGCACTTAACTATCAGGAGATCTTTACATCAGTTGCTAAACTAAACAGTAAACACTATTAGAGTTCTTTTGTCAGTAGCACTTAACAAGGAATGAGAGTCGCATCAACTTGATATAAAAAATACCTTTCTGAACGGGAGATCTTGAAGAAGTGTATATGGAGATACCACCAGGACTTGAGAATGATTCCATCAAACACATAGTATGCAAACTCTGGAAGTCTCTCAAATTACTAAACCTGTGGTTTGAAATGTTTGCTAAATCTATGAGATCTAGTGGATATTCTCAAGATCAAGTTGATCATGTGCTGTTCACAAAACACACTTAAAGAGGTAAAATTGTTACATTGATAATATATGTGGATGATATAACTCTTATTGGTAATGATGAAATGGAGGTTCTCAAGATTAAAAAAGTGTTGGCCACTGAGTTTGAACTGAAAGATCTTGGAACCATGAGATATTTTTTAAGTGTAGAGGTAGCAAGGTCCAAGAGAGGCATTGTTATATCACAAAGGAAATACATCATAGATCTATTAAAGGAGACATAGATGATTGGATGCAAGCCAGCTGATACTCCAATGGATCCCAACAAGAATTCTAATAGGGGAGAGGAAAGTATATTTGTGGATAAGGGAAGATACTAAAGATTGGTAAGAAAATTCATCTATTTGTCACATATGAGACCAAATATTGCATATTCTATCAGCATTGTGAGCTAACACATGAATAACCCAAATGAAGAGCATTTGGAGATGGTGCACAAGATTCTAAAGTTTCTCAAAAAGCTCCCGGTTATAGATTAATTTTTTATAAAATTAAAAACAAAGAGGTAGACGTCTATGTTGATGCAAATTGAGTTGGGGAACTTACTGATAGAAGGTCAACTACATGTTATTGTTCCTATGTATGAGAAAATCTGGTTACATGGAGAAGTAAGAAACAAGTTGTTTCTAGAAGTAGTGATGAATCACAGTATATGGCATTCATCTTAGAAATCTATGAAGCAATATGGATTTAAAATTATTAAAGGAATTGGGGTGTACTTCCAATAGGTCTATACAGATGTTTTGTGGCAGTGAAGCACCCATCAATTTTACCAAGAATCTAATGCATCATGATCAGACCAAATATGTTGAAGTTGATAGACACTTTTTATCTGAAAATGTCAATGATCGAATTATACAAGTTATTTACTTCTCCACACACAAGCTAGTTATTGATGTATTCACCAAAACTCTTCCTTCAAAGCATCTTCTCAAAGTTCAATGCCAAGCTTTGCTTCTACATCTCTGTCCCAGCTTGTGGTGGAGTGTTGAAAGATGAGAAGTTTGGCTCCTCTCCATGATGGGTCGGTCGACTGCTTTACAAAATCATGGAAACATTTGATAAGAGATATCTTTGGAAACATCTTCCTTAGTTTCATTCTATTCCTATTTTATGTTTTTTTTATATTATTTTTAAATTATTTCCTTTCCTAATTTAGGGTAGATATATTTGATAAGTTTGTAAATAAGGAGGGATTGATTTCTTTATATATATATTAAAAGCCCAAAAAGGCTAATATATTAACTAAAAAAATATACATATACAATGTGATAGAGGGCCCAAACATAACATCCTGCTCACAGCAATACCACAAGGGGTTCCACAACTAGAAAATACTGAAAAGTACATTAGAGACATAAAGAAAAAACCTAAAAATGCAGAAATACATAGTATCAGGTGGCTAGAGAACAACCTAATTTGATTTTGCCTTTGCCTCTGGTTATAGGAAAGGAGCAAGCTAATAAGTTGGTAAGATGATTGTCATTGCCAGTAGTAACCAATGTATCATCCAATACGTTCCCGAGCTGGAGTTGACCTCCATTCTTCTTCTTCCTCCTGGAATAGATCTGTCATTCCTCTTCCGAAGATTGGCTCACCTGATCTTGGTCTAAAGTGTGCTGGAGATGTGCAGATTGTTGGACATTAGAAGCAACTACATGTTGTACCGGCTGATCTGTTATTAGATCAAAGGAGAACTCTCGTGTGTCTTGGCATGTGAGTGAGTCTTTTTCAATAACAATGAGTGGTATAAATACAACTGGATCTGTAGCTGTAGTCTTCTTCAGGAACTGCGGTGTTGGGAAAAGGATTGGGTTGTATCTTTTCAACAGGGATAGTAGATGATTGTTTTTTAGCGATATTCGACTTTAGATAGGATGCAAACGATAGCAAATAGTAGAGCTGTGGACAAACATACTACAATGAAATCAATAAGGAGGATGTGGTTCCATTTCAACTTTTTGTCAATACCTACTGTGCATAATGTCAATTCATATCTCATCCGAAGCTAGTTGAGTGATATTTCTCTCAACTAACACACAAATCACAGAGGGTCTAGTAACAGCAAATGTATGACTATCCACATTGAGATGTTTACCGTAAGCAATTGCTAAAGAATAGAAGATTTCCATGTTAAACTGATGTAATTTTAACCCCGGAAACTTTATCCAAACAGGAATGATAGGGGACTCCACTTTTGGATCAAAACCGACAATCCACTTCAAAATTTTCATAAAACGATTGTAAATCTTGATAGTTTTTCGAGAGAAAATGCGAGTGTAATTAGCATCATGAGATAGCTGAATAAGTACATGTTTACCGTCAAGTAGGCCAATGTTTCAATTGCCCAATAGTTTCATAGTATCAAACTCCTTTCTAATGATCTCCAGTTTTGAGTGACCATAAAGGAATTTCCCCACTAGAGAGAAATGCCAAGAGGACGCGAGAGTACCGGTTTCAACCTCTGTGAGAATAAGTGCGGGCTTCCCATTTTTTTTCATGTTTTTTAATAAAAGTGTGATCACCTCCACCTTCAAGAACCTCATGGAAAGATTTTGGAACATTGCAGGACTTATCGATAGCAAAATCAGGCGCTGAACCTGGAGGAGGGGCATGAGCAGGAAAGTCGCTGGCAAGAGCATTTGCATAGGAACGGAGTGTCGAGGCCATCTTCCTCACATGACAGGAGAGAAATAGTCTGGCGGGCGGGAAGCGAGCAGGCAGGCTAACAGGAAACCTTCTGCCGAGCAGGAAGCAAGCACAAGGCGCGCCCTTCTGTGAACAGGAGCGAATCGCAGACAGGGACCACAGATGCAACCGGAGCTCGAAAAGGTAAACAACGCCGATGCCCTTCGTCGTATGGCGCGAAAGGGAAGACGCCGAACGCAGAGCCCTTCGTCGTCGTCGTCAAGCACCAGAGAAAAGATTGACGACCGAAGGAATCAAACCAGGGTTTCGCCATCAGGCGAAACCCTAGCAAAGCAGATGGTGATCGACATTTTTGATCTATCATGATATATATATATATATATATGCAATCTACATGCAAATAATGAAAATAAGAAAATCCTCACAAAGTTTGTTTTCTACAAAACCTATGCATGAAAATGTGTATTTCGCTTTTAAAAAGTTGCTAGTATTTTTTATGTGATATTAAAGATTTGAGTGTTATGTGTGTAAATATGGAAGTTTAGATGCGAGATCTGTAAATACATAAGAATTGTGTGCTATGTATGTAAATGACCCTTATTTTTATTAGGAATAAGCTGAATTTATTTTGGATATCATTCTCTTGGGCTGAAAGGGATTCCTTTGTACATATATGCACAACTGTGGCAGGTGGTATTGATCCGCACACGCACATGGAGATGGATTTCATGGGGACTGTGACAATAGATGATTTTTATACTGGCCAAGCAGCTGCACTGGCAGGAGGAACAACAATGCATATTGACTTTGTTATTCCAATTAATGGGAATTTATCTGCTGGTTTTGCATCATACGTGGAAAAAGCCAAAAAGTCTGTTATGGATTATGGTTTCCATATGGCCATAACCAAGTGGGATGAAGCGGTTTCCAAGGAAATGGAACTCATGGTTAAAGAGAATGGTTAGAACATTCTGCTTGTTGGCATTTTTTTTCCAGTTTATATTGAATAGTGAAAAGTGTTAAAATCATCCCCTTGCTCTTTTAAGGGAGTCAATTTAGTCCCGGAGTTTCCAAATATCAATTTAGTCCCCATATTTTTTATAAATAGGTTGAAATGGTCCTCGATGAGAGCTTTTAAGCCACCATTAAAATAGTTCGAGGACTAATTTAGCACTTTTATGAACTCTGGGATCAAAATGATCCCATTTAAATATTCAAGGGGCTATTTTGACACTTTTCTCATATTCACCAGGTTGATTTTGATTAGATTCAATTCTAATTAACCTGCTGATTTTTTCTTGATGGATTTGTCTTTTAACTTCATTTTCTCAAACATATGTGTAGGGATCAACTCTTTCAAATTCTTTATGGCATACAAAGGATCATTGATGATCAATGATGAGCTTTTACTTAAAGGTCTTGAAAAGTGCAAGTCTCTTGGTGCACTAGCCATGGTCCATGCAGAAAATGGAGATGCTGTTGCTGAAGGGCAGAGGAGGATAATTGACCTTGGAATAACGGGTCCCGAGGGGCATGCACTTTCGAGGCCTCCTGTGGTAATGCATTGAAGCGCATATCTATTTTACTTTCTACCTTTCAATTTTTCCTGATTGTTTTGTTAATTTTGAAAGACCTTTGTCTCCATCCAAGAGTGAGCTTTTTATTTCGAAGATGCAAAATGTCAAATATGCATTTAAATTTTTTATATAAATGAGTTTTAGGACATAATTGTCTTTTCCAATTCCTTTTGTTTTTATTTAATCTGCTCTAAATGCATGGTATGCACACCTCCCGGTGATTGATATTGTTTTTTTTTTCTGACCGATAATGCAAAAACAAACATATTTCATATTTTAGATTCTGATATGAAACTATTGTTTTTTAGCTCGTTGTCTCTTTCCTTAGAAGCATTGGCAGAAACCCTAATTGTAGTCATTCTCAGAGGTTTCTTTTTTTGAACTGTTCAAGAATGTGGTACGCCTCGGAACCAAAATCAACAACAAACTACGAAAAGGTGGCAATAGATAAATGGAAAAACACAAACAAAGCTGCTCTTATGAAAATCAAAAAGAAATCAAGCAAGATACAAGGTGGATCTACTTTTTGAGAGGTACAACATCTCTCTCACACTCTAGACGTCGCTAGGAACACCCACGCGAAGAAAGAAAACCGCAGGAAAACAAAAACATGCATAAAAGAAAACAAACCCTAGGTTCCCCTCTTAAGAGAATCATCATACAACTTTTGAAAACTTTCCTTATAAATTTTCCTCCAAACTCCCCTCAATTTCTCCTCCTTAGTATATGATTATGACCCTAGCGGGCCCCACCAGCTTCTTTCATTCCTCTGCTGTTGTGTGGGGTCGCTCGACTGTTTCCTGCGAAGAGGATCGGCCCGTCTGTGGAGGGGGCAAGCCGATTGGAAGGCTTTCAACTGGTCCCTCCTAGAACGGTCGTGTTATGGGCGTAACAATACTTCCCTCTCAAAGAAGTACCTTTTACTCAATGTGAAATGATGAAAACTACTTGTAGATCACGTCATAAGGCTCCATTGTTGCTTCATAGTCTGACAATCTTTTCCACTTAACCAAGACCTCGTTTGCTCCCCCTACTCCTCGATGCACTCCTTTGATCTCTAGCGGCTCCAAAATCACTTGCAAGCCCTTCGTAAACTCTGCAGTAGTGTAAATGAGGGTCTATGATTTTTAATTACACGTCTCAGTTGTGATACATGGAAGACCGGGTGTAGTGCGGATGATGGTGGTATCATCACCTCATAAGGTCTGAAGTATATCGGTGAATGTTTTTCACTCCTCCTCCTAGCCAGTGTTATCTGTCTGTAGGGCCTCAGTTTCAAGTAGACCAATTCCCCTTGTTAGAATTGCACCTCTTTTCTATGTATATCCGCTTTCCTCTTCATGATTTGTTGAGCCCTCAGAAGATATCTTTTGAGCTTTGCTAGTATCTTGTTCCTTTCCTCCAAGTACTGATCAATGTTGGATACTAGTATAGTGTTATGCCCATAATGTATCAAGTGAGGTGGTTCCCGCACATACAAATTTTATACCAATATTCAACCCATGTAATCCACTTAGCCCATAACTTCAGTGTATCATATACAAAATAATGCAGGTATGTCTTCACACTTCTGTTGACCGCCTCCGTCTGTCCATCGGTCTGGGGAATGATATACGGTGCTTCTTTTAAGGATTGCCCGTTGCAACATAAATAGCTCTTTCTAGAATTGATTGAGGAACATCTTGTCCCTATCTGATACAATTGATTCCAGCACCCAATGCAAATGGACCACTTTCCGGATAAACATCGATGCGACTAAGACCGCAGTGTAGGGTCGTCGTAAGTGAATTAAATTTGCATACTTAAGTGATCCACAACCACCATAATCATTGTGAACTCTTCTGACCGTGGCAACCCATCGATAAAATCCATCGTCACTTCTTCTCAAACCATCTTCGACAATGTTAATGGTTGTAGTAACCTCCCTGGGGTTGTGGTTAAGTACTTGTGACGCTGACACACATCACATTTTGTCACTATGTCCTCCACGTTTCTGCGCATCCACCCAATAATGTTTTGCCTCCATACGACTGTAGATCTTCTGCACCCCTGAATGTCCCCCGATCACACTTCCATGAAACTCTTGTAATAGTCTGGGAATATACTTCAACAACTTGGGTAACATGAATTGCTCCTAGTAGAGGAGTTGTTGTCCCCTCAATGCATATTCTGGATGACTGTTCGGATCCTGTAGTAATTCATCACCCTTACTTTCCTCAGCTCCTCATTCTTTTCGCTTTCTTGTCTCAAGGCATCCCAATCTAGGACCAAGGGTACGGATAGGGCCGTCAATTTGGATTCCTCCACCGTTCTCGACAGTGCGTCAGCTGCCTTGTTCTCCCACCTAGTCGATACTGAATCTTGAAATTATACCCCAGTAGCTTGGATAGCCATCTCTGATGCTCCTCAGTCATCATCCACTGCTTCAGAAGATACTTTAAACTCTTGTCCTGATCAAGAAATGTCATCCTAACAAGTAGGGCCGCCATTTATGAATAGTCAAGACAATTGCCACCAATTCTCGTTCATATATTAACTTTAGCCTCACTCTAGCTGTAAGAATCTGGCTGAAGTAGGTAATTGGCCACTGATCGTGCATGAACACTACTCTCAATCCATACCTTGACTCATTCGTCTCCACCAATAATGGTTTACTGAAATCTGGAAGTGTTAATACCGGCACTTTAGTCATGACCCTCTTCAGTTGTTCAAAGGCCCGTGTTGATGCTTCTCCACATTTGAAATTGTCTCTTCAACTGCTATGTTAGTGGCCTTGCTATCGTGTCATATCCTCTTACTAACTTCCGGCAGTAGCCGGTGAGACTCAGGAATCCTCAAAACTCATTCAAATTCTTTGGTAATGGCCAATCAACCATAGTCTCAATCTTGGACCGATCCACTGTTACGCCTGTCTCAGCACCACATGTCCTAGGTACTTTATCTGCAGCTGTGCAAAATAATATTTCTTTGTGTTAGAAAACGACTGATGCTCTCTTGATGTCTCCAGGACTGTTCTTAGGTGCTCCACATGTTCCATCTCTGTACGGTCATAGACTAGAATGTTGTCGGAGCGTTGATGAGGCCAAATGGCATTACTAAGAACTTATGTAATGTTCTTCATTTGTCCTGAAGGCTATTTTGTGTGCATTCGCTGGATTCATCTTCATTTGGCAATACCCGACTTAAGCTCAATTTTTTAGAACATGTGCCTCATAAAGCTCATCCAGTAACTCATCAATTACATAAATAAGAAACTTGTCTAACACCGTCTTGTTCAGAGCCGGGAGTCCACGCAGAATCTTCAACTACATCTTTTTTCTTCACCAACAGTACGAGACTGGAAAAATGACTCACACTAAGCCTGATGATACTCGCCTCGAGCATCTCTCGGATCAGCTTCTCGATCTCATTCTTCTGAATTTGGCGGTACTAATATATTCTGACACTGATGGGGGAAACACCCTCCTTCAATGTAATAGCGTGTTCATGCTCCGTCAGAGGAGGTAATCCACTTGGCTGTTGGAAGACATTCATAAACTGTTGTAGGAGTTACTCAACTCTGAATCACGAATCTCCTCAATGCTCTGTAACTCCACTAAGTAACCCAGATTCGACTTAACCACGGTTTTGCATAAGCTAGCATCTTCTCTCAGCACCATCTTCCTACCCTTCACTTGGAACTCCATCGTCAAGGACTTACAACCCACCTTCATCTCTTCCAATGTTTGCAGCCACTTTATCCTCAAAATTACATTTGTGACGTCCAAATATAAAGAGGAAGTCTTCTACCACCTATAGTCCATGTAGTGTCAAAACAATTCCCTTGTAAATTCCCCAATTTTTCTCCACATTTCCTGTCCATAATGACGCTGAAGCTCCCTATAGTCACCAGTTTCAACCCTAGCTTCTCCATAACGTGATTTGAGATCAAGTTATGTGTGGCCCCGCTATCCACCAACACCACCACTGGTTGTTCCCCGATCCATCTCCTCACCTTCATGGTGTGATTCGGGGTAAATCCCACCACTGAATTGAGGGGCACCTCCTCGACATCCAAATGCAGATGCTCCTCTATTGCTTCCTCTTCTGATTCCTCACTCTCTGTATTCTCTTTCTGAACTAAAAGAACCTGAAGGGCACACTTATTGCAGCAATGTCCTGGGGCGTATTTCTCATCACAACGGTAGCACACTTCTTTGGCTCTTTTGTCCTGTACTTCTGCATTTGCGAGACGCTTGAAATTACCCCTGGACCGAGGTCATGTACTCTTATACTTTGGCATCTCTTTCTGAAATGACACCGTCTTGGTCCTCGACGTTGTGGCTATCACTGTGATTTTGTAGAATCCTTTGGTGATGTCGTCTTTGCTGGTCTTCTTCACTTGTTTCTTAGTCTCCATCATTTGAGCGAGCTCCATTTTCCTCAATCCTTCCAGTCTCAAGGGGCGGATGGCTACTCGTATGTCGAGTTTTAGGTCTTTCAAGAAGTTCCCTTCCAGTCATACTACAGAAACCCCCCTCAACCTCCCTGACAAGAGCTTGAACTTCTCTCGGTATTTCATAACCGTCCCCTCCTGAGTCAAAGCATAGAATTGCTCGTGTAGGTGTCTTTCCCAAGTGACTCAGAAATGCTCCAACTAACAATTCTTAAACCCTTCTCATGAGTCAATCGGATGAATTGCATCCATCCACTGAAACTGCACTAAAACCTTTTCCTCTAAAGCATAATCTAGCTTCCATGAGCTTCTCTTCATCAGTCAATCCGTTGATTGCAAAGTATCGCTCCACCTGATACACCCATTGATGTGCATCCTCCCCTTCGTAGATTTCTTCAATTTTCTTGCTCTAGCATCTCCACCCCAACTTTCTCTCCCTCTGGAATCCCCCTCCCCCCATGCATCTAGGTTGAAACTCCCTGCTATAGTCACAGGCATATCCCACTCCCGATTCCCTCCTTCCTCCATACTCTTCTATGCCCCTTCCACCATCCCTTCTCCAATTTTCAGCCCATCCCCCTCCTATCGGAGTCCTAGGGGGATACTCTTGTAGGTGGATGATGTCTTCTTCGTTATTTTCTCGCTCAATCTCCTTCCCTTTCGACCTGTCTAAGGATACTCTTAATTAGAGTTTGCATGAAGCGGTTAGCACGGCCTTAGATTGCAACTTCATGAGATTTCTTATCATCTCCCTCGTTTCTACTATGCCTTCAAATCCATCATTCATTCTACTTTTAATAGAAAAAATCGGTCCTCCATGGTAGCGAACCTTTTTTCCATTCCCGATCAGATTTACTCTACCTCTCTTTCTAGCACATCAACTTTATTTGTCGTCATACCACCAAGATCCATGCTCTGATATCAATTTGATACGCCTCGGAACCAAAATTTGCAAACAAACTACTGTCAAACGGCAATAGATAGGTGGAAAAATGCAAACAAAGGCCGCTCTTGCGAAAATCAAAGTAAAACAAGCAAGATATAAGGTGAATCTACTTTTTGAGAGATAGATCGTCTCTCCCACTCCCTAGACGTCTCTATGAACACTGCATGAAGAAAGAAAGTCACAGCCAAACAAAAACATGCATAAAAGAAAACAAACCCTAGGTTCCCCCCTTAGCAGAATCCTCATATAGCATTTGAAAACTTTCCTTCTAAACTTCTCTCCAAACTCCCCTCAATTTCACCTCCATGAGTACGTAATTATGGCCTAGTAGGGCCCACCTGATCCTTTCCTTTGCCGCTGCTTGGGGTCGTTCAGCTTTTTCCAGAAAAGAGGATCGACCCATCAGCGGAGGGGTCGGGCCAATTGGGAGACTTTTGGCCGGTCATTATATGGGCGTAACAAAATGTTTTTGTAACAATGCAGTGTTTTCTTCCCTAATATGTTCTGTTTGTGAATGCTTTCAATTAAGCAGATAACCTAGCTTTCAATTAACTTAACTTTGTTTATGACAATACAGTGGCATTGGTTCCCTACATTTGAAAATTTGTATGCCTTTGAAATATTTAAGAAAATTACAGGTTTACACTGGTAGTTTCTAGAAAAGCTTAATGGGAGCCTCCACTCTTTCATTCGACTGTCATAGAATAACTTTACAGTGAAACAAAATAAATAAATCCAATGGGGTCAAGAGAAGCTAACTAAACCGCGATTTATCAAACTAGCTATCATCGAATTCTTGTTTTAATTGAAATATATACTGCATTTGAAGTTTCATGCCATGCTCTTTTAGTTGGAAGGTGAAGCAACTGCCAGGGCAATTCGGTTGGCTAGCTTTATTAATGCTCCGCTATATGTTGTGCATGTGATGAGCATCGATGCCATGGAGGAAATTGCCAAAGCTAGAAAATCAGGTCACAATTTCTTCCTTGGAAGATTACTTTATTTCTTGCACGCTAAATTTATACTATGATGTATTTTTGTGCCATTACATTGAGACTTTCTGTAACAATATCTTTATTTATTTTAAAGCTAACTGTTGGGGCCTATGCTCATTGCTTGGTTATGTTGCTGATTGTCATAGAAGTCTGCGATACGATCAAAATGTTGTTTAAAATAACAAAATGGAATTAGTGATTATGAATCCAGAGTCCAGACAATTAAATGCTCATAGCCATTGAATGCCAAATACTTTGCACTTTTCATCTGTGCTTAACCACTGAAATTATCATCATTTAAAATGAACAGTCTCGGGTGGAGAATTGCTCAATTAATTCACATTGAAGAACATTGGTATGGAGCACCTAGGATTGCATTACTACTCCCAGTTCTATAGTGACTAGCCACAGAGGGCCCTATAAAATGAACTATTGATGCATCCTCCTGTTTTTTTTTTTTTTTGTAAGAATAGAAGCCAAGGAAATTAATGTAGAGTGGTTGAAATAATGGTGATGAAGTCGTGAAAATGAGATCCAAACTGAAGTGATAGAAAGCTCCATTTGTTAATCAAAATAAGGGGACCATTTTAGCATTTGTATTGGGAGGCCGTTGATATAGTGTGAATGCTTTGAGAAGAATATTTTATAACCTGCTTCTAAAGACAGCCTTATATGCCAACAAATTACCTCTATGCTAGGACGACCCATAAAACATTTGCCAATAAGTGAAAGGGTGAAAAGTCAATCAAGACTCTTAGGAGAAGTCATTGCATAATAAGTTGAGATTTGAGTTGAGACTCAAGCACACTGACAAACATGAGAGGATGTGCAAAAAATTACTACAGGTGAGAGTGAAGAGGACGGCACAACTAGGCCAACTTTGGGGGCTAGAGGGATTGAGAACAGAAGGGATATGAACTCTCAAGGTTGCATCGGCATCAATGACAACTAACAGACCCTAAGACGAATGGGGAAGCTCACACAACACTAGAACCGCACAAGAAAGCAAAACAAGCATGTAAGTTGCCACGCCTTAATCCGGGTCAATTCAACTATTATGAATGTAGACCTTATAGGTGATAATTTTGATGATTCAAATAGCTGTTATCCAATATAGACATGCATTAATTCGTCCTAGTAGTAGTCTTCATCCACCAATTCTTCTTACTCGGTGCCCTCTCATGGCAATGATACAAGAAGCCAGTCAATTTCCACTCATAATTAAATTTTGTTCCCATGTGAAAGCATGGTTGATGCATGCGTTGAATCAATGCCCTCGTGCGAGCTCTTCAATCCTACGGAGCCAGAACTCTTGTGATGCTTCACGGGAACGGAAGCTGGGCGGTTCGCGTTCCTGCTCATTAGCGGGAGGCAGATCGAGTTCTCGCGTGAACTCTCGCAATCCAAGGAGATGCTTCGCGAGTCTATCGCACCTGTCTTCGTTTGGGAAGAGTTTTTCTGGATTCTTCTTGCCTTCCCACCCTATTCCTTTGTGTAGACGTTTCCTTTGTCCAACAGGAGTTTATAAATTATTGTCCTCTGTTTGTTGGGAGTAAGTTCTAGTGGAGTTATCTTCTGATCTTCTGTGTGGAGTCTCTTCCCTCTTGTTAGAGTTGTATCCAATGTAAGGTGGTGCTTCGGTTGTATCCTGATCCGAGGTGGTGTTGTAAACTTCTAATCTCCTTCGCTTCTTCTCCCCAAAACCTTTTCCTAACTCTCCTCTAGCTGTCAACCACTCACATATTCCACCACTCCACCGCCACACCTACTTCCTCCACGACCTCGTCGTTCCACCTACCTACAACGAACCAAACACAATCCCTACTTACCCAAATAGCCACTCACTTCGCTGACGCCGCCACTGCCTTCAAATCTCTTTCTATCGCCTCTAACCAATGTTTCATCTATTATTGTATTTCCCGTTTGTTTGAGTCGTGTTTTAACATTTTTTTTATTAATAAATATTTGTTTTTGTGTTCCTCCACATCCCAATTAGTTCCAGTATCATTTGATATCAGAGCTAGTCCAAACCCTAGTTCCATTCTAGGGTTTCCTAGCATCTGTCCCTACCAATCCTCCTCCATCAGTTTTTTTTTTCCTTTTGATTCCCAACCCTAGCCTACCACCGTGAAGAGATACATCAGGCTCTACTCGGGACGAGATCCAATGAGGAATTTGTCGTTTGCAATGGAGACTAACCGAGTTGGATGATGAAAGCTAAGAAGAGATTACCTGACCTTGATCGAGAAAGTCGAGGGGAAGATAGGAACGAGGATCTGAATCTATTCCACAAGGAAGATCACAGTAAAGAGGAATATTGACCGTGTCGGTTTGGTATCCAATATCAAAGGAGTCTGAGAGATTAGGCCCCTTATGGACGGCAGCGGAACTTTGGCAGCAAGATGGACCTCTCAGAGTTTAAGAGAGGCGTGAACCTCGATAAGTTTATCGACCAACTGCAATCAGTCGAACGAATCTTCTAGTATTAGGACGTATAAGAGGACAAACGAGTCAAGCTAGCTGCAATTAAACTAAAAAAGAATGCCTTTTTATGGTGGAAAATTCTACAAAGGCAGAGGAGGTCAGAAGGAAGTGAGAAGATAACTAAGTGGGAGAAGATGAAGGCAATGCAAAAGAAATACCTCCCACCGCAGTATCGACAGGACATGTTCCTAAAACTCCACAACTTGCAACAACGAGAGCTATCAGTTGAAGAGTTCACGGTTCAGTTCGACCACCTGCAGTTAAATTGCGAGCTGACAGCTAGAGGAGCACATGATCACTAGATGTCTCGGAGGTCTAAAGCCCGCCATTAGCAGTTATGCACAAACATAGTCATACTGGACATTGGGGGATGTCCAAACACTAGCTCTGAAGGCGGAAAGATAACTGAAGCAAAGCAGGCAACAATCGTCTTTCAAACCACCACCTTCAGCTAAGCAGTCACCTGCAACTTCTACAGCCGACAAGGGTACCTCAAGAGGAAATAACAAAATTTGACAAGGAACTGATAAGGCGGATCAAAGCGAGAAGAAGTCAGAGAAAGGTGGTTCCTCCAATACAGTTCCAGCTAGGAAGTGTTTCAGGTGTCACGACTACGGTCACATAGCCTACAACTGTCCAACAAGCTGAGTCATCACACTCACAGATGAAGGTGTCATCAAGGAAGTCGATGAGGAATCATAAGAGAGCCCAGAAGAAGAGTTTTAGCTCCACGGAGATGAAAGAGAAGTGTTAGTTATTCGATGAATACTGCAATTCAAGCCAAAGTGGGACCAATTCTGGTTAAAGCATAGCATTTTTCGCACCAAGTGCACCATCAAGGGGAAGGTCTGCAGCCTGATAATCGATAGTAGGAGCTGTGAGAATATGGTGTCCACGCTTATGGTGAAAAAGTTAGGATTGGACACACATAAGCATCCTCAGTTCCCTTACCTGGATGAAGAAAAGAAACGAGATACGTGTGGATCAACAGTGCCTAGTTGATTTCTCCATCGGAGACCAGCTGCACGAACAAGTACAGTACAATGTGATTCCTGCCTAAGTATGCCTGCCACATTCTGTTAGGAAGGTCTTGACGGTTTGATTGCAAGACTCTATACGACGGGTTCAAGAACACTTATTTTTTAAAAAAGGATGTGAAACGTATCGTTTTACTCTACTAAGGATATAAAAGGCGAGAGCGATATAGAGGCACTACTAGTTCCTCGTACCACTTTTCTGCAGTCAGTTAGAAATACCCCTATAACACTAGCATTAGTCCTCTTGGAAGAAAGCGAAGAATAAAGAGAGGTTTCAGCACTACTGCAACTATTAGTACAGGACTTTCAAGATGTTAGAACAGACAGCTTATCAGAGTGATACCGCCATTAAGGGACATTCAACACGGCATAAACCTTATACCAGGATTTGTATTGCCAAACTGATCAGAGTACAAATTAAGACCTATGGAGTATGAAGAACTACAACAACATGTGCAAGATCTCGTTGCAAGAGGGCTAATTAGAGAAGACATCGGCCTGTGTGCAGTCCCAGATCGTGGCGAATGTGCATGGACAGCTGAGCCATCAACAAGATTACCATCAAGTACCGATTTCTCATACCCCATTTAGATGATCTCTTAGATCAGCTACATGGAGCTATTATCTTCTCCAAAATCAACTTGCTCGACAGATATCACTAGATGCGGATGAGGCCAGGAGACGAGTGGAAGATCGCCTTCAAGATGCAGGACAAATTTTATGAGTGGACCATTATGCATTTCATTTTTTCGAATGCACCTATCACTTTCATGAAGTTAATGAACCAGATATTTTGACCTCACATTGGAAAGTTTGTCGTTGTTTACTTTGAAGACATTATAGTATACAACCAGTTGGAGGAGGATCACTTGCATCACCTGAAGGCAGTTATTCAGGTACTGCGAGCCGAGCAATTATATGTCTATCCAGAGTCACTTCATGACAAGTCAAGTATGTTTTCTAGGTTACATCATATCTAGTGCAAATATTTAGATAGATCCCATAAAGATAGAGGTCATTATCAGCTGGGATGTACCACAATCATTCAACGAGCTGAAGCAATTTTTGGGGCTTAAATCCTTCTATTGAAGACTCATCCAAAACTTGAGCTTTATCACCTCGTCTCTGATTAACTTCTAAAGGGGAAGGAGTTTACTTGGACAACAACAGCCCAGGATAGTTTTGACACACTGAAAGAAAAGGTGACTTAGGCACCTGTGCTAAAACTACCTGACTTCAACCAACTTTTCGAGGTAGGTCACCTCATCGCTTTCTTCAGTGAGAAGTTGAACGAGTCCATGAGGAAATAATCAACTTACGATAAAGAATTTTACGCCATCGTAAGAGCTCTGGAACATTGGAGTCATAACCTATTGATGAACGAGTTTACACTATTTACAGAACATGAGGCCCTAAAATTGCTCAACAGCAAGAGCTAACTAAATGGACGACACGCCACCAGGGTGAAATTCCTAGCCTTATTCTAGTTTGTGCTAAAACACAAGGTGGGAAGCCAGAACCGTGTAGCAGGTGCACTGAGTCGTGGACAACTATTGGTCACATTCATGCAGGCTCGAGTTATGGGCTTCGAGTAAGGGATCTATATGAAACGGCCAAAGATTTCAAAAACATATGAGAACGATGTAAGGAGAAGCTAGCAGGCCAATTTTGCTACACAAATGGTCACTTATTCTACCAGAGTCAATTGTGCATTCTCTGGTATTCACTATGGGAGGCTATTATCCAAGAACGCCATAGCAAAGGACTAGTATGACATTTCGACGGGAACAAGACCCTTGCCCTTGTAAGAGTGCATTTTTTTTTGTCAAAATTGACAAGAGATGTAGAACGAGATGTGAGACAATGCAGGATTTGTCATCTAGCAAAGACAAGAGCTCAGAACGTCGGATTATACACACTACTTCCAGTACCAGAGGTACCGTGGGTGGACGTCAGCATGAATTTCGTGTTAGGACTTCCAAGGACGTGAGGGAACAAGGACTCCATAATGGTTGTAGTAGACATATTCTCCAATATGTCTCAATTTATACCCTATAACTGGACACTAGATGCCTCTCGCATCGTCATCTATACTTCAGAGAGATTATAATGTTGCACGGAATTCCTTAGACCATCACCTTCGACAGAGACGTCAAATTCCTGAGCCACTTTTGGAAGACACTGTGGGGAGCTTCGTACCAAACTCCAGTTCAGCTCGCCAGCTCATCCTTGGATGGATGGACAGACAGACAGAGGTAGTAAGTCGGAGCCTCGACAATCTCCTGAGATGTTTCGTAGGACAAAATATAAGACAGTGGGATCTTATCCTAGCCCAAGCTAAGTTTGTCTATAAATAATCCATCATCCAAACAACGGGATGAATCCCTTCGAGATTGTGTATGGAAACAATCCGCTCATGCCATTAGAATTGGTGCTGCTCCTGCCATCTTTGGAAACCAGCAAGGATGCCACAGAACGAGTTCACGGGATTCAAATGCTCCGTGAAGAAGTTGGCAGGACATTGCTAAGCAGAACCGCAAATGTCAGACACTAACAAATAAATCTAGGAAGAAAGTAACATTTCAGGAAGGCGGCCTCGTATGAGTTTGGTTAAAAAATGAAAAATTTTTCTGTAGGATCATTCGGGAAGCTTAAGCCGAGAGCAGATGGATCTTTCAGAGTACTTCAGAAGCTGAACGACGATGCTTATAAGATCGACCTGCTTGGGGACTACAACTTTGAAGAGCCTAATGCTTCGATAAAAGAGTTTGAAGCTTCTCCAACCCCGGGAGACTAATGTAGGCATTGAATCAACGCTCAAGTGTGGGCGCTAAATGCTCCCCAAAGCGAGACAATTTGCTCCTGTGTGGCCTAAATACCTGCTATGCTTCGCGGGAGCAGAAGCTGGGTGGTGCACGTTCTCGTGTGTTAGCGGAAGGCAGATCGTGAATTCTCGTGATTCAGGGAGATGCTTCGCGAGTCTGTCACACCTATCCTCATTTGGGAAGAATTTTTCTGGATTTCTCTTACCTTCCCACCCGCTTCCTTTGTGTAGAAGTTTTTTTTGTCCAACAAGAGTCTATAAATTGTTGTCTTCTATGTGTGGGGAGTCAGTTCTAAGTGATTTGTCTTCTGATCTCCTGTGAGGAGCCTCTTCCCACTTGTTAGGGTTGTATCCGACGAAAAGTGGTGGTTAGGCTGTATCCTGATCCGAGGTGGTGTTGTAAACTTCCAATCTTCTTCACTTCTTCTCCCCGACACATTTTACTACCTCTCCCTAGCTGCCAACTACCCCTATATTTCTCCACCGCTCTACCGCCACGCCTACTTCCTCGTCGACCTCACTATCCCACCTACCTACAACCAACCAAACACAATCCCTACTCACCCCGCCGTCACTGCCTTCGAATCTCTTTCTACAGTCCCTAACTAGAGATTCATCTATTATCGTATTTTCCTTTTGTTTGAGCCTTGTTGCAATACCATTTTTATATTAATAAAAAAATTTTTGTTCTGCGACATCCTAACTAGTTCCGGTGTCAATAGCACTTGGAATATCCTCGTAAAACTTATGGTTATTTTCTTAGTTAGGGATGACATTTTTTGGCTGCATCATCGGTGTATCAGCAATTAACCAATTTGGTGTTGAGGTGCGGGGAAGGATATCTTCTATATTATTCATTTCTGAACGTCCAAATTCTATTCCTACTAATTCACAAGTTCCATACTTTTTACTTGGTCATTTTATTTGCAAATGTATGTTAATTGATGTCTGTTCACAATGAAAACTTGGTATAATTGTATTTTTTCTTTTTTCTTGTATGTTTTTATTTCTGTTAATGTCCTTTCTCTCCATGTTAACTCTTTAATTCGCTTCTGAGTTGCAGGTCAAAGGGTTATTGGTGAACCTGTAGTTTCTGGTTTGACCCTTGATGAATCCGGGCTTTGGGACTCTGACTTCACAACTGCTGCAAAGCAAGATTCTTACTTCTTTTTTTTTCCTTTGCTTTTTTCTGAAAAGTATTCATGAAACTGATGCTCATATCATTTCTTCAAATAGATTTGTTATGAGTCCTCCAATAAGGAAAGCGGGACATGACAAAGCCCTCCAGGATGCACTAGCAACAGGAATTTTGCAGGTAGCAATAATTCTTTCATAAGCCTGATAACTTTATATATCTGTTAGTTTATCAAAGAATCGAAAAAATAAAGTGAGATTTAGTGTATTCTGCACTTTAATTTTACTCCTTAAAGTTAAATTCTGCAGTTTTGTTACTTGCACATCAAAAGTTTTCATTTTTAACATCCAATTCACAAATGTGATCTAGCAGTCATATTGCAGTTTTTATATGCTTCTAAATTTGAGACAGTTGAGAAGCTTCTAAAAATCTTTTATGTTGCAGCTTGTTGGCACGGATCATTGCACATTCAACTCAACACAGAAGTCTTTTGGATATGGGGACTTCAGAAAAATTCCAAATGGTGTTAATGGTATTTGGCAACGTCTATGAATCCTATAATATCATCTCTAGTTTAATGAGTATGATTTAATTTTGCTCCTTTTTTCAACTTTCCTTCATGTAAAACACAGGTATAGAGGAAAGGATGCATCTCATCTGGGAGACAATGGTGGTGAGCTGATTTAGTTTAAATNCCAAATCTTTAACAAGAGTGTAGTTTCTAAGCGAATGATTAAAGTATCTTTAGAATAAGCTTTTACACAGAGCAAGTGGTTTAAAGTATGCCCAAAAATAAGAAAATAATTCAATTGGGAGCTATGAATCCCAAAGAAAAAGAAGCTAAAAATAGAAGCTTTTAAAGGAGTTGTTCATTCAGTCCCAAATCAAATCATGAAAATTTTTGCTACATTCATCAATGAGACAAAATAAATCACATTGAATGTTCAGAATATTACCCAGCAAAATATTAATAGGAGCTATTAAGAGATTTAAGCCAAGAAGAAACCCTGTCAACCAGAAATTATTGCTCGAGGGAGGAGAGGTGTCTGAAAGTACAATTTAATATGAAATTACAGGTTTGATTCAAAATTATTAAGAACATATCCAAAAGGCAAAATAATAAATTGATGTTGAACTTCCTCAAAAATAATCGTCAAACAAATTAAGTTTGGTATAAGGCCTTCCCATGAAACTACAGAAGCGCGTAACTCATTTGTAGATTACAGGGAGGTTACACGAAAGTTACAGAGGAGTATAACCCGGATATAACTCCCTTGTACCCCTTGAATAACCTTTGATGTACGCAGCACTGCGTACGTCTTATGTACGCAAATATTTTCCCTGTTTAGCACCATTTTCGTTTTATGTTTTTTATTTTCTTCTTGTTTTATTTTTTGAAACAAGTTTGATTAGCAATAATTCCACATATTTTCCTTTTTTTGTTCTTAAGAGTAAATCAAGTTACTTTATAAACTTAGACTTGAATCTCAAGTAATATTGTTTATGATAATAAATTAATTAAATAAAAAACAGATAAATTTTGCTCAATTGTTATTCCAAGTATTTAAAAAAGTGTTAAAGCCTATTTTACTGATTAACCAAACAATTATAAAAGAGAATTAGTCGAGAATCATAAATAACTTGTCCAGCATACCAATTCTTCATCTGCAACATCATAAAAGAAAATAGGAAAATTTACTTGCATGCCACACTATTCTTATGAATTTACATAATAACACCAAAAGTTAGATATTTATATTTATAAAACTTGAATGCTATAGACACGCATAAAAGTTGCATTTGAATTTTGAAAGTCAGTAAAAGTGATATTTTTGATTTCATCAGCCCNTAAGTTCAAAATTTCTCGAAGTATGTTGGTTTGTTTCGTTTTGTTTATATGATCTGCGTGCTTTTCTCTTCGGTACTCATTTTTTATTGATACTTTTGAAGTGTTGCAGTAGTTTTGTTGGACATAATGAGCCTTTGGGTGTTTTGTATTTTTTATTTTTCTCTTTGAGGTTCCACATTTCTTGGATCTTATTAATGAACTTTTGTACATGAATTGGACGCTAGCTTTACTTACCCAAATCAATCATAGTTTAGTTTCTTACTCGTAAGGGTAACTTGATTTTCTGTTCTTTGTTATAAGGCCTTGGACATGAGACAGGGACATGACAAGCCAACTTAAACACGCTTTATTAAATAAATTCACTTGCTTAATAGAGTTTAGTGTTTCTTTATGTAGGATACACAAATTAAGAATTTATTATGGAAAAACAAAACAAACACTTGAATAATGTCAATTGCACTTTGCCTTTCACTCTGTAGAAGAAAGTATTTTGAAGAAGGAAGAACCATTGCATCAGCATTTATAAAATAAAATAAAATACAACTTCTGATGTTTGAATTATCAGTATCTATTCATATGTTAGAGAATAAGTAGTTAGTAATTATCACAGAAGTTTCTATATAAATCAATATTTTCTCCTAGAGACCTGATGATGAACCCATATTATTAAGATTCTTATTTTTATTAGTCCCGCCTCCCTTCCTTCATCGGAAGAGGATGCACTGGTTTTATACGACGATAACAACAACAAGTCTTTATCCCATTTTGCACTGTTCTTGTGAGATCAAATTTTTTGAAGGGTCATTTTGGATCACTTTTATTTTTTATTTTTTTATTTTTATTTATTTATGTTTAGTTTTGAAATAAAACAAGTTTGACAAATTTGATTATGATATGATTTTAAAAAAAAAAACGTAAAATACCTAAAATTGTTTTGAATATTTTTAAAAACATGTTAATTTGTTTTTAGAAATCAAAAATAAAATTATATGAAAACAAACATACAAACATGTTTTTAAGAGCAAAAGAAAAAAAGAAAATATGCCAAATAAGCCCTAGCTGTTTTGAATGCTCTGCACAAGCAAATTCTGGTATTCTAAAATCGCCCTCTCATATATTTTCAGGGCAAAGTAGAGGTGACAATTTCAGGTGGAAGAGTGGTCTGGGAAGAAGGGAATCTGGAGATAACTTCAGGCTCCGGGAAGTACATAAAAATGCCACCTTTTAGCTATCTATTTGATGGCATTGATAAGGCAGATGCTAATTATCTAGCTTCTCTTCATTCTCCGGTTCATCGAACAGCTGCAGCTTTTTGAGATCAATTTGAAGCTATCTTGGAAGGAAGTATTGAAAGAGTAGAATGCATAAAAACTTGTAGTCACATAATTGATACTTTTTCAAAGATGTCGACTTTTAGGTGTGGTCTGTGTAGAGATCATTAATCATCAGTATATGCAGTCTTGTATAATAGTTCTCCTGTCCATATATTTATGTGAACAAAATAAAGAGTTTGGGTTTGATTTGTTGGTGAAAAAAAGTT
>JXCR01066543.1:60866-76301 GCA_002079205.1 Phalaenopsis hybrid cultivar
GAGGTGGACCGGCCCAACTGGATTGGGGACCCGTCCAAAATGAACCCAGGCCGAGCGGCCTAGGGCGTGGGTTTTGGCGAGGCGAGTGGCCACTTGCGCCACTCTCCTTCCTTTTCTGTGTGCCGCTTGATCGAGCAGCATATTGGGAAGGGCGGCATTGCCACCAATCCCTTTCCCCTCCTTCCTTTTTTGTGATTTCCTTATGGGAGTTTTTCTGTTTTCCTTTGTGAGTCTTTAAATTGGCGTTTTCTAGATTTAGAGTTTAGCTTTTGTTGTGAGTTGATTTCAGATTTCCTGTGTAGAATCATTGTCTCCGCCATAGGGTTGTATCCGAGGAAGTGGTGGTGCTCCGGCTACATCCTACTCCGATGTGATGATTGTATCTCCCTTTTTATCTTCCCTACTCCCGTCTCCTCCACTTCCCTTAGCTGCCATCTATCCCCAANTTCCTTTTTTGTGATTTACTTATGGGAGTTTTTCTGTTTTCCTCTGTGAGTTTTTAAATTGGCGTTTTCTAGATTTAGAGTTTAGCTTTTGTTGTGAGTTGATTTCAGATTTCCTGTGTAGAATCATTGTCTCTGTCATAGGGTTGTATCCGAGGAAGTGGTGGTGCTCCGGCTACATCCTACTCCGATGTCATGATTGTATCTCCCTTTTTATCTTCCCTACTCCCGTCTCCTCCACTTCCCTTAGCTGCCATCTATCCCCAACCGCTTCACCCCTGCGCTGCCGACCCCATTTCTGCCGCAATAACTTGAGGTCCAGCTCTTTCACCTCCCCTTTTCCTAGCAGCCAGCCGTCCCAACTGATGTCTCGTTGCTCCCAGCAGCTACCCCACCTTACCACCACCCTTGGGATACACTCTCAAGGTGTCTGTTTGTGTCGTNCTTCCTAGCAGCCAGCCGTCCCAACTGAAGTCTCGTTGCTCCCAGCAGCTACTCCACCTTACCACCACCCTTGGGATACACTCTCAAGGTGTCTGTTTGTGTCCGTTTATGTTTTGGTGAGGTTATTTCCAGTTATGTGTGTTGTAACCCTATTTTCCTATTAATAAAAGTTGATTTTTGTGATTTGGTCTCTATCCTCCAATATCATTTGGTATCAGAGCTAGCCCAACCATAGTCTCATCTTAGTTACCTAAGCATCCGCCACCACCCAAACCACCCCCACAAAAATTGTGTTCTTTCCTATTCCCAACCATAGCCAAAAGTCTTGACCTAATCATCGATTCCTCTTGCTGATTTTCAAAATCAGCAACTCTAAATTAATTTTTTTAGCCCTCTCCCACCTCCCAACTCTATACCATAGTCATGCCACTAATGAGATACATGCCCAAGCCTTTCAGAACAGTGAGAGATCTACCAACTTCAGTCAAAGCTTGCAGACTTCGAGGATGAAATTCAATGGAAGGCTATCCTCTATCATGTTCTGAAAGGTCGTATGANGAAAGTCTTGACCTAATCATCGATTCCTCTTGCTGATTTTCAAAATCAGCAACTCTAAATTAAATTTTTTAACCCTCTCCCACCTCCCAACTCTATACCATAGTTATGCCACTAATGAGATACATGCCCAAGCCTTTCAGAGGGGAGAAACAGTGAGAGATCTACCAACTTCATCCAAAGCTTGCAGACTTCGAGGATGAAATTCAATGGAAGGCTATCCTCTATCATGTTCTGAAAGGTCGTATGAGGGAACGAGAAGATATGAAGATGAAGTGAGAAACACGACGTCAGTTCCTACCAACTTCCTATCTCCATAAGTTGCAGACTCTAGCTTCCGAAGTGAAAAGAACGTAGCGCCAAGCGAACCCCTTGCCACTATCCAACAAAACCAATCCACGGTATTTCACAGTCAGAAAGTGCTACAAGTGCCACAGATTCATATAGGTGGAAGCAGTATGCACAATTAGAGTAGTGTTTTACTTCACCAATCAGGGTCTCATCGAAAAGTTAGGTAAAGACACCGCAGACCAGCTTCCAGTTGAAGAGATGAACGGTGATCAGAAAGAAGATACAGACTTTAGATGATTCTTAATTTTCAGCCAACGAGGAAGAGACGCAACCACCTCCGGTGGACCCCGAGATAAAAATTACAGTTGAGGTAACTGTAGCCACTCTGGAAGGTAGTAACATCGATGTAATGAACATTCAAGCAGAGTATGAAACTGTGGTACCTCAAGATGCCGCTTCACAGGCGTTGAGCGGAGTTGCAACAAAGTTGACCTTAGCAGTCCAGAAGAATTGCAAGCTTGAGGAGCCGACATCAGATAAAGGGCCACCACAGATAGGAGACAACTTTTTCAGAGGGATAGACCGCTTCTTGAGCTATCCCAATGGGAGGAGATTCAACATGTACGAAGAGGAAACGTTGAGTGTCATGTCTGGAATATCACATGAAGTGATTCAAAGGTTATTTTCTGTTTCGCATGGTACCCATTGTCAAATATCCAGACAGGAGAGATAAGCCTTAGCTTGGTAAAAGGCACGAAGAGCCTGATAAGCAAGAGAATTCTGTAGTGGGATCTAGCTTCTATCAGTGAAGAAGAGTTTTCTCCTAAGTGGGAGCTAGGGAGAGTAACCCCGTCTGCCACAGATTTCACCCCATATTTGCCTTCTCCTCACATACTAGATCATCAGATGCACTCCGCTTACTACAAGGAGTGGAAGAAGTTGGTTACAACTGAGATGGCTCGATACATGCTTCGTGAGAATATCTGTCTATCTATAGTTACCGCTCAAAGCATGCCAAAGGTGGATGGATACCTATTTGACGAGAATGTGCTTTGGAACGACAATGCCTATTGGATCGACCGACTAGGACTACAATAGACAATTCGTCTGTCCCAAAAGAATACAGCAGCTTTCTCGCTGTCCATGTGTCGACAGAAGCTTCTACAAATAAGGTTGAAGTTCCCCCAACCATAAGAAAATGATGTGGGTACGAAGAGCTCCCGTGCGAGCGGGGAGCAGGCGCAGAAGACTCCCGCGCGAGTGGGAGAGGTGGACTGGCCAACTAGTCCATTTGGGGACTGGTCCAGGATGAACCCAGACCGAGCGGCCAAGGGCGAGCATTTTGATGAGGCGAGCAACCACTTGCACCACTCTCCTCCCTTTTCTGTGTGTCGCTTGATTGAGCAACATACTAGGAAGGATGTATTGCCGCCAATCTCTTACCCCTCCTTCCTTTTATGTGATTTCCTTATGGGAGCTTTTTATTTCTATTTTCCTCTGTGAGAGTCTTTAAATTGGTGTTTTCTAGATTTGGGTTTAATTTTTGCTGTGAGTTGATTTCAGATTCCCTAAGTGGAATCCTTTTCTCTGTTCTAGGGCTGTATCCGAAGAGATGGTGGCGCTCCGGCTGTATCCTCCTCCGAGATGGTGATTGTTCTCCCCTTTTATGTTTCCCTACTCCGTCTCCTCCACTTCCTTTAGCTGTCGGCTATCCCCAACTGCTTCCCCTGTGTCGTCGACCCTATTTCTACCGCAATAACTTATTGTACAGCTCTTTCCCCTCCACTAGCAGCCAGTCGTCCCACTTGTTGTCACGCTGCTCTCAGCCGCTACCCCACCTTCCCACCAATTTCCACCGCCCTCGGGATACACACTCAAGGTGTTTGTTTGCGTCGTTTGTGTTTTGGTGATGTTATTTACAGTTTATGTGTGTTGTAACTATCTTTTCCTATTAATAAAAGTTNTAAGGTGTTTGTTTGTGTCGTTTGTGTTTTGGTGATGTTATTTACAGTTTATGTGTGTTGTAACTATCTTTTCCTATTAATAAAAGTTGATTTTTTTTTGTTTGGTCTTTCTCCTCTGGTATCAGTCTAAGTTGGCATATTTGAAATTTGAGTGCTAAAAGAGTGGGTCTTTGCTACAAGTAAGCTTTTGATTGGCTTACAATTATATGAAAGCGAAGAAGTCAACTCAAGGGCATGTGGTTGTTTAAGATGATGATGAGTGGGGATGGATGACAACAGTGCAAAACATTCTAGAAATTGTGGTACACAGCCATGATTATATGTTGCAAGTGTTGGTGGAAGTGGAGTAAATCTGGGTTGATAGTTGGATTGTTAGCTGTTAGGNTTGGTTGTTTAAGATGATGATGAGTGGGGATGGATGACAATAGTGCAAAACATTCTAGAAATTGTGGTACACAGCAATGATTATATGTTGCAAGTGTTGGTGGAAGTGGAGTAAATCTGGGTTGATAGTTGGATTGTTAGCTGTTAGGAGCACCTCATCAGCATAAAATNCGATCGGCTCTCCATAAATCCTAGACGCCGCTTGGAATATCACATGAAAGCAAAAACTGCAAAAAATCAAACATCAACCAAACCATTCTACTCGGCCCTCATAAATACACCTTAAGACCCCTTCAAACTTTCCACCCAAAATGCCCCTTCCTTCCCCTCCTATACGTGATCAGTGACCCCTACTCCTTTTTCCTTTGGCCAATTTGATTGGGCTCGCCATACTCGATCCAAGCCGGACCCTCAGCATAACAACAGGTTAAGCTAGCCTCTCACGAACCGGTGTATGAAGAAACGAAGCCGGTCCCCTTCCTGGACCGGCGTAACAGCAGTCCAGGAAGATAAACACATGCAATTTCTCACAAAAATTTTAGGACAAAGCAAATATTTTCTTTGATGATCCAAACAACTCAACTCAAAATAAAAAAATAAACACCAATAATTTAAGAGGTAACAGATCTCTCTCAATTCCTACAAATCGAAAAGTAAGAAATCTCTCACAAAACCTATCTAAGACTCACAGATAATGATCTCATGCATAACCCTAATCCTAGGCTATTAAGCCCTATTTATATCAAACAATAAAATAATATAAGTCAAAATTGTCCTTAGGTGCATGAAAGAAAAAATTGTTGTCGGCTAGGCACCGGTGTGATAATACTTTCCTCTCAAAAGATACATACCTCAGTGTGGGAAAAAATGAAGGTGTTCCTCCTCCTCCACCGCTTCTTCCTTGAAGTCCTCACTATCTGCCAATTTCCCTTAGAAGCATAAAAGACAGAATTGCTTTTAGGCTAGGCACAGATGAAACAATACTTCCCTCCCAAAAGATACCGCTCCTTCCTTCAAGTCCNTGATCGGCTCTCCATAAATCCTAGACGCCGCTCGGAATATCACATGAAAGCAAAGACTGCAGAAAACAAAACCTCAACCAAACCATTCTACTCGGCCCTCATAAATACACCTTAAGACCCCTTCAAACTTTCCACCAAAAATGCCCCTTCCTTCCCCTCCTCCTATATGTGATCAGTGACCCCTACTCCTTTTTCCTTTGGCCAATTTGATTGGGCTCGCCATACTCGATCCAAGCCGGTCCCTCAGCATAACAACAGGTTAAGCTAGCCTCTCACGGACCGGTGTATGAAGAAATGAAGCCGGTCCCCTTCCTGGACCGGCGTAATAGCAGTCCAGGAAGATAAACACATGCAATTTCTCACAAAAATTTTAGGACAAAGCAAATATTTTTTTTGATGATCCAAAACAACTCAACTCAAATACAAAAATAAACACCAATAATTTAAGAGGTAAGAGATCTCTCCCAATTCCTACAAAAGCGAAAAGTAAGAAATCTCTCACAAAACCTATCTAAGACTTACAGATAATGATCTCATGCATAACCCTAATCGTAGGCTATTAAGCCCTATTTATATCAAACAATAAAATAATAGAAGTCAAAATTGTCCTTAGGTGCATGAAAGAAAAAATTGTTGTTCGGCTAGGCACCGGTGTGGTAATACTTTCCTCCCAAAAGATACATACCTCAGTGTGGGAAAAAATGAAGGTGCTCCTCCTCCTCCACCGCTTCTTCCTTGAAGTCCTCACTATCTGCCAATTTCCCTTAGGAGCATAAAAGACAAAATTGCTTTTAGGCTAGGCACAGATGAAACAATACTTCCCTCCCAAAAGATACCGCTCCTTCCTTCAAGTCCACACTATCTGCATCCATCCCATATTTAATTTGTCTCTTCTCTTCCTCTAATTTCTTCTACAAATTATCTACCTTCTTTGGTGCTTTCTCTCAAGACGATTTCCAATCATGAAAGCTTCCACTAACTAGTATGGAGTTCTTGTACGTTGCAATCCTGATCACGAGGTGCATTCACGAGTGGCAACGGCACAAAATTCCTAAGATCGAAGTTTTAGTTTGTGCAGAATTATTGAAATATTAAAGTTTTAGGTCTCCGCAGATTGTGATCCAATCACGTAGGCGATCGATCACGGAGGGCTTGGCCATGTAGAAAAATGATCATGACGGTGCAGGATCTGATCACGAAGGAGATCAGTGTAAGTTGTGATCCCTTCTGTTTCTTAGATAGCTAGAACCACGATCGTATCGCAATGCTTCAAATGCGAAAAGGAGTTGTTACGCTATCCTGTCGAAGCCTTACAAACAGGGTTCAATCAAGAAGGCAACAAACAGCTAGCTCCAATTACAACTGTATTGCTCTTTTCAGTCACGCAGAAGCGCCACAATCCCACAATCGCAAATGTAAAGTGTCGTTCCCTTCCACAAGCCCGTCGCTTGCTTCCCAACTAGCTTGTGATCGACTCTATCACAAGGTTTGGTCACGAAGGCAACATAATTGTTCTATGCAGCGATCCAATTATTTATTTCCCATAAATCAAAAGCTCGAATACTAATTTGATGGGAACAGAACGATTTCTCACAGAAAATTTAGTGAAAAGCAAATATTTTCTTTGATAATCCAAAACAACACAACACGAATACAAAGATAAACACCTATAATTTGAGAGGTAGGCAAGCTCTCCCAATTCCTGCAATTCGAGAGGTAAGAAATATCTCCCAGACCCTAAACCTAAGACTCACAGACAATAATCGCATCATAACCCTAACCCTAACCCAGAGCTATTAAGAGCTATTTATACCCAACAATAGTTAATAATAAAAGACATAATTGCCCTTAAGCTTATAAAAGATTAAAATGCCCTTAGACTAGGTACTGGCATAACATATATGCAGTTAAGTCTTGATTTACTTAAATAGATAATCTGGTGAAATGTCAACGACCAAGTCCATGATGTCAAGTGATTACAGTGGCTGCGAATGGAAAGTACATAGATGTTGCTATGCAACAAGGATGGCTATGATGGTACTAAGTACAGGTTGTTGCATAAGGTTCCCATGATAAAAGCTCAATTGATCTTACAGCCCCTAACCATCATCATCAACAAAAATAAAAACATGAGATGTCAATGGTAAGGAAAAAGATTGAGAGTAAATTGCCTATAAGATTTGTCACATGAAGTAGTACTGATGACAGCACATTATGAGTGGTGGATGCCAAGGCCAATGCTTTAGATGGGGAGAGTGATGATTTCTTAGTGCCACTTGTTAAGCTCNCTCCGCAGATTGTGATCCAATCACGTAGGCGATCGATCACGGAGGGCTTGGCCATGTAGAAAAATGATCATGACGGTGCAGGATCTGATCACGAAGGAGATCAGTGTAAGTTGTGATCCCTTCTGTTTCTTAGATAGCTAGAACCACGATCGTATCGCAATGCTTCAAATGCGAAAAGGAGTTGTTACGCTATCCTGTCGAAGCCTTACAAACAGGGTTCAATCAAGAAGGCAACAAACAGCTAGCTCCAATTACAACTGTATTGCTCTTTTCAGTCACGCAGAAGCGCCACAATCCCACAATCGCAAATGTAAANTTCCGCAGGTTGTGATCCAATCACGTAGGCGATCGATCACGAAGGGCTTGGCCATGTAGAAAAATGATCATGACGGTGCAGGATCTGATCACGAATGAGATCAGTGTAAGTTGTGATCCCTTCTGTTTCTTAGATAGCTAGAACCGCGATCGTATCGCAATGCTTCAAACGCGAAAAGGAGTTGTTATGCTATCCTGTCGAAGCCTTACTCACAGGGTTCGATCACGAAGGCAACAGGCAGCGAGCTCCAATTACAACTGTATTGCTCTTTTCAGTCACGCAGAAGCGCCACAATCCCACAATCGCAAATGTAAAGTGTCGTTCCCTTCCACAAGCCCGTCGCTTGCTTCCCAACTAGCTTGTGATCGACTCTATCACAAGGTTTGNGATAACTTTCTGTCTATTTTGTGTTTCAGAATGCCACCAAAAATGTATTTGGGGAAAATACTTTCTCGTAGCTTTCTAGAAATTTCTAAGGCGGGAAGCTATTTTTTTCAACCTGATCTGTTAAAGTGCGGTGGTTATAAGAAAGTTGTTATCTGATTTTTTGAAAATAATACATATTTATATTTCTCACCATAATTTCTGAAATGTTGTTTCCTATAACACAACTTTAAATAAACATTTTTAAAAAGCTACAGCGACTCCAAACAGACCCTACATGCTTTCTACACCACAGCTTAAAAATAAACCTTTTTAAAAAGTTACAACGACCCCAAACAGACCCTACAACTTCTTGGATATATAAAGTAGTTTGTTTTTCCCCCTAAGTTGTTGCTTTTTACACCACAGCTTTAAAACCCTTTTAAGAAGTTGTAGCCACCTGAAACAAACCTTACAACTTCTTAGATATATGAAGTAGTTTGTTTTAATTATCACCACAACTTTCTAAGATGTCTCTTTCTACACCACAACTTTAAAACAACCTTTTAAAAGTTGCAGACACCCCAACAAACCCTACAACTTCTTGGATATATAAAGTAGTTTGTTTTTTAATTTTATAACACAAGAGTGATTAGTATATGTCTTCAATTAATTGTGAACAAAAGGTAGAATGGAACACTGATGGTGGAAAATAAAACAATGGCTAATTTTTTTGTTAATAAACATCTATGTGTGATATTGAGGATTTAGAAGAAAGATGTCGTTTGCGTTGGTGATTTGTCTAGCATGTTAGACAGTGAACTTCATTGAGATATTGTTCAAATCCATTGGCTCTGAAAATTTTAAAAACTGGAGATCACATGAGATGTGATTTTTTTTTTTTTTAGTAAGTGTAAATTGATGATATTTTTTTATGCTAAACATAAAGAATTTCAAGTGAGGCTGAATGGGGGTATCCTCATATGGAGACATAAATTTTCTTTATTGGCAATTGAGGATTCCGATACATATACAGTGTCGAGGAACATAGATGTGTTTGTTGTTTTGGCAAAGAGATCAATTTAGAAGAAAGAAAAATATTGCCTTTCGACTGCTTCTTCTGATACCACAAAGTTTATAATAGGAAGAAGAGTTTGCAATNTGGTTTGCCTCGCCTCTAGGCTGTCATGAAATGTCAAACTTACTTTTAGTGGCAAAGAGGGGCCTAGTCTTTGATTGAACTATGAACAATTGTGTCCTCTAATACGGGGAGGGTCAATCGCCAAGTCATATTGGAGTTCGTGAACTGCTTCATTAGCCAAGTTATCTTTCTTTTGCAGTAGAAAGTAGAGGCTATCAAGACATAATAGTTCAAGATTGGTGTAAATAGCCATTCTTAGGGCTTGGTAGGTTGAGGAAAGGCCATCAATTATAGAAAGCATAATATCTTTTAGATCAAGCACTAACCTAACTGCTATAACGGGGCCAACTTTGGTCTTAATTTTGGAAAAGTGTTGTGATAGACTAAGGGTCTAATTGGAATAACTTTCTGTCTATTTTGTGTTTCAGAATGCCACCAAAAATGCGTTTGGGGAAAATACTTTCTTGTAGCTTTCTAGAAATTTCTAAGGCGGGAAGCTATTTTTTTCAACCTGATCTATTAAAGTGCGGTGGTTATAAGAAAGTTGTTATCTGATTTTTTGAAAATAATACATATTTATATTTCTCACCATAATTTCTGAAATGTTGTTTCCTATAACACAACTTTAAATAAACAGTTTTAAAAAGCTACAGCGACTCCAAATAGACCCTACATGCTTTCTACACCACAGCTTAAAAATAAAGCTTTTCAAAAAGTTACAACGACCCCAAACAGACCCTACAACTTCTTCGATATATAAAGTAGTTTGTTTTTTCCCCCTAAGTTGTTGCTTTTTACACCACAGCTTTAAAACCCTTTTAAGAAGTTGCAATCACCTCAAACAAACCTAACAACTTCTTGGATATATGAAGTAGTTTGTTTTAATTATCACCACAACTTTCTAAGATGTCTCTTTCTACACCACAACTTTAAAACAACCTTTTAAAAGTTGCAGACACCCCAACAAACCCTACAACTTCTTGGATATATAAAGTAGTTTGTTTTTTAATTTTATAACACAAGAGTGATTAGTATATAAGTCTTCAATTAATTGTGAACAAAAGGTAGAATGGAACACTGATGGTGGAAAATAAAACAATGGCTAATTTTTTTGTTAATAAACATCTATGTGTGATATTGAGGATTTAGAAGAAAGATGTCGTTTGCGTTGGTGATTTGTCTAGCATGTTAGACAGTGAACTTCATTGAGATATTGTTCAAATCCATTGGCTCTGAAAATTTTAAAAACTGGAGATCACATGAGATGTGATTTTTTTTTTTTTAGTTAAGTGTAAATTGATGATATTTTTTTATGCTAAACATAAAGAATTTCAAGTGAGGCTGAATGGGGGTATCCTCATATGGAGACATAAATTTTCTTTATTGACAATTGAGGATTCCGATACATATACACTGTCGAGGAACATAGATGTGTTTGTTGTTTTGGCAAAGGGATCAATTAAGAAAAAAGAAAAATATTGCCTTTCGACTGCTTCTTCTGATACCACAAAGTTTATAATAGGAAGAAGAGTTTGCAATGAGTATAGAAGTCCGGATAATTGAGGAATAAATAGATGAATCATTCCATTTCATTACAGCATAGATCCAAAAGTGCCATGGCTTTATTCAAAAAAAGAAAAGGAGATTGGCTATAGCTAACAGAGAGTGTTATAAATGGAATGAGGAGATTAAGCTAATAGTTTGACAAGAATACATGGAATCCATTTTGCTGTGGAAGTGGCTGAGTTGGTTTGCAGCATTTTGTTCTTGGCAGCTTTATCCAGTTATTACCTAAGACATTTATCTGAATATTTTGAGCCACTTCTGGCCTCTAAAATCCATCTCGTTCCTAACTGCATTGCTAACTTACACAGCAGCACACTTTAGCACAAAAAAGTCAACCATCGTTTATAGAAACATTTAAATAAGACAAAAAACTTATCAAACNATGCCACACAATTTTATGTATTTACATATGTTACCTTAATTTTTGATAATTACAGTTATAACACACAATCATTAATATGACATAAAAAATATCATTATTAATCATATTTTAAAGTTAAAATTAATGACACAAATATTATAAATACAAATATAAGAAATCAAGTATTAAATATATAAATACATATGATTTTTTTTATATGTATGTAAATTTATATTTTTTTAACTTTTTTTTCTATTTGTAAGCTCTTGGGCTTATTACATATTTTTTCAACATGTAATAATATTATTTATTCATTAAGAATTATTTAATTACATAATGAAAAATTATGAGAAAATTATTATACTCATATACAATAATTTTGTAGTATATTTCATTGGAAATAGAAAGTGTGGATCATGCAATAATTTTTTATGTTTATAATTGAATATGGCATCAGAAAAATAGTGTTTTGTTATTGATTTAAACATTAAATGATGGTTTCTAACTCCAGAGGTTTTCATTACTAAATGTTTTTTACTGTCCAATATGAGTGTGATAAGAGTATTTTATTTGCTGGTCGGGTATACCTAAAGGGATAATCTCCTAAAGTTAATTATATCTTGAGAGACATTACCTCCTAAAAGAACTCTGGAGTAAAAGAGTAGATGGCATTTCTAAATATCACAAAGTTCAAATTTTAATATTATTAATTTGGGATTACGAAGAATTGGATTAAAGTAGAATTGTTCTTATTGGAGGCCAACAAGAGAAAAGTATGAAACACCGGATACTGAGAGGCCTAACGGTGCTTTAGATTGCCTTATGATAGAACTTTAAGTTTTAGAAATTGAAATTAAATTTCGGGTTCAAGTTATTCGTTTTGGTTTAGAAAGTATGCAGCTTAAATTCCAATGAAATTTGTCTTTGAAATACCCAAGTGAAAACTCATCCCATGGAAAAAGCTAACAAGAACCTAAACTAAGGTGAGCTCTACCAATTTAAGTAGGAAGCTAAAACCTAGTATAAGAGATAAAAGTGAGACTTGTGAACTTCACTCAAACTGAGCAGTGAAATATAGTTTGACTCTTATTAGCTTATGATAATGTCTTGAGATGTTTGTCGATTAACATCACTAACGCTTTGAAACATTGAATTCAAGTCACGTGAACAAGCAGAGTGGATAAGTTGTTATTAATTAGGAGAAATGTGTTGGACTTAAGACTCTATCCTTAGATCGAACAATCGGGGTACGTAGGCACTTAGTTATTGTGGTATTTTACATTTTAAATTTTATTTAATTTTTAGACATGAATGATTTTGAGACTAAGGCCATGTCTATGTAATTTATACATAAATTCATACGTGTGTAAAGAGAAATTTTTAGGCTAATTCATGTATGACAGGCAACAATCGTTGTGATCCTCACTAGTGAGATCCTCCATTTTTGTGCAACGAATTAATTTCAAAAAAATATAAAAATGAGCCAGAAGGTGTGCATGTAATTTTTAATTGATTTTATTTTTCATTTGAGCTAGGGGCTTTGACTTTTTAATTTTTATGTTATTTTTAAAATTTAATTTGTTAGGTTGGTTAGAAAATATTTTCTTATCTTAAGAACCTAAAAAATGATTAGACTATCTTAGGCATACAATCACAAAATAAACATAGAAGAAAAGTAGGTAGTTTTAATGTGTTATCCAATGTAAACAAAATATGAGGCAAAGCACACCATATAAGAAAAGAAAAGGTATGCATATGAGCTTTTTCATATACATCAAGTAAATCCTAAAATTAAGGAAATTATTGTTCAGCATTGCCATCCTCCATCTTTAGTTTGGTCCTTCGAGTTCATTTTAGGTGATTAAAATCCTACAGGTATCTTAAAATGTCCCCAAGTAGTGGTTTATTCTTGCTCATCCTAATCTCATTGGCCCTAACCTACTTTTATGAATAAATTTAAAATAAAAATCTTAATTAAAATCTTACAATATACAAGTCAGTAAAAAAAGACATACAAGCACACAACATATAAAGTCACACTAGTTTATTTAGCATTGATAAGTCTTAAGACCTCTATCTTAATAGAGCACGCTCATAGGGCACAAGTGTTAAGGTCATCTAGTTTAATTTTATGATTTTTTTTTCTCATTTAACATGGTCCCTGCAAAAAATATGCATTATGCTAAAAAAAATTCCCTAACCTTCATTCTACATAAAATATCAATCGGCCTAGTTTTTTTTACCTAACTTTTTTTATTAACTCTTCCCAAGAGATGACTGAACTAAACTTTGATCAGTCAGCACTTGAACTTTAATTAAACTAAATTTTGAGTTAATTATAATTCAAATTTCAATTAAAAATCTAATTGAATAAAAATTGAAATTAGCTAAATTAAAATGGAAATCAAATATAGCCAACTTTAATTGAACCTAAATTTAAACTAAAAATCAACTTAATTCAAATGCACCCTAAAATTATTATTTTCTCTATAGGTCATCATAATGGTTAAAATTTTATTATAACATATGAAAAGCACGCATATAAATTTTGCGACGATCGATCACGGTTCTTACATATATTTTTTTCACTTTAAATTTTTATACATGAAAATTGCACTTACATAAATTTTCTTCATCAAAACATTATTTTCCAAAACGCATGTCCGAGTGTGTCTAGATTGTTTAAACCTTTCAAATGAGCCTCTTTGTACCCAGGTTAGACTTCATTTGGGGCCCATCAAAGCAACAGTAATTCGAACAATAATTAGGATTCATAACAATAATCATAATAATAATCATGATAACACCCCAAATTAAACTTAAGTCAATGTCAAACCCAAATTGATTAAGAATTAGTTTAAAACATGAAATTCAACTAATTAATACACTCTAAAACTTTTAATAAAAAAACATAAAAAAATTTCTTTCTGATATGGCAAGGCCCATACTTTGATTTCAAAATCCTTAAAATTGGAGCACCATGACCAAATGAGCCAAAGTCAAAATTTGGGCATTAACCACCCATAACCAACCCAACCTCCAAATTATGAAAATTTCTCCCCTTTATTTATTCCCCTCCATGTTAGGCTGAAACTTTCTTTCCTACTTCCCCCCCCCCCCCCCCTCCTCCTCCNTAGAGGATGAAGTACAATCAGTACGACGTCCAGAGCCATCACCAGTATGGGTTCACTCCGATGTCAGTTCTGTTTGTTCCACTTGTCATTCCGCGACACTTGATCAAGGACATTCTACCGGAGCCTTTGTAGTTGTTCACAGAAGATGAAGTACAATCGGTACGACGTCCAGAGCCATCGCCAGTATGGGTTCACTCCGATGCCAGTCGGTTTGTTCTACCTGCGATACCGCGACACCTGATCTAGGACATTCTACCGGAGCTTTTGTAGAATGTCCAAGTTGCAATGTGTTACACTTGATCTAGGACATTCTACCGGAGCTTTTGTAGAATGTCCAAGTTGCAATGTGTTACATTTGGACAGTATCATAGTTACGGTGATTATTCGGCATCTAATGAACTGTTGAGATATGAAGATTTACCCATTGATAATATAATGATTACTCAGCATCTAATGAACTGTTGAGATATGAAGATTTACCCATTGATAATACAAATAAGCTTTTGTAGAATGTCCAAGTTGCAATGTGTTACACCTTGGACAATATCATGATTACGGTGATTAAGATATGATGATTTACCCATTGATGATACAAATACAATCCAACATTATTCATGGGATCCCTAAATTATGATGATTTACCCATTGATGATACAAATACAACCAAAATTATTCATGGGATCCTTTTTATGCGGCAATTTAAATTGAGGCGTATAATCCGGTGGAAGCAATACCATCACTAGAATGGCAACCGATCGTTGATAATCGATTAAATTATGAAATACACTATCCAGCATATCCAAGCAATGTTGAACTTGCAAGGATTCATAATGTTAAATGTAATGTTTTTGAACATTTCGAGATAGTTGATGGAGAATATGTCAATATTCTAGAGGGACTAGAACTATATACGGAGGTCTTTTCTCCCACAGAATAATAGGAGGTACTTGATTGTGTGTCTGACCTCCAAATTAGAGGCAAGGCAGGATTGCTATCTAGAAGGACGTATTCATGGCCTAGAAAATGGATTAGGGGTAAAGGTCGCATCATGATACAATGCGGCCGTTCTTATAACTACAAAATAGATCAACAAGGAAATCTTCCGGGGATCTTACAACATGAACAGGTGGAGCCAATGCCACCTATGATAAAATGGATGATTA
>JXCR01066543.1:85273-99270 GCA_002079205.1 Phalaenopsis hybrid cultivar
AGAAGCAAAAAACTGCCCCAAGAATACCAAATGGAGGCAAGTAAACCACACAAGGAGCTACACTAACCTGGAATCAAAACATGTCAACCCACCAAATAAACAAGCCAAGTAAGCTGCACCGAGCAACCCACGAAGATTAGCAAAAGGGGAGTAGGGGTGTTGTAAGAAAGTTTCAACCAACTCCAGAGAAAAAGCTTTAGTCATGGCTTCAAATAAGAAAACAAACCAACCCACAGAAGAAGGACATCACAGCATGAGCCCATCCTTAGAAAAGATGAAAGAGCAGCACAAGGACCGACGAAATAGTAAAAGGCTGCAAGTCCCAACAAACAATCAAAGACCAAGTTTCAATACCAGAACAACCAAAACAAAGAAAGAAGAGACAATACCAAAATTAAATATAAGCATTCGAAGAATCCTCTAGATATTAAGAGTAAACTAGAGTATAGAAAACTGAAGATAAAGGGAGTGACTACATAAGCATCAATATCCATAGGATAGATAAAAAAAGAAAACCATGAAATAACACGCATAAACCAACATAAAAAATCCACAGTCTATACTCCAACGAAATGATGCAGCCAACCAAAGGATAAACTGGACATTGTAATTAAAACAAAATTAGACAGACTGAGAAAAGTTGATTTCATTGTTAATGCTAAGCAAAAACTAGAATGCGTATGTCAAAGGGCGTAAGTCCAAAGAATAAAAAGCACAAAAACACTTCTCATACCCAGGACCAAATAAANACATATTAAGAGCTAATCGTCACATAAACACATTAAGCATTTCCCGAATGATCATCTCATCGAGGAGTAAGCTATTTGTCGGATTACAGTGATTCATCATCTAACTTATAGCTTAGTTTTATTTTGTCGATAGGAGTTTCTTATCCAAGGATCAACAATCGACAATCCGACCAACAGAGCTGACCGACAAAGCCAAATTGACTGAGTCAAGCTTTGTGGACCCGAAGACCATCAAAGGCCCACCGATCATCCCAATTAAGCAAAGTCGAATGAGCCGGTCTTGTCGAACCAGGACTAACTGACTCCAGTCAACGAAGTCATACGTGACCAAATCAAAGGCCTATAAATATAAAACACTTGAAATATCTTATAATGCTCTCATTAAAACAGAAGTGAATATGTAACTTCATGCATTGCACCTCTCTCATCTATTAATAGGGGATCATTTTCTCAGAGAAGACTAATCAACAATTTATATTACTGTTAATTACCGTGCTTCGCTCTCTCTCTCTCTTTTGTTTAACACTCTATTCTTTGGGTGTGATTCACAGATAAATTTGGATCCAATAATACCAATATGCGTGAACGGGAAAAATGACGTATTAAGAGCTAAAACAAGCTATAGGTTAAAATTATGGAGTTGAACTGTAGAGAAGTTAGGTTATCATGTTTAGTAGTTAAATGTTATTAGCTTCTTGCATCCTTTGTTCAAAGAAATTGTAGAGCAATTAATTGTGATGCATATGAGAAATGCATAATATTACCAATGGATTAATTATTTATTGGTTTAAACAATGGGATAAAATCATGCATATGGTAGACATTGTGGGAGGGGACATGATTAGGCTAGCACTAATAATTTTTAGAAGGATGCAATCTCATATTTAGAAGTTTAAAACTAATGGCAGATGTTATGATCTTTTGTATCTTTTCATGTTGACATTGTCATGTGTCCAGTTAGCTCTTACACATGTTTAAATTATGTTTCATGGTGTTACATATGCAATAAGTATATTAGTCTAAATATTTTTAATATGTATTAAGAACTATATTTTATAGAAGGGTTGCTTTAGGATTGTATTTGGGATATAAAATGATAGTGAATAAACTTTTGATATGATTAGGCGAGTGCTAATAATATGGAGAAGGATGCAACCTCATATTTAAAAGTTTAAAACTATGTCAGATGTTATGATTTTTTTTATAATAAGCAGTGCCATGAGTCTATTAAGTTCTTACACATGTTTAAATTATGTTTCGTGGTATTGCATATGCAATAAGCATGTTAGTCTAAATATTTTTAATATGTATTAAGAACTATATTCTATAGAAGGGGTGCTTCAGGATTGTATTGGAGGTTATTAATGATAGTAAGCAAACTTTTGATTCCTCCTAACATAGGTGCTAGCTATCTTGTCCATAAAAAAAAGTGTGTGTGTGTGTCTATCTATATATATATATATATCAGAATGTTCACAATGGCGTCGGTGGCTAGCTGCTCTGCGAGGGTTTCGCCCGATGACGATTCCCTAGTATGATCTTTGGCTTTCCGGAAGTTCTTCTCTCACCCAATGACGATTTCTGCGTACGGTTTCCGCGATCGTCGACAACGACGTAGGGATTCTGCGGCTTCGTTCGTGTCAGCTTCTGCGTCAAGCGTCGAACTCATCGAGCTGCAAGTTCCGCGACTCATCTTTCTGCGTCGGCATCTAGTTCCGCGGCTCGTCTTTATGCGTCAGCTCGTCTTGCTGCATTAGCGTCCAGTTTTTGCGTTTTTCCTTCATTTTCGATGCTTCTTCTGTTCGTGTTTGCGCTAGGTTTCTACGCCCGTCTTTCTCTTTAGCCCGATGCAAGTTTCTCGCTATAGGTGACAGCTGGTTGTTCTGATGACACTCCCTTCTTATTTTGCTGAACCAGCAAAGACTTCCTTTGCCCACGTGGTGGGAAACCCTCAGGTGGAGTCCGCGGTGGTATTCTCCTCAAACTATAAGAAATGTTGCGATGACACAAATGCTTGTCCTTTTGTTAAAAATGGAAGTATGAAAGGTGAGAAAGTAGCAATTTTTTTCTCTGACTCAAAAATTTCTACCATGACAGAAAAATTCAAGTTTGTTCTCATTAGAAAATTTCAGTGGGGACACCCACCTATGGAGGTTATCAGAAAGAGCGTGGATGATCCTAAGCTAGTAGCCAAGTGGAAGGTGGGACTTATGGATGAGAAACATGTGTTGATCCAACTAACAATGACTGAAGACTACACTAGAATTTTTTCCAAGAAATATCTTAATATCGCAGGAAAAGCTATAAAGTTACTCAAGCGGTCTCCTGATTTTGACTCAAATCATGAAACTCCCACTATACCGGTATGGTTTAGTTTACCTGGTCTTAAGCTGCATTTTTTTCACCATCAGGTTCTCTACTCTATTGGGACCATCCTAGGGGATCATTTGAAACTAGATCTGCCTACTTTCAACCTAACCAGATCCTCGGTGGCCATAATACTTGTGGAAATAGATATTAATTTACCGGATGTTACTGAAGTCTGACTGGGCACAACCCACTATGGATATTGACAACAAATCGTCTTTGAACACAGACCCCTATATTGTACCCACGGTAAGATGTTTGGTCATATCCTTGATAAATGCTACAAGCTCCATCCTAATTTGAAAACTAAGGTTCAAGTGATTAATGATGGGTTTAATCCCACGACTCTGGACATTTTAGTTCCACATGGGGAGGAGACTGCCAGACATGTGGTGTTTTTTGCCCCTGAGGACCCCTCTCATGACACTGCTGTTACTGTTACTGCGAGGGATATGATGTTGACACCTTCAAACCCCATAGAAAAAAATACTGATGGACCATTACCTACAAAGGAAAGTGTTCAGACTGATAATCAGGAGGGCCTCGAGGCTCCACTTTTTCAGAAACTACCCGGTGTAGAGGCAACTCATACTTCACATATGCTAGAACCTATTGTGGGTACTATTGTTGTTATTTCTTNCAGAATGTTCACAATGGCGTCGGTGGCTAGCTACTCTTTGAGGGTTTCGCCCGATGACGATTCCCTGATATGATCTTTGGCTTTTCGGAAGTTCTTCTCTCACCCGATGATGATTTCTGCGTACGGTTTCCGCGATCGTAGACAACGACATAGGGATTCTGCGGCTTCGTTCGTGTCAGCTTTTGCGTCAAGCGTCGAACTCGTCGAGCTGCAAGTTCCGCGACTCATCTTTCTGCGGCGGCATCTAGTTCCGCGGCTCGTCTTTATGCATTAGCTCGTCTTGCTGCATTGGCGCCCAGTTTTTGCGTTTTTCCTTCATTTTCGATGCTTCTTCTGTTCGTGTCTGCGCTAGGTTTCCACGCCTGTCTTTCTCTTTAGCCCGATGCAAGTTTCTCGCTGTAGGTGACAGCTGGTTGTTCTGATGACACTTCCTTCTTATTTTGCTGAACCAGCAAAAACTTCCTTTGCCCACGTGGTGGGAAACCCTCAGGTGGAGTCCGCGGTGGTATTCCCCTCAAACTATAAGAAATGTTGCGATGACACAAATGATTGTCCTTTTGTTAAAAATGGAAGTATGAAAGGTGGGAAAGTAGCAATTTTTTTCTCTGACTAAAAAATTTCTACCATGACAGAAAAATTCAAGTTTGTTCTCATTGAAAAATTTCAGTGGGGACACCCACCTATGGAGGTTATCAGAAAGAGCGTGGATGATCCTAAGCTAGTAGCCAAGTGGAAGGTGAGACTTATGGATTAGAAACATGTGTTGATCCAACTAACAATGACTGAAGACTACACTAGAATTTTTTCCAAGAAATATCTTAATATCGCAGGAAAAACTATAAAGTTACTCAAGCGGTCTCCTGATTTTGACTCAAATCATGAAACTCCCACTATACCGGTATGGTTTAGTTTACCTGGTCTTAAGCTGCATTTTTTTCACCATCAGGTTCTCTACTCTATTGGGACCATCCTAGGGGATCATTTGAAACTAGATCTGCCTACTTTCAACCTAACCAGATCCTCGGTGGCCATAATACTTGTGGAAATAGATATTAATTTACCGGATGTTACTGAAGTCTGACTGGGCACAACCCACTATGGATATTGACAACAAATCGTCTTTGAACACAGACCCCTATATTGTACCCACGGTAAGATGTTTGGTCATATCCTTGATAAATGCTACAAGCTCCATCCTAATTTGAAAACTAAGGTTCAAGTGATTAATGATGGGTTTAATCCCACGACTCTGGACATTTTAGTTCCACATGGGGAGGAGACTGCCAGACATGTGGTGTTTTTTGCCCCTGAGGACCCCTCTCATGACACTGCTGTTACTGTTACTGCGAGGGATATGATGTTGACACCTTCAAACCCCATAGAAAAAAATACTGATGGACCATTACCTACAAAGGAAAGTGTTCAGACTGATAATCAGGAGGGCCTCGAGGCTCCACTTTTTCAGAAACTACCCGGTGTAGAGGCAACTCATACTTCACATATGCTAGAACCTATTGTGGGTACTATTGTTGTTATTTCTTCTGCTTCAGCTCTACCACCCCATCAGACTGATTCTTCGGAAGAGGAATGACAGGTCTATTCCAGGAGGAAGAAGAAGAATGGAGGCAGACTCCAACTCGGGAACATATTGAATGATACATTGGTTACTTCTGACAATGACAATCATCTTACCAGCTTACTAGCTTGCTCCTTTCCTAGAACTAGAGACTGAGGCAAGACCAAATTGGCTCGCTCTCTAGCCACCTGATACTATGTATTTCGATATTGTTAGGTTTTTTTATTTAAGTATCTAATATATTTTTCTGTTTTTTCTAGTTTTGGAACAATTTGTGGATTTTTAGTGACCAGGGTGCCATGTTTGGGCCCTCCCATACTTTGTATCTGTATCTTTCTTTCTACTTAATATATTAGCCTCTTTGGGCTTTCAATATATATATATATATATATATATATTTAGATTTCTGCCACCACTCATTATTTTGATGAAATTCCTTATCAAATCTTTTCGGAATCTATAAAATTTAGACATTTGTTTAGAAACCACATGTCCATGTTCTAGTTAGCATTTCTTTGGATTTAACATGTTTTATTATGACGATTAATCTCCTAAACTCTCTCTTCCAATTTTGTCTAACATTCTCATTGTCTCTGTATTTTGTATGTCCCTCTCTTACTTCTGATCTATTTATTTGCGATTGTTTGCTTATTAGCGTAGTCTTAACATTTGAAGTACTCTTTTGAGGTCTCTATCGTCAAATTCCTACTACAAACCAACAAAATAAACAAAAATCTGAGATTAGTCAATTCAAATTTGCTAAGCTCTCATTTTGAAAGCTTATAGCCCAATATCTCGTTAAAAGCAGAACTTACACCACCAAATTTCAAGTATTTCCTCCACATTTAATCCAAATCTCCTTCATCTCTATCAACTTAACGTAAATATCCTTCCGTCTACAACAAATCCTCCTCTATAAATTGGAGTCTTTCAATCCGCAGTTGACTCAATTAGACTATCCTAAACTTTCCTTCACAAATTTATTAAGTTCTAAACCTTCTTTCTTTGGAACTTTAATCTCTTTCCTTTTTTGATTGACCTTATGAAACTCCATTAGACATGCTCTATATGCTCCTTATTATAAGCTTGAAAGATTCCACACCAAAGAGCATATAGAAGCTACTTTTAATCGGGCTATGCCATGAACATATTGAAGGACCAAGCTATGTCAATGTGAATTTGATGAGTTTAGGGAGCTTCCCTATGAAAATTGGATCTTCTTCTACAAATCATCAATGTGGTGGGATTTGTAGGGCAGAGTTAGAAAGTCTTTGAGATTTGTATGGATAAGTTTGATATTCAAGGGATGGGGGCGTCTATTTTAATTTAATGGATATTTTATTGATCCCCTTATTCATTATTTAAGTCAAGGAGTTTGAAGGTGGGGAGTAAGTGGGTTAAAAGAATCCGAAGTTGGATTAAAAAAGAGCTTTGTCTGGTTGAAATTTTGGATTTAGCCATTTATTGGATGAAATTGATAGTGATGAGATCTCTTAATGTGTGTGTGATGGGAGGTTTGTTGCACCTGAGCCCATTTTGTAAAAGATAGCTATACATACAGTTGTGGCTGAAAATTTTGCATGATTTGAAGTGTTGGTTTTACGCTTTCATCTTCTATGATGTCTTGGACACCACTATCTTTAGGATTGGTGAAGTGGGTCTCACCATGAACATATAACTGAGGCACAATAAGTGATTAGAGCACCCTAAGTTATGATGAATTTGAGTTGATTTATGGGTTAAACTTGTTGATTGAGAATTGCTTAGGGCTGTTTGGGGTCCACCTTGATCAACATGCATTTGATTAGGTTGAGTGGCTTTAACTGGGTATAATTTTAGTTGACTAATGTTTGATGTCACGACCTGACCCGGGGCTTGGAATTAACAAGGCTAGAACGGACGGTCAGAGGGGTGAATTAAATTTTCTATATTAACTAACAATTTAACTGTTGAAAAAACCACTAAAAATTAAAACTAAACAATATACTTTATAATTACCTCGTTTTAATTTAATTTTTAGTAGTTCTTTCATCTGTTAAAGTGTGAGTTAATATGAAAATTTAATTCACCCGTCCGAACATCCGTTCCTGCCTTGGTTAATTTCGAGCCCAGGTCGGGTCGTGACAAAAGTGGTATCAGAGACCAATGTTTAAGATTAATTAATTGAATATCAATGAAAGAGCTAATAGGATAATTATAAAAAAATTATAATAATTGAAGTTAACTTAAAGAGATAATTATTATACATCTAGACATAGTAATACACCCAAAATCACTGGAAATTGAATAAATAGGAATAAATTATAATTCCAATCCAAAAATAAATATAAAATAGAAAAAGTAACAACTCATAATCTAAGAAATGAATTTATTCCTCATAATTTCTCACAAAAATAAATTATTTCCTAATATGACTTCCAACACTCCCCCTCAAGTTGAAACATTGTTGAAAATCATGTTCAACTTGGATTTGAAAACATCAACTAATATGCGAGGGAGATCCGATGAAGTAGAACTAAGAAGTCTTCATTTCGTACTAAAACTGTCTTTGATTGCAGTTCTTCAGCTTTTGTAGGTAGGCAGAAGATTCCTACTGGTAATACTGTAAGAGAATTTGCAAGAAAGTAGACAACCCAAAGTTGTCTTTGACTGAGGTAGGTAGGCGGAAGACTTCGACATGGAAGTTTGCAGGAGAGCAGACAAACTGCAGGAAAAATAAACTTCTAATTGACAGTGATTGTCTTTGACTACAGTTTCTGCAATTTCTGTAGTTAGACAGAAGACTCCTACAGGTAATGTTGCAGGAGAGTTTGCAAGGAAGTAAACAACCTGTAAAAAAAAGGCACAAGGTATGACCTGAAAAGAAACAAGGAAAAAAAGGAAAAAGTACCGAAGGAGGGCTTGCTGCAGGGAAAACTTTAGAGGGCCTGGAAAGACTTCGTAGGAGGGCCTGCTGCACGAAGTCTTTCCTACAGGAAAGGCTTCGGAGGAGGGCCTACTGCAGGAAAGGCTACGAAGGAAGGTCCACTGCAGGAAAAAGCTTTGGAGGAGGGTCTAATATCAAAAAAAGCTCCAGAGAAGGGTCTGCTGCAAGAGAAGCTCCAGAGGAGGGTCTACTACAGGAATAGTTCCAGAGGAGGGCCTAATGCAGGAACAATTTCAGAGGAGGGCTTGATGCAGGAATAAATTCTGGAGGAGGGCCTGCTGCGGGAAGAATTCCGATGGAGGACCTGCTGTAGGAAAAAACTCCAGAAGAGGGTTTGATGTAGGAAAAGCCTGGAGGAGGGTCTGATGAAGGAGAAGGCTTCAGAGGAGGGGCTAATGTAGGAGAAGGCTCCGGAGGAGGGCCTGATGCAGAAGAAGGCTCCGAAGGAGGGCCTGCTGCAAGAAGATTTCCGCTTGAAGTCCTATTGCTGGAAAAGCTCCGGAGGAGGAAAAAACTCTGGAAGAGAGACTGTTGTAGGAAAGCTTCCGAGGAAGGTCTACTGCAGGAAAGATTTTGGAGGAGGGTGATAACACACTTATGGATAATGCAACACAATTTCCCAGCTCAAAAGGTACAGGACCACTCAGGCTATTCCTTGAAACATCCAAAACCTGGAGCTTGTTATGCAGGCCAAGACTAAAGGTATGATATCATCAAGCAGGTTGGAGAACAAGAGCGAAGATTGGAGCTTGGTACAGTTCCTAAGGCTATGGGGAATGCTGCCAGTAAGAAGATATTCTAATAAGTCTAGGTGCTCAAGATTTATGCACCCGAAGCCAATCTTTTGAGGGATGGAGCCGCTGAGATAGTTAAGGTAAAGAGCATGCAAAGAATGCATATTGTCAACAAATTCATGAATAGTGTCATTGAGATGGTTGCTAGAGAGGTTTAGGGTTTCCAAATGAAAATGGTTCGAGAGGAACGGTCGAATCTCCCATATGATGGTTGAACCCCAGGTTCAAAACACAAACCATGAGGAAACTGCTGAGGTAGATAACCGGAGAGGAGATTCGCTTCGAGGTCAAGAACCTCAAGACTCTTCAACAACCAAATATCTCCAGGAATCTCACCTGACAGACGATGGAAAAACAAGTAAAAAAATTTAAGCTGTGAAAGCTCACTCATAAACGTCAAAAGGTGCCCCGTTAGCTGTCATGTCAGATCGGGGTAGTTGCGGACGATTGGGTTAGAAAGCAGACATGAAGTTGTAGTGACAATGGAGATGTTATCGCAACGAACACAATAATTGACACGAGGTAGTGGCCTGTCATTTGCTCCTTCGGCATTTGGCAATCAAATGCAAAAATTAACGACGACCATTTATGGATGATCCACAGGTTGCCGTAACCGGGATTAAAATAGGCTCCTTGATTCGGAAGTGGTTTCGATTGGACTCTGAATGAAAATTCTCCTCAGCTAAGTTTGTAGTATTAGCTCTAGATAAATAAACAAGGAGAGTTCCGGTGGCTAGTTCTCACAGGAAGGAGTTTCGACGGCTAGGGACCTGTAAGGAGAGCGTTCTGGCTGCAGGGAATAGGAAGTTTCCGGTGAAAAAACTGAAAAGAGGAGGCAGAAGAAGGGTCTGCAACACAAAAAAGATTGCTAGTTGCAGTGAATATGGAGTTTTCGATAGTAGGAGACACTAGAGTTTGTTTCAAAGTTCTGATATCATGTTGATATGAAAAGGGGTATAAATAACCCTTACATGACAATAAAAAGGAAATAAATGGAAGGAAGGAAATAAATGGAAGGAAATATATATCAACTAAGATCTCCAATTAATCAATTCATATTAATTATTTTGGAGATAAAGTAAACAACATAAAATAGGAAAGTCTAAAATAGGAAATGAAATTAGTCCAATGCAAGGAAATAAATATAAAATAGGAAAGGAAACAACTCCTAATCTAAAGAAATAATTTATTCCTCATAACTTCTGACATGAATAAATTATTTCCTAATATAACTTCTAACATGTTTTAAGTTGCTTTAAAAAATTAATTGCTCTGTAATGGTATAATGGGGCAGCTTTCTTCCATGTATATTTTAGATTTATGGTTATTTGGCGTATTTTAACAAAAGAGTAGAGCTTGTTCGTTCTAACATGTCTTCCATTGGCATAAAAAAATATGTTACTAGGAAGTAAAAGAAAAGTTTATTGGATGCTAGCATTCCCTCTAGCTGTTGAAGGTCCGTTAGATTTCAATTAGGCTCACCAAAATAGTTTATTTTTAAATTTATAAATTCTAAAGGCTATTTTAAGTCTTTTGGCGCTTGTTTAGTTCTGTGTTATTTTCTTTCTATTTGGCACATCTAGGCACTGATTTTCATATTACCAAAACTGAAATAGCATGCCATAGACTAAGAATTGCCTTAAAGGAAAGGATTTTTGCTATTCTGGTATATCTATTTATGGCTGGTCATAAGTTGTCAAGAGATCTTGATTTGGAGTTGTTGCCCTATCCTTGTAGTTTTTGTTCCTTTAAATTTAGCAATATGGATTTGGAAATAGTTTGTATTATTTTGAATTTTATCTTAAACCAAATATTGACTAATTGGAATTTGTTTTCATAGTTTAGCTTTTTTTTTCAATTGTTTACAGTGAAATGCGCTCAAAAAGGGAAATGCCATCTTTATACCCACAAGCTAAGGGCATCATACATGCATTTCAGGAGAAAGGAATAGAAATGGCAATTGCTTCACGATCGCCCACTCCTGACATTGCTAACACGTTCATTGATAAGCTGAGTTTGAAGTCGATGTTTGTAGCCAAGGTGATCTTTGTTTTTTTCTGTGTAATTTCCATTTTTGTGTGCTTATATTAAAAGCTTATGCAACATACTTTTAATCTAATTTTAAATTTCTAAGGGCTTGTTAGGATTAAATTTGTATTTTTGTTTTTGTTTTTGTTTTTTTTATTATTTCCAAGAAAACGTTTGTTTCTGTATTTTTTTATATGTTTTTATTTTGTTGTTTATAAAAATGAATTAACATGTTTTTAGAAACACTCAAAACAACTTATAGGTGTTTTGAGTATTTTTAAAAACAGTCATATTTCAATCAAATATGCCAAACATGTTTTGTATCAAATCAAATATAAACAAAATAAAATAAAACAAAAAATAGAAAATAAAAATAACAATGAACCCAAACGGCCCCCAAGAGATTGTGAAAGTCACAGTTAGTTTTGGAGATTTATTGTCTCTAGAAAATTAGAGAAAAACAAGTTCATAAATGGTAAGAAAATGTCAGGGATTGTCAAGAAAATGTCAGGGATTGTCCACACACTGATGAACAAAGGTGCTTGCATGTTGAGTGATGATAAAGGGCTCGATTGAACTTGATTGAGAGCGGTTTCTCTCGACTCAAAAGCTCTAGCTCATCTGAGCGTGTTCTGTATTCATTTTAATTTGTAAGGGTTTCTTGCTTCGCCTGATTGATGAATATTCTGCAATAGTAGTTGAGAATGTTGTATTTGTGTTGTGGAGATTAAATCACAAGGTCTTGGCATTTCGTTTGACAAACTGGATCTGAAAGAAATATAAATTTAAGAAGACAATGCCTAACAAGGGAGAGACGTGATTGCATAAGCCTATTGAGTAACAGCATATAAAGAAAGATGTGTGTGTAGATAGATTGACATCAACACTTGATAATTTGATCATGATAATGCAAAGCTTCTCTTGTTGACTAAGATAATTCTTAAGGAATTAAAAATTAATTATGACTAATTTATATGTCTGATAACATGCGCTCATCTCCTGTTTATAGCATGTGAAGCACAGCTACTTCAAGCCTAAACTTACCAACTGTTTTCTCAGTTTGTAAATTCGAGTTACTAAACTTCTATAATTAAAGAAATAAATCTAATTCCATTTGTAAATTGCCCGGCTGACTTGGTTGATTATATTGGAGTATTATGTGAAAAATCTCACCTGCCCATGCCACCAAGCATCAACCCTCCTAAGGGGGTGTTTGGTAGCCTACTTTTAGTAGGATTTAGTTATGGATTTAACTTAAATCTAGCCAAACACTAAAAAAAATAAAAATAAAATCCAATGCTCCGTTAAATGAACTTTTTTTGCATTCCGTCTCTAAATCTCGTGTTCCGTCTCGTAAATCTAGATTTAATAAATCCGATTGAGAGGCTTATGTAATCTTGTTTGGTATGCTCTGTAAATGTCGTTCTCCCAATTGCAGTCTTATGTAAACTTTAAAATGTTTGAAGCAATCCTGATTTAGAATTTGGCTTTTAAAGACATTTTTCAAGAATAATAGAAATTTAAATGTTTATTTGATTGAGGATAGAAACTTGTGTGATTCATTTATACAATTAAGAGCTAGGTTTATTTATGGAAGGAAAACATGCTTCTTCAGTGGCTTTGCAATTTGCTTATGTTGTATTATACTCATGATGGTTGGCTTAGTGATACTCGCCTATAAACTGTGAAATGTTACCGAAGTGCGGAACATGTAAAGTAGACGCTTTTACCACCATTTCTCCTAACGCTTTTTCTTCAAGTAACATTCCTGACACTGTTATGTCTGCATTTCAAGCTAGCTTATAGCTAGAGATGCAGGTATTCAATACCGAGGCATAGTTTCCCATACCTTTGTAGTATTGATCTCTCTTTTTTTCTTTTACAAGCTATTCGAAGGGATTGTTTAGCAATCTAAATTTGCGATTTTTCTAATTTTATTCTCCAAGTTGCCAATTTAAGCTTAATTTTGTATCTTTTTTCTTTAGTCCTAGGACTTATTTATAAACCTATTATTAAAGAGAGAAAGTGATGAACAAAAATATAAAAATGCAAATCAACAAAAATACAGAAAATAGCAAGAATAAAGAAAATATAAACTACATTGAAAATTAAAATTAACCACTTGTTGTAATAACTGAAACAATAAAATTAATAATAACATTGTTATTATTAGGAGTTTCAATAATGCAGTCATTTTGGGTGAGAACAAAATGCCATGATAGTTTCGTTTTAAAAAGAAGTGTCCCATTTGAAGCGAAGGAGAATTAGAGCGAGAGAATGAGAAGGAAGAAGAAAAAGAAAAAGAAGAAGAAGAAGAAGAAGAAGAAGAAGAAAGAGAGGAGAGGTCGAGTGGAGGAACCTCGTGTTCGGGTAGTAGTGGAACATCTCTTCAAAGCTGAAAGACTTAGATTCTTGGGAGAGAGAAAAGCCAAATGTGATCAAAGAATATGAGGACTTGATCAAGCTGCTCAAGCATGAAGGAGGAAGAGGAGGATGCGGCGTGTTGGCTTTGTGCGGGAGCAGACATCATCGAACAAGTCGAAGTAGATGGCATCAAAGAAAAATTCTCACATTTGATTGCGTGGAAAGAGAGATTTACCAGAGGGCCAGCAACAAACTCTTGAGTGAAACTTACAACATAAAGGTTAGGCATGATCCATTTCATGCAGAAAGAGTTGTCATGCTCGAAGGAGAAGAGGAGAGGAGCCTTTGCGAGTTTCACTCTTGTAGGAGAGTTTAAGCCGAAACAAATTTTTTAGTGTTAAAGGAGCTAAGCCCATGAGGTAGGGTTTACTATATATAGAAGTGAGTAAGTAGATTCGAATTATTGATTCAGGCAAAATTTTAATTAAGAGTTATTTTACTTCTAAATAAATTAATGTCGATTTTTTTGTAATAAGAAAATATTATACTTTCT
>JXCR01066565.1:0-18397 GCA_002079205.1 Phalaenopsis hybrid cultivar
AAAAAGTATCATTCGGTTGATTAAATTAATTCATAAATAATATTAACTAAGAGGAAAATTGTGTCTAATTATAATGTTTCTTATGTTATTTCAGAAATATAAAAAAATCAAAAGAAATAAGTTAGAGATGATGAGACAGAAATCGATGCACCTCCACAGATTACTGCGAATGCAGATACTTTTTTTGAGATGATGACTGTAGTAACTCATGTGATTAATTACTCTCAGTCTCAGACCAGTTTTGGTGGGGGAAGGTTAGATGGACAAATATTTCCTAATTCAGGATATGAGGCCACCTCTCTTTTCTTGAGAAGAAAGTCCAGTGAATGTTAGGAATTGATTGTTGAGAGAGGAAAAGATTTTAGATGGGTTTTGTACACCTGATAGTAGAGTTGTGCTTCTCCCTTTAGAGGGAGAAGTAGAGAGATGGTGTTGAGAACAGTTGCCAAATAAATTTGGGGTAGAGTCGACCACTTGGTGCAGTGAGATGAATTTGTGATAACATTTAGAGATTAGTTCGCACCACTATTAGTGAGACATAGATGTAAGACAAATTTATTCGGTTGGTACAAGATGATCACTCGATAAGCAATCTTAGGAAAAATTCACAATGCTTTCAATGTACACACCCCAGTTGATTCCAAATGCAAAGAAGTGCCAAAGATTTTNGAGGTTGCGTTTTTAAGATATTAGGCCGAAGGTAATTAAATTTCTAATAATTTAAATGGGAATTTACATACAGACCACAAAATTTTTATATATTTACATGTCTAATACCCAAAGTTTAATATTTACATTTATCATTCACACCTAAGGTTTATTTATTTTACTCTAATGATCATAGGTTCTACATAATCACAATTCATGGCACGTTTTTGGCAAACACAAGAATTCACGATGAAGAAAACTTGTGCTTTCTCTTTATAATAAATTTTCATAGAAAAGGTTTTCAACCGTTGCAGCATTNGAAGTGTTAAAATTAATTTTAGGGTTAATTAAAATCAGAAAGAAGAAGGTGAAGCGTGTGAGCGAGGGGAGAACCTATCCGAGCTCAATAAAGAAAGATAAAAATTTAGATATTTATTTATATAAAATATTTTGTTTAATTAATTGAACCAATTAAGTATGATTTAATGAATTTAAATAGTTCTTGAAAAAATTTTTGATTCAATGATTTATGGTTTGGATCCTGATTTGGGCAAAAGAAGTAGGGTCAAAGATAAGGTNCTTAATTAATTGAACCAATTAAGTATGATTTAATGAATTTAAATAGTTCTTGAAAAATTTTTGATTCAATGATTTATGGTTTGGATCCTGATTTGGGCAAAAGAAGTAGGGTCAAAGATAAGGTGATAATAAAATAAAGTTATTGGAGGATTAAGCTTGTAAAGAGGTCATTCAAGACAAATGTGAGTATTTAATTTCTTAAATATTTTAAATTAAAAAGTGCATTTTTGCTTAATATATATGTTTTTATAATCAAAGGCATGTTGTGAATTAAAGAATTACTGAAATGAATGAAATGAAAATGAAAAAAATAATAATAATTTCAATGACCTTAAATAGAAGTAATAAAATGTAAATGTTCAAGTTAATCAAAATTACTCCCAGATGGTACTGCAGTGGATGTGTTGAACCCGTGCATTAAAAAACATAAAAATATAAAGGTGTACATTCAAGTACAAATNATGCATTTTTGCTTAATATATATGTTTTTATAATCAAAGACATGTTGTGAATTAAAGAATTACTGAAATGAATGAAATGAATGAAATGAAAATGAAAAAAATAATAATAATTTCAGTGACCTTAAATAGAAGTAATAAAATGTAAATGTTTAAGTTAATCAAAATTACTCCCAGATGGTACTGCAGTGGATGTGTTGAGCCCGTGCATTAAAAAACATAAAAATATAAAGGTGTACATTCAAGTACAATTTTTTTAGGGTGCCTATGGGTATAATTTTGTTGATACATTTGGATATGATAGTAATCCTGATGCGACTTCTTAAAGAGATAAAAAATGGTAAATACTTAAATTGAAACGGAAATGATTAAATTTAAAATGAAAAGTTATAGTTATATTAAGTAATAAACTATTGTTTTTGTCATTTATAAACAACATTTTGCATATGAATCTAATAAATAATAAGATGACTAAATTTAAATTAAAAGTCTATAGTTTAATTCAGTAATGAACTACGTTATTTTTTGTCATTCATGCAATAGCATTTGCATATGAATTTAATGCATAATCAGATTATAATTATTTACTAAGTCGTAAAAATTTACTATCAAATTTAATTGTTTCTTTCATGAAATATTATAGATTGATAAGTTGACATGAAGATTCAGTTTACAAGAGAACTACGGCTGATAGGTATTATACTGTGATGTGATTGTTCTTTTTTCTACCGATTTCTTCTATTAGTGAGATATTGTTATATATACAATGAGAGGTTGTTGCAGATTAAGTTGTCATTTGTATATGTTCTGATTTCTAAGTAATGTACTTAATAATTTCTTAGCGACAGTTTTATATATTGGAAGTCATGAAAATTTGTGAAAAATAAATGAAATGTTAATACCGTCCAATCGCAGTTTTTGACTCAATTAATGCTAAGATACCAGGTTGGGTCGTGATAAGGGTGTTATCAGAAAATTAAGTTGAATTATGATCAAAAAGTATCATTCGGTTGATTAAATTAATTCATAAATAATATTAACTAAGAGGAAAATTGTGTCTAATTATAATCTTTCTTATGTTATTTCAAAAATATAAAAAAATCAAAAGAAATAAGTTAGAGATGATGAGACAGAAATCGATGCACCTCCACAGATTACTGCGAATGCAGATACTTTTTTTGAGATGATGACTGTAGTAACTCATGTGATTAATTACTCTCAGTCTCAGACCAGTTTTGGTGGGGGAAGGTTAGATGGACAAATATTTCCTAATTCAGGATATGAGGCCACCTCTCTTTTCTTGAGAAGAAAGTCCAGTGAATGTTAGGAATTGATTGTTGAGAGAGGAAAAGATTTTAGATGGGTTTTGTACACCTGATAGTAGAGTTGTGCTTCTCCCTTTAGAGGGAGAAGTAGAGAGATGGTGTTGAGAACAGTTGCCAAATAAATTTGGGGTAGAGTCGACCACTTGGTGCAGTGAGATGAATTTGTGATAACATTTAGAGATTAGTTCGCACCACTATTAGTGAGACATAGATGTAAGACAAATTTATTCGGTTGGTACAAGATGATCACTCGATAAGCAATCTTAGGAAAAATTCACAATGCTTTCAATGTACACACCCCAGTTGATTCCAAATGCAAAGAAGTGCCAAAGATTTTTATCTGGGTTGAAGGATATGATTAGACAACCACAGACTCCTCTTGGGATCAATGATTATTCTAGTTTGGGATGGAGGGTAAGAAGATTGAGTTGAATTTAGAAGCTACTAAGAGAAGGATGAACTTACAGAAGAGGAGAAATTCAAAGAGATCTAAGTTTCCTAAGAGCTTTTAGGGTAGTTCGCCCTTTCAATCAGGAAAGACAAGTGCTAAAAAGGTCAGATCCAGCAAAGTTGGCAATCAGATTGAAGCAAAGAAGTGTGACAAGAGTGAAAGGTCTCACAAGGGTGTCTTTCTGGATCCAACACTTATTTTTGGTCCCACAAACCAACACATTTGGCGAGGAATTGCCCTATATTGAGACAAAGGGATCCCACAAATTTTGAAGGCAGTGTTGCACCACCTCAGAAAGCTTTGACAGGCCAATGAAATCTACATCTTCATGATCAGAGTCAAATCCTAGTCAGACCTAGCAAAATGTTCAATCCAAGGTTTATGCGCTTTAAGGTAGAAAGTTAAGGACTCCCCTAACGTTACACAGGCATGTTTTACATTTAAGAGATTTTAAGTCCTCTTTTTATTATAATAGAATTCATGTTGTGTCATGTTAATCATAATATCCCGTAAGAATTTACATTAATAAGTTAATCTTAAATATCCAATGCAATGACAAATGATATGTATCATATATCTCTAGCATAGACCAATGAGAGTTTTATTTTATTCTGAAGCATCACATTCTTTTATTGCTAAGGAATTGGTTACAGTGATGCAATTGAATAACACTTTAATGCTTGTGATATTATGTGTTAGAATGTCAAACAATACTTCTATGGAAATTAATCAATTATGTGAGGTGAAGTTAATGATTGGTGGAAAAAATTTTAAAGCACATTTGATTGTGTAACTTTTGGTGGAATTTGAGAAAATTTTAGGCATTGATTGGTTGCTTAAAAATTGTTACAATTGATTGTAATAAAAAGACTATCAAACTAAATATGCAGAATTTAAATTTTGTGGTGATAGAAGATTGACATCTATAATAACTATTTCTTTGAAAGCTTTGAAATTGTTGAATCGTGGAAATCAAGGATTTCTTACTCATGTAACATATAGCTCTAAGGAAATAAAACCTTTAAGTCCAGTGGTAAAAGAAAATCTAGAAAATTTTTCTTGATGATGTATCAGGATTACACCAGTGCGAGAGATTGATTTTGATTTTACAATTAAGCTCTTGCTAGTTTATGAGAGTCAAGATATATATAATAGACAAAATCGTGCAACTATCAAAATTTAGATAACAAATCAATTATGATAGAAATGTTACTATTCTAACACATAATTTATTATATTATTTCACCACATTCATAATTCCTTTCATTCAATATTGGAATAGGAAAAAGCATAAAATAATGGAATAGATGTTCGTTAATCTCAGGCACTCTACAGAATGACCGTTAAAGAGTTACAAGAGTTGAAGAGTCAATTATAGGAGTTATTAGATAAGGGATTTATCAGACTTGACACCTCACATTGGAGAGCTCCATTATTATTCATAAAGGATGGGAGTTTCAGAATATGCATTGACTATAAGAAGTTAAATAAGTGTCGGCGATAAAAAGTTGGGGTGTGGTGAGTCACCCGTAGGAAGCTGTCGGTCGCCGGAATGGAAATCTCGTCACCTGCTTCGGAAAGACATTTTAATTTACATATAGATTTAAGTTTAGAAAAATATGAAATCAAACTGACCCAATAATTTTCACAGTTTAAATGAAATAACACTTTATCTCAAACTGTGTATCTATCCCGAGGGATAAACACAAGACTTGAGGATTAGACTCGATCAAATAAACTAAGAAATATATGACGTCAGTTTGATCTGCGAAACCATTTTATTTGCCGACAAATTCTCTCATTTAATATGAAAAATTAAATAGGGTTTATTTTAAACTGGGTTCGGAAAAGCTTTCTATAAAGGCAAAGCCCCTATAGTTAATTACATCTTAAATGATCGAAGTCACTTAAGAATACTCTCGATAAAAATCAGGAAAAATTATCTTCAAGAACTTAAAATGATGGGATTTTTCAACGAAATCGGACAAGGATGTGTAAAAGAGGAATGATTCAAATTTGGAGCATTTATTACAGAATCCAAAGGAAGAAGAACTAGGGAATGTCACATATCCAGTGGAAATCTTCGGTAACTTCCCAGTCTACCCTATGGTTTGGCTTCAATTTCGAGGAGAAATATTCAAGTGTTTTATCCTACCAATTTTATTTATTTATGGCTTACACTTGGATGAAACAATCACGTAAATAGTCTGGAAGATGTAAGGATTTAGGTCGTGACGGACGACAACCTCGGAATCCTAAAACGAGTTAGGGCTTAGATTGCACAGTAGAGCTGTACAAATGCCTAAAAAAAAGTTGAGGATTTATGTCGCACCACGCGAACGACCTCAAAATCCTATGGATTGTTGTTTAATTCTAAGGAAGGAATGATTTAACTGGGGAAGACATGTTCTGCTGTTGAAGATGGTCGTGCTGCCCACCGCGCTAGCTCCAAGTTCACTGTCGTGACGAGTTTAAGTTTTCTAGAGTGTCAGGTTATGATGTCAAATCCAGAGGCCCTATGTTTATAGTTATTTAGATATTTTATAGAAAACATATTGAAGTTGTATAGTGTATAGCATAATAGTAGAATATGTAGCACAAGACAAGCAGTAGAGAGAACAGTACAATATGCGGGGTAAAATAAAAGTAAAAAAAAAATACAGCAGGTAGGTGCTTTGCAAGAAAGTAACATGTTGTAAACATTAAACAAACATGTATACATGGGAGGTCCGTTGTTCCTTAAGTGTAATTGATGCAACAGATACCAGCAACAAAACTTGAGGAAACGGACTGAAATGTTTATATAAACGAAAACAAAGAAACATCGTCCAGAAATCTCGAGAAAGATCATCACAACAAGAGAAATGCGAGGAAATCGACGAATCGACAAATCGATTAAAATCGTGGAAAACACTGAAAAATCTCGAAAAGAGACTACGGGTGCTTTGTCTAAAATTTCCAAAAAAAACATACGAAAAAGTCCGAAAAGGGGGACTGCAAGCACTCGGGTCGGGGCTAGACTCAACTATATATTAGTACTCGAGGTCGTCAGAGGCTACTCAGTCACCCGGATGTATAAAGCTCGCCACTCAACTAGAAGGGTGTCCTATCGAACCTAACTCAGGAGGGCACTCCTTAGCCTAAACAGGAGATCAACAAGGGGACAATCGATGTTTAAACTGTATTTAAAATTTATATTTTCAGCATGCATATAAGTTTCAAACATGCAAAAAGTGGGCTGTATCAATTTTGTTTGTAGCGAAAAATATATTTTTGTTTTAGAAAAAGGTGTATCTGTTCTTATCAAATTAGTTTTTATCAATTTTGAAAAATAGTTATCCACAGGTCGATCGCGCTGTCGGACATAAGACTACCAACAACCTAAGAAGGTTCGGGTCAACTCCCGCTAGTCTTGTGTCGGTGAATGATATTGTCATCCTACAGCTCAACGGGTTCATGAATTCGATCTTGATGTCGTAGGATGACATATCATTATGCTCTATCTCCGGTGTGTCTTTGTCATCGCCGCCCTAAGCCCCAAAACAAAATCGACTTACTTGCGACATTGTTTGATGGTTTCACGTATAACGAAAGGCTATACGTGAACACTTATGTATCGAACATAAGCATCAAAAATCGAACTAAGAAACAAGGAAAAAAAAACAAAAATGGGGTGAGAGAGATGGGGGACTGATCCACCTAAAACATCAAAAAGAACGAAGGATGAATCAGCCCTCAAAACTCATGACGAAAAAGACCTAAAAAGGAAGACCCGAAGATCCTTGAATCAATCCAAAATGATATCACTTTCTCACATTTTTATAAATGGCTTAACCCGAGTCAAAATGACCTCCTAACGACAGTATCCAAACCCTAAAGATATTTTTTATGAATCAATTCATCTCAGCCAAACATTCTCCCAAGATAAAATTCGGAAATCTCCCAAACTTCATAAATCAAGCAAAAGGAAAGTGACCCCGGGGAAACCACCACTAGTATTTCCAAACCCATACAAAAATCAGGATCTTCCAACTTCCAAATTAATCAATAGCCTCATATATCAAATAAGCATAAAATCTTCCCATAGAACCTGAGAAATGCTCACGGTCGGGGTCAATAGAGGGGGGTATAGCCACCAAGGCTTTTGGTCAAGACAAAATAGGGTCAAAGAGACTCACGACCAAGGCAACCCAATGCACAAAAGGAGCGGAAGCTCACGGCCAAGGCAACCCAAGGCACAAAAGGAGCCCACGGCCACAGTAGCAACAGGAAAACTACCCAAAGTATTGCTTTTGATACGTAAGAGAGGAATGGGCAAGCTTGTATAAATCATTAAAACCGGCTCCAATTTCCCCTAAGTAAGACATAAGAAATATGCTCAATTTATTTTTGATCACCTCACTCTATAGATAGTGCAAAGCATATGTTTTTGGATGGCAAACTTGATTCATCCATAACATTCAAGTCACCCTAAGTTCGGCAAGAAGAGTCAAACAACCCCGGATAGCCTACCAAGAAGTTCATGGGTGGAGCTAAGAACAAGCATGGACCAACTCCACTACAAAGCCTTGGGGTAAGAGCAGAAAAAGGCACAAGACAGGCCCCCAACAAGCTCTCGAGTAAGAGCAGAAAAAGGGCACAAGGCAGGCTCTTAACGAGCTCTCGGGTAAGGGCCAGAACAAGGCATAAACAGGCCCCCAACAAGCTCTCGGGTAAGAAACAGAAGCAAGCAAAGGGCAGCCACCAAAACTCTCGAGTAGGGACAAGTATAAGGCATCAATCATGGGCTCTCGGGTAGGGACTAAGGCAAACAAAAATCAAACCCAAACCACTCCTCAGGTAGGGACAGGACAAGACAACACCGAGCTCCCAAATAGGGGTTAAAGCAAATAAAATCGAACCTTCCCACAACTATGGAACAGGGACATGAATAAACACCACAACAGGCTCTCGGGTAGGAGCTAAAACAAACAAATCGAGTTCCCAAATCAAGCCAAAATAAATCCCTCAAGGTTAACAAGTAAAGCTCACATACACAAGACAAGATCTCAATCCAGAACCCAGCCTCCAACCCTTCCAAGGTGATAACCGAGCCCCTAAAGAGATCAAATCAAAGCTTTAAAGGCTAATCAAATGCAGTATACGATAGTAAATCCAAACCCAGCCATTTTTAGGCAAACCGAAAACCAGAAGGGGCAAAAAGAATAAAGCCACACCCCAAATCAAACAAAAATAAGCCTCAAAATCAGGCAAGAGTCAAGAGCTAGAGTAGGTAAGACCGAGCCCCAACGGATGCCAGAAATCGAGCCACTCAAGGCTAAAACAGGGCCCAAGCATAGATAGAAACTCAAGCTTTAACAGAAATTAAAGCTCCAGGTACTTCAAGGTGAAACCGACCCATTTAGAACCAAAGAGTAGTTCACATGCCTTTTGAAACATCAAGATATAGAGCCAATATATGTCTTAAACAAGAGCAACAATATAGAGAGTATATTTAGGCCCCCAACTGAAATATTCCAAGCATGAAACAACTTCCAATAGAAGTTTAAACAAAGTGATGCCTCGTGAGGTGCTAAACCCAACCATCAAAACAAGTTACAAGACTTGTTAAATTAAATAAATCCTCCCAAAACATGTATTTCAAGCAAGGAAGAGCCATAAGAAACCAAAGCAGAGCCCCCAAACATGCATGAAGGGCCAAATAAACTCTCCAATATCTCATGCTAAATAAGAATAGATGAATAGCCTCATAATACACATCCCAACATGCATGCAAGAGGAGCCAACATCAGCTCAAAGCTACATTTTCAATTATTCCAACTTGCTTTTGAACAAAAAGAGAAAAGAGGAGCTAGCATCATCTCAAAGACACGTTTCAACCTTCTTATTCACAGTAATAGAAATATGTCATAGTTTTACCATTTTAAGCAAGTATGGAAAAGAGAAAAGCCGATAACATGCTATACTTATATCCTTCTAAACAGGTAATCAAATCTAGCCCTTAAAGTATGCTTGCATTTCTATTCCTAGATGATTGAGTATCATGTATTCAAGAATATAAGTGTCAACTAAGTTAGCATGTTGTATCACCCATCGCACCGAGCTGATAGGGGCTCGGCAGGGCAAAACCGAAAAAAGGGCAAGGCACAAAAGGAGAAAAGGTACCTCCTTGAAGCAAAAGAAAGTAACACAGGAACTTTAAAGGCACTCCCCAACTTCAACTACTCCAACAGCAAGAGGAAATCAATTCAAGCACCAGAAAATTAAAGAAGTGAGAAAAGAAAATGGCAGAATTTCCTCCCTCAGAGATTTTTCGGCATACCCAGGGCTACAAAACCGAGCTCTAATATATACTAGAGAAGGAGAAGAATGATTAAGAAAATACGACAGAAGGATCGAGCGTAGAGGATACGATCCTCGCAGAGGCCGTGCTATGCGGCAAAGATGGTCGAGAGTAGAGGATATGATCCTCGCAGAGGATAGGATCCTCGGCAATGATAAGGGGATGGGTCGCCTGCGAAGTTGTCTCGCGTGCGAGAGGAATGAGAGCGGGGACGAAACTCCAACGGCACGAAGAAGTGGGTCAGGTGAAACCGAGCGAACCGCAGTTAGGGCAAAGGTCCACGAGCGCAAGAGGAAGAAATGGGAGAGGGGAAATAAACTAGGTTAAGGATTTTTTTAACATAAGTTATTAATTATAATAATAATAATAAAATATTATTTATTATTATAATTAACACTTAAATATGTATTTTCCCCAAGATGTACCGTCGCAATGAAACGAACGTCCCCTCTAGGCAAAATCGATGTTCCGGACGCATAGGCGCAGTCTATTTCGTCATCCGAAGTCATTTAGATGACCTCGTCGACGATTGGGATGAAAACGCATCACAACCCGAATCACGTCAAAAACTCGGCCCGAATTCGATTAAACAAAATGGCAAAGAGCGCGGCGGCACCAAATCAACGAGTACAATCAATCCTAAGCCCGACAATCCTATAGAAATACTCTCTGAGTTCCTTCAGAGTCGCCTTACCTGCTAAACAATAATGGTCAAAACTACCATATGGAACGTCAAGTCGAGCGAATAAAAGTTCAGAATTGTTAACGGGGAGGGCTTCTTCACTAGTTTTCTAGGAGTAGTCGACAGAAAGGTCCTACGACTAGATCCTAGGCTACTAAGGAGGGAAAAACTGCACCTCGATCGAAAATGAGGTCAACAATAAGCTAACACTTAAAGACAATTATCCACTATCGATGATCAATGATTTGTTTGATCAACTGGAAGGAGCTTCTGTATTTTCAAAAATTGATCTATGGTAGCAAAGACGGTTTTTAGGACCATATATGGACATTATGAATTTGTGGTCATGTCATTTGGACTGAATGATGCTCCAGTAGTTTTCATAGATTTGATGAACAAGGTTTTCAATTGATTTTTTATACTTTTATAATTGTCTTGATGAAGTCGGTCATTCAGATCATTTACATACTATTTTGCAAGTTTTGAAAGAGAATATACCATATGCCAAATTTTATAAATTTAAATTTTGACTTAAAAGTGTGGTTTTTCTTTGTTATATTATCAGTGGAGATGAAATCTCTGTGGATCATAATAAATCAATGTGATTGCAGATTGGCTAAGACATATTGTTGTTACTGAGGTCTGGTTGGTTATTACATGAGATTGTACAAGAATTTGAACATATTGCAATGTAATTATCCAGATCGACTCAGAAAGCATTGAAGTTTGATTGGACTGATTGTTGTGAAGATGCTATTTAGAAATTGAAGTCTTGTTTGACAATTGCTCTAGTGTTATCTATTCCTTTAGGATTAGATGGGTTTCAAATTTCCATTGATGCATCTTTGAAAGATTTGAGTTGTCTACTAATGCAACATGGAAATGTCATTGTCTATGCTTCAAGACAATTGAAGAAACATGAAAGAAATTATCCCACACATGAGTTGGAGCTTGCAGTAGTTGCATTTGCACTTAAGATATGAAGACATTATTTGTATGAAGTCAGATGTGAGATATCTACATATCATCATAGTTTAAGTATATATTCATCCAAAAAGAATTGAATATGAGGCAGTGATTGTTGGAGTTTATTAAAGATTATGATTTGAATATTCAGTACCATATGAGAAAGATAAATGTGGTGGCAAATGCATTGAGAGGAAGCCTTTAGGTGATTTGAACTATTCATTTGCTCAGCAGGAGCAGTTACCTAAAGATTTGGTGTAGCTAAAGCTTTTTGTAATCAATCATAGTGATGACAATATGGTTCAATTAAATCAGTTGATTGTGCAGTCACTTTGAAAGACAAATGNATGACTATAAGAAGTTAAATAAGTGTCGGCGATAAAAAGTTAGGGTGTGGTGAGTCGCCCGTAGGAAGCTGTCGGTCGCCGGAATGGAAATCTCGTCACCTGCTTCGGAAAGACGTTTTAATTTACATATAGATTTAAGTTTAGAAAAATATGAAATCAAACTGACCCAATAATTTTCACAGTTTAAATGAAATAACACTTTATCTCAAACTGTGTATCTATCCCGAGGGATAAACACAAGACTTGAGGATTAGACTCGATCAAATAAACTAAGAAATATATGACGTCAGTGATCTGCGAAACCATTTAATTTGCCGACAAATTCTCTCATTTAATATGAAAAATTAAATAGGGTTTATTTTAAGTTGCGTTCGGAAAAGCTTCCTATAAGGGCAAAGCCCCTATAGTTAATTACATCTTAAATGATCGAAGTCACTTAAGAATACTCTCGATAAAAATCAGGAAAAATTATCTTCAAGAACTTAAAATGATGGGACTTTTCAACGAAATCGGACAAAGATGTGTGAAAGAGGAATGATTCAAATTTGGAGCATTTATTACAGAATCCAAAGGAAGAAGAACTAGAGGATGTCACATATCCAGAGGAGATCTTCGATAACTTCCCAGTCTACCCTATGGTTTGGCTTCAATTTCGAGGAGAAATATTCAAGTGTTTTATCCTACCAATTTTATTTATTTATGGCTTACACTTGGATGAAACAATTACATAAATAGCCTGGAAGATGTAAGGATTTAGGTCGTGACGGACGACAACCTCAGAATCCTAAAACGAGTTAGGGCTTAGATTGCACAGTAGAGCTGTACAAATGCCTAAAAAAAGTTGAGGATTTATGTCGCACCACGCGAACGACCTCAAAATCCTATGGATTGTTGTTTAATTTTACGGAAGGAATGATTTAGCTGGGGAAGACATGTTCTGCTGTTGAAGATGGTCGTGCTGCCCGCCACGCTAGCTCCAAGTTCCTTGTCGTGACGAGTTTAAGTTTTCTAGGGTGTCAGGTTATGATGGCAAATCCAGAGGCCCTATGTTTATAGTTATTTAGATATTTTATAGAAAACATGTTGAAGTTGTATAGTGTATAGCATAACAGTAGAATATGTAGCACAAGACAAGCAGTAGAGAGAACAGTACAATAAGCGGGGTAAAGGAAAAGTAAAAAAAAAAAACAGCAGGTAGGTGATTTGCAAGAAAGTAACATGTTGTAAACATTAAACAAACATGTATACATGGGAGGTCCGTTGTCTCTTAAGTGTAATTGATGCAACAGATACAAGCAACAAAACTTGAGAAAACAGACTGAAATGTTTATATAAACGAAAACAAAGAAACATCGTCCAGAAATCTCGAGAAAGATCATCAAAAGACTCACAACAAGAGAAATGCGAGGAAATCGACGAATCGACAAATCGATTAAAATCGTAGAAAACACTGAAAAATCCCGAAAAGAGACTACGGGTGCTTTGTCTAAAAATTCCAAAAAAAACATACGAAAAAGTCCGAAAAGAGGGGGACTGCAGCACTCGGGTCGGGGCTAGACTCAACTATATATTAGTACTCGAGGTCGTCAAAGGCTACTCAGTCACCCGGATGTATAAAGCTCGCCACTCAACTAGAAGGGTGTCCTATCGAACCTAACTCAGGAGGGCACTCCTTAGCCTAAACAGGTGATCAACAAGGGGACAATCGATGTTTAAACTGTATTTAAAATTTATATTTTCAGCATGCACATAAGTTTCAAACAAGCCAAAAGTGGGCTGTATCAATTTTGTTTGTAGTGAAAAATATATTTTTGTTTTAGAAAAAGGTGTATCTGTTCTTATCAAATTAGTTTTTATCAATTTTGAAAAATAGTTATCCACAGGTCGATCGCGCTGTCGGACATAAGACTACCAACAACCTAAGAAGGTTCGGGTCAGCTCCTGCTAGTCTTGTGTCGGTGAATGATACTGTCATCCTACAGCTCAACGGGTTCCTGAATTCGATCTTGATGTCGTAGGATGACATATCATTCTGCTCTATCTCTGGTGTGTCTTTGTCATCGCCGCCCTAAGCCCCAAAACAAAATCGACTTACTTGCGACATTGCTTGATGGTTTCACGTATAACAAAAGGCTATACGTGGACACTTATGTATCGAACATAAACATAAAAAATCGAACTAAGAAACAAGGAAAAAAAAAGAACAAAAATGGGGTGAGAGAGATGGGGGACTGATCCACCTAAAACATCAAAAAGAACGAAGGATGAATCAGCCCTCAAAACTCATGACGAAAAAGACCTAAAAAGGAAGACCCGAAGATCCTTGAATCAATCCAAAATGATATCACTTTCTCACATTTTTATAAATGGCTTAACCCGAGTCAAAATGACCTCCTAACGACAGTATCCAAACCCTAAAGATATTTTTTATGAATCAATTCATCTCAGCCAAACATTCTCCCAAGATAAAATTCGGAAATCTCCCAAACTTCATAAATCAAGCAAAAGGAAAGTGACCCCGGGGAAACCACCACTAGTATTTCCAAACCCATACAAAAATCAGGATCTTCCAACTTCCAAATTAATTAATAGCCTCATATATCAAATAAGCATAAAATCTTCCCATAGAACCTGAGAAATGCTCACGGTCGGGTCAATAGAGGGGGGTATATCCACCAAGGCTTTTGGTCAAGACAAAATAGGGTCAAAGAGACTCACGACCACGACAACCCAATGCACAAAAGGAGCGGAAGCTCACGGCCAAGGCAACCCAAGGCACAAAAGGAGCTCACGGCCAAGGCAACCCAAGGCACAAAAGGAGCCCACGGCCACAGTAGCAACAGGAAAACTACCCAAAGTATTGCTTTTGATACGTAAGAGAGGAATGGGCAAGCTTGTATAAATCATTAAAACCGGTTCCAATTTCCCCTAAGTAAGACATAAGAAATATGCTCAATTTATTTTTGATCACCTCACTCTATAGAGAGTGCAAAGCATATGTTTTTGGATGGCAAACTTGATTCATCCATAACATTCAAGTCACCGTAAGTTCGGCAAGAAGAGTCAAACAACCCCGGATAGCCTACCAACGAGTTCATGGGTGGAGCTAAGAACAAGCATGGACCAACTCCACTACAAAGCCTTCGGGTAAGAGCAGAAAAAGGCACAAGACAGGCCCCCAACAAGCTCTCGAGTAAGAGCAGAAAAAGGGCACAAGACAGGCTCTCGGGTAGGAGCTAAAACTCTCGAGTAGGGACAAGTATAAGGCATCAATCATGGGCTCTCGGGTAGGGACTAAGGCAAACAAAAATCAAACCCAAACCACTCCTCAGGTAGGGACAGGACAAGACAACACCGAGCTCCCAAATAGGGGTTAAAGCAAATAAAATCGAACCTTCCCACAACTATGGAACAGGGACATGAATAAACACCACAACAGGCTCTCGGGTAGGAGCTAAAACAAACAAATCGAGTTCCCAAATCAAGCCAAAATAAATCCCTCAAGGTTAACAAGTAAAGCTCACATACACAAGACAAGATCTCAATCCAGAACCCAGCCTCCAACCCTTCCAAGGTGATAACCGAGCCCCTAAAGAGATCAAATCAAAGCTTTAAAGGCTAATCAAATGCAGTATACGATAGTAAATCCAAACCCAGCCATTTTTAGGCAAACCGAAAACCAGAAGGGGCAAAAAGAATAAAGCCACACCCCAAATCAAACAAAAATAAGCCTCAAAATCAGGCAAGAGTCAAGAGCTAGAGTAGGTAAGACCGAGCCCCAACGGATGCCAGAAATCGAGCCACTCAAGGCTAAAACAGGGCCCAAGCATAGATAGAAACTCAAGCTTTAACAGAAATTAAAGCTCCAGGTACTTCAAGGTGAAACCGACCCATTTAGAACCAAAGAGTAGTTCACATGCCTTTTGAAACATCAAGATATAGAGCCAATATATGTCTTAAACAAGAGCAACAATATAGAGAGTATATTTAGGCCCCCAACTGAAATATTCCAAGCATGAAACAACTTCCAATAGAAGTTTAAACAAAGTGATGCCTCGTGAGGTGCTAAACCCAACCATCAAAACAAGTTACAAGACTTGTTAAATTAAATAAATCCTCCCAAAACATGTATTTCAAGCAAGGAAGAGCCATAAGAAACCAAAGCAGAGCCCCCAAACATGCATGAAGGGCCAAATAAACTCTCCAATATCTCATGCTAAATAAGAATAGATGAATAGCCTCATAATACACATCCCAACATGCATGCAAGAGGAGCCAACATCAGCTCAAAGCTACATTTTCAATTATTCCAACTTGCTTTTGAACAAAAAGAGAAAAGAGGAGCTAGCATCATCTCAAAGACACGTTTCAACCTTCTTATTCACAGTAATAGAAATATGTCATAGTTTTACCATTTTAAGCAAGTATGGAAAAGAGAAAAGCCGATAACATGCTATACTTATATCCTTCTAAACAGGTAATCAAATCTAGCCCTTAAAGTATGCTTGCATTTCTATTCCTAGATGATTGAGTATCATGTATTCAAGAATATAAGTGTCAACTAAGTTAGCATGTTGTATCACCCATCGCACCGAGCTGATAGGGGCTCGGCAGGGCAAAACCGAAAAAAGGGCAAGGCACAAAAGGAGAAAAGGTACCTCCTTGAAGCAAAAGAAAGTAACACAGGAACTTTANGAATATAAGTGCCAACTAAGTCAGCATGTTGTATCACCCATCGCACCGAGCTGATAGGGGCTCGGCAGGGCAAAACCGAAAAAAGGGCAAGGCACAAAAGGAGAAAAGGTACCTCCTTGAAGCAAAAGAAAGTAACACGGTAACTTTAAAGGCACTCCCCAACTTCAACTACTCCAACAACACCAGAAAATTAAAGAAGTGAGAAAAGAAAATGGCAGAATTTCCTCCCTGAGAGATTTTCCGGCATACCCCCAGGGCTATAAAACCGAGCTCTAATATATACCAGAGAAGGAGAAGAATGATTAAGAAGATACGACAGAAGGATCGAGCGTAAAGGATACGATCCTCGCAGAGGCCACGCTATGCGGCAAAGATGGTCGAGAGTAGAGGATACGATCCTCGCAGAGGATAGGATCCTCGGCAATGATAAGGGGATGGGTCGCCTGCGAAGTTGTCTCGCGTGCGANGCAGAATTTCCTCCCTCAGAGATTTTTCGGCATACCCAGGGCTACAAAACCGAGCTCTAATATATACTAGAGAAGGAGAAGAATGATTAAGAAAATACGACAGAAGGATCGAGCGTAGAGGATACGATCCTCGCAGAGGCCGTGCTATGCGGCAAAGATGGTCGAGAGTAGAGGATATGATCCTCGCAGAGGATAGGATCCTCGGCAATGATAAGGGGATGGGTCGCCTGCGAAGTTGTCTCGCGTGCGAGAGGAATGAGAGCGGGGACGAAACTCCAACGGCACGAAGAAGTGGGTCAGGTGAAACCGAGCGAACCGCAGTTAGGGCAAAGGTCCACGAGCGCAAGAGGAAGAAATGGGAGAGGGGAAATAAACTAGGTTAAGGATTTTTTTAACATAAGTTATTAATTATAATAATAATAATAAAATNAGAACGAGAGCGGGGACGAAACTCCAACGACACGAAGAAGTGGGTCAGGTGAAACCGAGCGAACCGTAGTTAGGGCAGAGGTCCACGAGCGCAAGAGGAAGAAACGGGAGGGGAAATAAACTAGGTTAAGGATTTTTTTAACATAAGTTATTAATTATAATAATAATAATAAAATATTATTTATTATTATAATTAACACTTAAATATGTATTTTCCCCAGATGCACCGTTGCAATGAAACGAACGTCCCCTCTAGGCAAAATCGAAGGCAAAATCGATGTTCCGGACGCATCGGCACAGTCTATTTCTTCATCCGAAGTCATTTAGATGACCTCGTCGACGATTGGGATGAAAACGCATCACGACCCGAATCACGTCAAAAACTCGGCTCGAATTCGATTAAACAAGATGGCAAAGAGCGCGACGGCGCCAAATCAACGAGTACAGTCAATCCTAAGCCCGACAATCCTATAGAAATACTCTCTGAGTTCCTTCAGAGTCGCCTTACCTGCTAAACAATAGCGGTCAAACTACTATATGGAACGTCAAGTCGAGCGAATAAAAGTTCAGAATTGTTAACGGGGAGGGCTTCTTCACTAGTTTTCTAGGAGTAGTCGACAGAAAGGTCCTACGGCTAGATCCTAGGCTACTAAGGAGGGAAAAACTGCACCTCGATCGAAAGTGAGGTCAACAATAAGCTAACACTTAAAGACAATTATCCACTGGAAGGAGCTTCTGTATTTTCAAAAATTGATCTATGGTAGCAAAGACGGTTTTCAGGACCATATATGGACATTATGAATTTGTGGTCATGTCATTTGGACTGAATGATGCTCCAGTAGTTTTCATANCTTCCAGCCCACTTGTAAGGTACACCATATAAATATGCAGACCCTTGTCGGGACACTATTTAACTCATTCATCGCATCATAGAACTCATGCTTGATGTAACAATTTACTTTTTGGGAGACACTAATCTCACAACCTTATCGAAGTCCTTACAATGA